>QXEO01000302.1:600000-1070795 GCA_007115705.1 Dactylis glomerata
GAACAAGTACGCCGGGCAGGAGGTGTTCTCGGGCTCCACGGTGAAGCAGGGCGAGATCGAGGCCGTCGTCATCGCCACGGGCGTGCACACCTTCTTCGGCAAGGCTGCGCACCTTGTCGACAGCACCAACAACGTGGGACACTTCCAGCAGGTGCTCACGGCCATCGGAAACTTCTGCATCATCTCGATCGCCGCAGGGATGCTCGTGGAGATCCTCGTCATGTACCCGATCCAGCACCGAGCGTACCGCGACGGCATCGACAACCTCCTCGTGCTGCTCATCGGCGGGATCCCCATCGCCATGCCCACCGTGCTCTCCGTCACCATGGCCATTGGCTCCCACCGTCTGTCGCAGCAGGGCGCCATCACCAAGCGCATGACTGCCATTGAGGAGATGGCCGGCATGGACGTGCTCTGCAGCGACAAGACCGGCACGCTCACGCTCAACAAGCTCACCGTCGACAAGACCCTCATCGAGGTATGCTCCAAGGGCGTCGACAAGGACATGGTGCTCCTCTATGCCGCCAGGGCGTCTCGTGTTGAGAACCAGGATGCCATTGACACCTGCATCGTCAACATGCTCGCCGACCCCAAGGAGGCCCGCGCCGGCATTCAGGAAGTACATTTCCTTCCATTCAACCCGGTCGACAAGCGCACGGCCATCACATACATCGACGGCAACGGAGACTGGCACAGGGTCAGCAAGGGCTCACCCGAGCAGATCATCGAGCTCTGCAACATGGCTCCGGACGCCGAGAAGAAGGTGCACGCGCTGATCGACCAGTACGCCGACCGTGGCCTCCGGTCGCTTGGCGTGTCGTACCAGCAGGTCCCTGAGAAGAGCAAGGAGAGTGCCGGCGACCCGTGGCAGTTCATCGGGCTGCTCCCGCTGTTCGACCCTCCGAGACACGACAGCGCGGAGACCATCCGCCGCGCGCTCCACCTCGGTGTCAACGTCAAGATGATCACCGGTGACCAGCTCGCCATCGGAAAGGAGACGGGGCGGCGGCTTGGCATGGGAACCAACATGTACCCTTCCACCGCGCTCCTCGGCGACAAGAACGTCCCCGTTGATGGCCTCCCCATCGACGAGCTCATTGAGAAAGCCGACGGGTTTGCCGGGGTGTTCCCGGAGCACAAGTACGAGATCGTGAAGCGGCTCCAGGACAAGAAGCACATCGTCGGCATGACTGGCGACGGCGTGAACGACGCGCCCGCGCTGAAGAAGGCCGACATCGGTATCGCCGTGGACGACGCGACGGACGCGGCCAGATCAGCGTCGGACATCGTGCTGACGGAGCCCGGGCTGAGCGTGATCATCAGCGCCGTGCTGACCAGCCGCGCCATCTTCCAGCGGATGAAGAACTACACCATCTACGCCGTGTCCATCACCATCCGGATCGTGCTGGGGTTCCTCCTCGTGGCGCTCATCTGGAAGTTCGACTTCGCGCCCTTCATGGTGCTCATCATCGCCATCCTCAACGACGGCACCATCATGACCATCTCCAAGGACCGCGTGAAGCCGTCCCCGAAGCCGGACTCGTGGAAGCTGGACGAGATCTTCGCCACGGGGGTGGTGCTGGGCACCTACATGGCGCTCGTCACCGTGCTCTTCTTCTACCTCGCCCACGACACCGACTTCTTCACGGATACCTTCGGGGTGCGGCCGATCAGGGACAACGACAGGGAGCTCATGGCGGCCCTATACCTGCAGGTGAGCATCATCAGCCAGGCGCTCATCTTCGTGACGCGGTCACGGAGCTGGTCCTTCGTGGAGCGGCCAGGGTTGCTCCTGCTCTTCGCCTTCTTCGCAGCGCAGCTGGTGGCGACGGCCATCGCCGTGTACGCCAACTGGGACTTCTGCAAGATGCAGGGGATCGGGTGGAGGTGGGGCGGCGCCATCTGGATCTTCAGCGTCGTCACCTACATCCCGCTGGACGTGCTCAAGTTCATCATCCGGTACTCGCTCAGCGGCAAGGGCTGGGACAACGTCCAGAACAAGGCAAGCTAGCCAGATCACCATTGTTCCTGCGTCCGTCGTCGCCATTGTTGAGTGGTCTTGATTGATTTTTCCTCATTTTGTGATCGTCCCAGTGAGACATTTCTTCTGGGTGTTTGTGATCTTGGCACAGACGGCGTTCACCAACAAGAAGGATTACGGCAAGGGCGAGCGGGAGGCGCAGTGGGCCGCGCAACAGAGGACGCTCAACGGCCTCAACCAGCCGCCTGCCTCCGACCTCCTCAACTCCAAGGAAGAGCTTTCCGCCATCGCCGAGCAGGCTGCCAAGCGCGCCGAGATCGCCAGGCTCCGGGATCTCCACACGCTCAAGGGGCACGTCGAGTCGGTGGTGAAGCAGAAGGGTATCGACATCGACACCATTCAGCAGAGCTACACCGTCTAGACGGTGGCCGGAGAGGGAGTGCAGCTGGGCTGGTCTCTCTCTCCCCTTCCTTCTTTTGGTGTTCCTGTTGGGTCATTGTCTTGTGCGGTTTTGAGCGGGAAGGGCAGCTTGTACAACTATGCTGGTAAATCTGTGTGCTACTATGTATACATCTCTCTTCGAACTACTGCATAGCTTTTCTTGTGCTCTATTTCTAATACAAGTGTGTGGGAACGGTGCGTTTGCATGACCATATTGTCACCTATCTCTTTCCTAAACTGCTACTTATGATGCTCTGAAAATCGTGTCTACTGCTTATGCATCCCTGCATCAGCAAAATATCTCCTACCTTTTCAAATGTAAACGAAAAAGAATGTGAAGTTTTAGGAATACGAAAAGATTTTACAGATTATAACCTATCCATACAGAAGTCGGTAGCATAAACTGATTAAAGTACAAAAACGGGGAACTAATTCAAAACTACTCCCAAAAAACTCATACCCAAGCATCATGTGCACCCTCGTAGCCCTAAACATGGTCATATAGAAAAGAGGAGATTTATGTGGCTTAACCGATCTTCACCCAGGAGCTTCCAAAATACCCATCAGAACACAGGTCAGGCATCCAATGATATTGTGACTATTTGTTGTACTTGTACATGCTGTGTGGAAAAACCCAGAATGACTCAAGATTTTGATATGCAATAGACCTTCATATGAGCAATTGCAGTTACGCCAACCTCTTTGGCTCTTGTCAAAGCTTCAAGGCCTTTTCATCACATCAATATCATATGCATAGCATGGTAGAACCACATAATGGTATTCACCGTGCAGCCTTGATCGCCTTCCAGCAAGTGAGCTCAGAAGGTATTATGGTTTCATCACCGGAAACCACAGCTTTGGCAGTCAGCTTTCCAGCTAAACCATGGTACAAAAGGCCCCTGGCGCCAAGGCCACCAACTAGCCAAAAAGCACAATTGCTCCTCTCGCCTATTATGTCATTTAAAGAACCCAGCAGAGGCAAGGATCCATTAGCTGTCAGTGGAGGCATGGCTCTTATCCCCGCCCTTGCTCGTACATAATCCCATTTATTTATTTCCGGATAAACAGCAGAAGCTTTTGGGAGCAGCTCACCAGCGGCAGTACGAGCTTCTTCATCAGATACACTTGAAGCATAATTGTCAGACTTCCATTGCCAGGTTGACCCAACAGAAACGGTACAGGGACCTTGGAATGCCAGCCATGCATCAGATAAGATTGAGGGACTTTGACTGCCATATTTTTCCCTGGAACAAACAAAATGCAACCATCAGATAATTTCAGCAGATGCCGTAATGGTTTGCAGGTTCAACTCACAGAAACACCTTACACTGTATCTGATGGCAGTTGGAATTCAGCAATAACTCCTCTGCAGGTTCTAAGGGGCAACTTATTTTGGAGTTCTGGAAGTAAGCTAGCTTTGCCCCCGAGGCAGATGATCACTGCATCATAATCTCCTGCTCATATTTGAAAGTGTCCTTTAGGCATAAAAAAAGTTGATGGTGCGACACAATTGTGCTTCAGTGGTACGAACGTTGAATTTTAAATTTTCTTAATAAGAGCTACTGAACTGATTTGTGACAAAAGTTCATCACATCATGTTCAGATTTAGTTAGTCAGCATATGTACGTATTTTATTTTGAACGTGGATGGAAATCCGACATCTGGCTGAATTTTTTGCTATTCATATAGGAGCCAACTATGAATCTGTAGCTAGGTTCTGGGTCTCAAACAAAAAGAATTCAGCTCTAAACTCTATTACATCTGCTACCTTATGGTGCATTTGGAAATTTAGAAATAGCATGGTGTTTGACAATGTTCATTGGCTAAACATCAAACAGGTTTGGTTTTTGCTGATGAGGACCGTGAAACATTGGAGCAATCTGAGTCAAGGGGTCCACGCAGAGAAGATGCTGGCATTCTGCCACTTGTCCCAGAAGCTCTACGCTCGGATACAAATCTGTGGCTGACCAAGGCTCCAGCAGTAGCAAGCTCGGACTTGCTCCTACCTAGCCATCTGCTGGGCAATCTCAAGATCTCCGACCTCCAGTCCGGGTTCCTGGGCTCCCCTCTCAGAGTCGCGAACACCTGGGGCAAGAAGACGGCGACGCTGAGTCCCTCAACGCCTCTGGATGCAAGGTGCTGGTCCCCTGCTCCTGATGACTCGCCACTGAAGAAGCTGAAGCATGATGGTGGCTCGCTCACCTGGAACGCCAAGATCCAGCCAGAGACCCGGTCTCCAGGCACTACTTACTAGTTATCTTTCTCTGCATTTCGTCTGTAATAAAATAAAAGCCTGGAGCTTGCAAACCTAGTAGCAGAAGAACTCTCTTTATTGTTGTTATCGTTTTGCTGAACTCTGTCACGCAACTTGGTTTCATTTTTAATGGAGCCGGGGATATCTCCCTGTTGATCTTTAAAAAAAAAACGACATCTGAAGGGCCATATATATTGTGAAGTCTAAGTATGTGTAAAGCATATCCCTTGTTTCTTTGGACTGTAAGAATTCTACCTGAAAATTGCTGTAGATTATCGATACGTTCATTGTAGAGATTGAACTCTTTCTCTTCACTGGGAGACACAGATGATTCATCAGCCACACTTTGGCATGCCAAAAACAATGCCTACAGAAACACAAGAATTAAGTCCTAAAATATCAAAGAATATACAATAACAAAAAACTGAAGGTGTAACAAAGCAAGAAGGTGTGCAGCACCTGTAAATATTTCTTAGGGTTGATGTTCAGTGCAAGTGGCATATAAACTGCAAGGTTAAGCGGAACACATAACCCAGGGACCAGTCGCTGTGCAGCGTCCGTATCAAGAACTTGAAGGCTGCAACTCTGGAGGCAACTCTGAGCATTCTAACTTGAATAGGTCGAAGCATCAAAATCACGGACAAGAAAACACATAAAGGATGCACCTGAGCACAGCTTCGTAATCTCAATCCAGCAGTACCTCTAGCAATATATCAGCGGCCTTCTCTGTCGTAGGTGGCCGCAAAATTCCCCTGCTCAGTAAAAAGTATCCTCATCAACAGGATGGACAGAAACAAAGAGTAAAAATATGCTAGGTACGCGGAACAGCTGATTGCCTTCTCCAGATAAGGGCATCATCATCTTGGCCAGCGCCATCCGATCCAGCGGTTCCGTTTGCTTGCTCTGCAATGCGCAGGAGATCCATGCTCTCCTTCCAGAATTCGCCTCCCCTCCAGAGAAGCTTGGCTGCAGTTAAGTAAGAAATTCATGTGTCTACCAGACTTCATGCTATAACACTCAAAACTGTTCACATAGACTACATAAGTAGAGCAGAATTGAGAGAAATAACAGATTGATTGAAAATGCTTGCAGTGATGGAGGAGAGACCTTTGGGCGAGTACGGATGGAGAAGCCCTCCCGAGACTCCCGAGGCGCCGCCCCCCACGCCGTTCTCGTCGTAGACGTCCACCGACACGCGGGAATCCTTCGGGCTATGCTGCAGTCAGACAGCGTGGGTCAGTTTCAGGCGATGCTGGCTTTGACAATGAATGAAGGGCAGGACGGGGGAAAAGGGAGAGGACCTTGAGGAGGTGCCAGGCGACGGAGAGCCCCGCAAAGCCGGCGCCGAGCACGGCGTATCGGAGAGGGCGGCGGCATCCTGCGGGAGACGGCGACGGGGAGGAGGCGGCGGCCGACGTGATGGCTCTTCTGGAGTAGGAGCCGAGGCTCCGGAGGAAGCGGGGACGGGGAGGAGGGGGGAATGGTGGCGGTGGGCCGTGACTGTGAGGCGGCGGCATAGCGGCGGTCTCGGCGAGGAGAAGAGAGGAGGGGGCGGCGGCGGCTGCTGCTCAGGATAGGAGAACGGCGGCGGTGCGACGGCGCAAGCGGAAAGCTCGGCCCAAAGAAAGAACTGTGCGTTGGGCTAAGGCCAACAGGGTAACAGGCTGAGACATTGGCACTTCAGGGCTTGGCATTGGGCCGACCGGAAGAGAATGTAGCAAACTGAGCACTACCTCCGGTCTAAACGTCGCTGATTTAGTACGAATTTATACTTTCTCTGTTACATAAAAATATATCATTCAAATAAATATATCTAGAACTAAAATATATCTAGATACGTACATTTTACAATAGATTGCTCCAGGAAAAGGTTACATCTCAGCCGCCGCCTCTCTAAGAAAACAGTCGCCGCCTCCACCTCTTATTCCACCGTAGATTAGTCTTTCCTCCTCTGGCTGGCCTCGCTGGCGTAAGGAGGGGTGGGTAAGACAATCTATATGTGGAGGTTTTAGTAAAAGTAGTATTTTCTATTAGATTTAGGGTTTGGTAGCCATTTTCTTTTGGTCTTCATGCCAATAGAGATGGCATCGTCTACAATAATTGATTTTCGGTTCTTCCTTTGACGATGAGATCTTTTTCCTAGCGTCAATGGCAGTGTTGGAACTTTAGAGTTCTCTAGGTATGGTTCTTCGGATTTCGATTCACCAGATCAATCTTGGATCTTTTCTCATGGTTGCCGCGAGAAGTATTATCCTTGCAATAATTTTCCCGGCTGCTACGTCTCGACAATGGTGATTCATGCTCTCGGCTCCCCAGTGACGTCGATCAGGCTGTTCGGTTATTTTTCCCTGGTATATTGGTGTTGGTACTCTTGTCGATGATGATTGACTACTTTAATGGTTGCGCGCGTGCGCGTAGCCTTCGCATTGCGGCTCAAATTAAAATTATGGGAGAACCTTCGTTGGTATTTTCAGGTCAGTGGTTCAGTTTTATTCAGCTGCCTTCTGAAAAATACAAGATTATGTTATGGAAGAAGAAAGAGTTTGAAAACCTCGAAGATTTACTCGTTTCTTTTAGACTTTATTTTGTAATTGCTGGAGACGTCTTATATATCTCTACTATGTACTATTTACTCTTATAAATATATATATGTGGTATTGATTGTAAAAAAAAATAGATACGTCCATTTTATCAACATGTTTTATGGAACGAAAGGGAGTACTAAATAACTACAGTTACTATGGATCGGGGGAGTAGTTTCCACTTTAACTTGCTCAAAGTACCCCCGCTCAAAGCTCCCTACAAAATAAAACTTGCTCGAAGAATTTTTTTATTACACTTCACTTGGGAAACAAATGGTGCCAGCTCAAAACAAAAGTGCATAGTCGAGGAGCACGATTTAATATGTACATAGTTGCAAAAACTTATGAAAAACTGTGGCCAGTTTGTATGATGTAAAGGAGTGTTGTACATACACAATTCAGTAACTTTTGGAACAATGCAGATGCTGCAATGAGGTTATGTATGTGTAATATGGCCTCCACAAAGACAAAGACATTGCTGCATGAGGGAAAATACCGGAGGAATTACTTGCTTAACTGTCATAGGATTTGGTCTCTGCTCTGTCTCATGTGTGCATCAGCAACTAGAGTAGCAAACTGACGGAACGACAAGTACATTGATATCACACTCAACGAGCCAGAGCTTCATAAGCATCCGTAAGTCGAAAGTGAACGGGGCACTATGAGACCACAACCAGCTCACGCAGGAAACAGGTCACACGGTAGAACGAGTCCGGAGTAGACCACAGGCCCGTATATAACATATTCAACAACTGTTTGCCATGAAATTGACACCTAATGTACATGCTCTTACATTTGCCTTTCGGGTTTTGGAAAGCACCACATGAAGTGTCAAGCAACCGCACGGGCGAGCTCTACAAGCATGGGCGGAGCCAGGCATAATCATGGGTGTACAATGTACACCCATTATTTTTTAGGAACAAGCTATATCTCTATGTAATATGTATAAAATTAACATTGTCTCTATTATAAATTAGACTGTTTTGAGTATTCATAGAGACATGTACACCCATTTTTTAAAACCTGGCTCCGCTAATGTCTACAAGTGTTACTGCTTTCTTCTATGTTTCATCTTGTCCATGTACAAAGCTAAGGGCGTCTATTTCTGCGGTTGTGCCTTGGTAGGGGAAGTCGCCATGGCCCGTAACCTCTTGACGACCTCTGTGAAGCTTGGTCTCTCCGACGGTTCGGCCGACCAGCACTGCTCCATCAATGAGCTCCACTGAGGATCACATGACTCGGGCACGGGAGGTCTCAGGGTGTTATTCACGATCCCACCTGGTTGCAGTTGGCAAAATGTTCAGAAACAAGAATGACACTGGACTCAACCAGTCAGGTTAATGCAGTGTACACTAGTGTAGAAGTCGTCAAGCATACCTATAATGGCACCATAATGCAAGTCAGCATAGGGCTCTTCACCGGTAATCAGCTCCCACATCACAATTCCGAATGAGAAAACATCAACCTACAAGCAAAAGCATGTGTAGGTAAATAGCCTGTATGTGTCCGCAGGTGGATCATCAGGATGAGAGGAAGAGTCCTGCACATTGGGATGAAGGATGCAGCGCAACATACCTTTTCAGAAACAAGGTTACTGCTTCCATTTAACAGCTCCGGTGCCATCCAAGGAAGTGTTCCTCTCACTCCACCAGAGATTAATGTCTGGCATTTAACCTTGGATAGGCCCAAATCACCAACCTACAAACATAAAATGGTTATTGATATATCAAAAGTCTCCATGTCTGCTTTCTGGTGCAAACAAGGTGCTAGGATACGGATATTAAGCGCAATCGTTGTAAGGATTGTCTGAAATAATTGTTCTGTTGCAAAATATGCAGAAAAGAGGGGTGTGAAACGGAGAATTAGAGACCCTCACCTTGCATATAGGGCGTTGGGCATCTCTTAGGTTGACGAGCAGATTATCACTCTTCAAATCGAAATGTACAATATTCTTCCCATGCAAATATTCCATACCAAATGCAACATCCATCACAATTAGTAGACGCCTACGCCTATCAAATATCCTGCTGACAGAAGAATATAAGAAACTTGACACAAAAAGTGATACCATATGAAAGGCATCATCTATTTGCATTGAACAGAAAGCATACTTTTCATGTCTTTGCAATGCTTGTCGAAGCGAACCATTAGCCATGTACTCGGTGACGGTTGCAACAGATCCACCTGGTCCATCCAGAACAACACCATAAAAGGCTACGACATTTGGATGGTGCAAGGATGCAAGCTTGCAAGCCTCATTCCAAAAATCAGTTTTCTGCAGGCACGAGGAGGAAGTTAGAACGAGATGGATAGACAGTTGAAAAGAAGCGGCAGTAAATTCAACACAAACCATTTGCTGTTCCTCAGAAGCCTTTCCAGCAAAGCATCGATCACTGATCCTTTTTATAGCGACATCAGAACCTCTCCATTTTCCATGGTAAACAGTGCCAAAGGTTCCAGAACCCAGTTCGCGCAATTCTTCAAGATCACTGTTCTTTATTATCTGCAATTGCAAAGGAGAGCGTAAGGATGATGTAGTTGAAAGTGAATATGGAAAGCACACACATATTGGCCTTGTAAATCGCAACCGACCTGAAGGTTATCGATGTCATCTAGAATTGGAACTCCTTGGCTTGTTTTGTCTGATTCTTTGTTCGGGACATCCTGAACCACGAAAAAAATAAAAATTATAATTGGTCAAAGGAAAAGAGCTGCAACAGGGAAGAAAGAGACTTCGCCAACCTTGATTTTTGCATCAACTACAGCTCCATGCGAATCTATGTGATCCCCAGAGGATTCAGTTGGTTTTTCAGGAAAAGATGACTGAAGAACAGATGCTGCCACTCCTTCAGCAACAGCTTGTAACTGACGTTTGATACTTTCTTCTCCATATCCTTTCAGAAATAAGTGAAAAATACAAATATAATAATGACATTTAGTTCATTTCAGTTCTGGAATGGTATGATAATTCATGCAGTACTATAGACCAAATTACATTCAATGAGAGAGCATACCAGAGTGACCTTTGCTTATTTGAGCAGGTTCTGGGTAGATATCCTTGAAAGTAGGGTCTTGAATGCGTGGAAGATTTCCTTCTTCTAAGAGTGTGACAGCATTTGAACTGGTGATTGCAGGTCCGTTAGCCAACTTGTTTGGTCTTTGGGGAACTACAGAAGAATCTCCAAGTGCTTTCCAAGGATCCTGATTTGAGAATAGAGATTCTGTGTAAGCTGGTTCACGTGTAGCTTCAACACGACCAGTACCAGCAGTAGCCTGCAATACAGCTTGACTACTAACATTATGGGGAGCAGAAACCATGTGATTCAGCATTTCCACAGGATGCGCTGGAGGAGGCCCAGCAGGAGCCTGAATACCGGAGTAAGCAGGTCTCACAAGAAGCATTCCGCTTGAAACAGGGTGTTCGATGGTTACACCAAGTTTGTTGGAGACAGGAACACTGGGTAACATATTTGGCTGCTGGATTATCTCAGAGTGGACATTTTGTGCAGCAACATTCAGAGGGGGAGGTGGTTGTTCGGTATGTCTCACAAGATTGTCCTCTGGAATAAATGAAGGAATGGGGAAGGCGTTGTTAATTCCCAAGTGACACCCTACAGCTTGAGATTTGTAGACAGAACAACCATCCATAGTCGCAGGTGGATTATCAATTTTCCCATAGCCAACAGCACCATGGGGAATAGCTGAGTTTCCTTGCACAACAGATTCTGGAGGAGCAATAGGACCTAAATTAACTCCTTGCATCCGAGCATCAATAGCTCCGGAATAATCGTGAGGAAGTTCATGGGCATATTCTCTAAGTGGATCTGCTACTGGCTGGTTTGAATTCTTAAATGCAGTAGCATCCATCCTGTGCGGATTGCCAACAACACCATTTGCTAGAACTTGTGACGGCTGCATACTATAAATGTGTTGCTGCGGATGTTGGTATGTGAAATGATCTTCGGCACGGGAGTATGGAGGATGCCCGACAAATACTCCATTTGAAGTAAGTGTACTGGAAACTGGTATGGTAACCATGGTGGGTTGAACCATCGATGCTGCGGCTGGAGATGATGTTGCTTGCACTCCAGGATTCCTGGCAGAAAGTTTTTGATCATACTGAGCCATCCCTGCTTTACTCTCTGCTCTTGGTTCTGCTATGTAATACGTAGGTGTTGCTGCACTCGCCCCTGGAGCATGCTGCCTGATTTCATTTTGTTGATGAAGGCTGTAAAATACTGGAGTGGCATCAGGATAACTCGCTGCACGAGGATTCCCCTGATCCTGGATCATGTTATCTGAATGGGCATGCGGCAGTATTTTCTGGCACATTGTGCAATCATCATACCTCACTGGTGACAGGGTAGCTGAGCTCACCACCACTGGAAATGTCCCTGAGCTGGTCGACACCGGTGAGCTTACTGTGCTTGCGACTACCGTCTGGACGCCGTGTTTCTGCGCATCACTTGTCTGCAGAGTCATATGAGACAACGGAGGAAGCTGTGAAAGTGGCTGCAGTACCCTGTAATTCGGATCAACCTGAGTTTGCATTGGCCTTGTGAACTGGGGATTCTCCAAAACATGTTCTGTACCTGCATAAACAGGCCTGGAAGTACCAATTTGGGCAGCAGCGGTGGCCATGGAGTTGGTTCCCAGAGTGCTGGGCACATACTGGCTCATTTGCACAGGCATCAGATTGACAGGTTGGGATGCGCTATGCTGGCTAAATTGCTGTGCATTGATGTACTGGACTTGCTGTGGCTCTGTATGCGATTGTGGCATTTGCGGCGAGTAAGATGCAACCTGAGGCATCTGCGGCGGCGCAGCATTGTAAGAGGTAACCTGTGGCAGCTGCGGCGGCGGCGCAAAAGAGGCAACCTGAGGCCGCTGCAGCGGCGCGTAAGAGGCAACCTGAGGCGGCGGCGGGTAAGAGGCAACTTGAGCAGGCTGGTGCTGTGGCACATGAGAGGCAATCTGAGCCGGTTGATGCGACGGCGCGTAGGAGGCAGCCTGAGGAGGCTGCAGCGCCGACGGCTCAGTCCTAACCAACCCAAGATTCTGCGCCGGGATGCCGACTGCCGGAGGAGCTGGCGCTGCGACAGCACTAAAACCTAAGGACTGCGGGAAGGCGCTATGGCTGTGGCTCCCAGCTGAATACAGATATTCAGTCGGAACGGAAGGGGGCGGAACTGGAACCGCACGGGGCGACATACCTTCTGCTACGAGGACGCCGGCGCCGTGGTCCGAGGCCTCCGAGTTGTGCGCCGACGAGCCCGCGCTGGCGGCGCCCTCCCTCCGCCGGATGGCGGCCGCGACGGCGTCCGCAGAGACGCAGTTGATGGCGTCGATGTAGCGCTGGCCGGACTCGTCGACGGGGGCGGGGAGATGCGTGGCGCCGGAGCCGGAGGGGGAGGCGGAGGGGGCAGCGTCGGTCCCGGAGGCCGGGAAGAGGAAGACGCGGAGCTTGGCGGAGCCGTCGGGGGCCGCGGCGGCGAGCTTGGCGTACTCGTCCAGCATGTTCTCGTAGTCCTCCGCGGAGGCCACCGAGATGAGCGAGTCCAGGTCCTCCCCTGGGAGCTGGTACTTGACGAGCACCCCGCCGCCGGCGGCGGAGGTGGCCTCGTCGACCGCCTCGACCTTCCGCATGAGCTCCCCGAAGGAGGCGGCGCGGGGCACGGAGATGAGCCGCGTCTGCCCGCCGACGTACCGCAGCGCGCCGTCGCCCGACCTCGGCGCGATCCGGCCCGCGTAGCTGCACAGCAGCTTCACCTTCCCCGCCTCCTCCCCCGCCGCCGCCGCCGCCCGCGCGCTCGGGCTGCCCGGGTCCGCCGCGCCGGTCCTGCCGTTCGCCATCATCGCCGCCGGCGGAATCACGGGGATCGCGGTGGAGTGGGGATAAATTCCAACTTCTCCTCCTTGTCTATCGGTGCGTCGGGCTTCCTTTACTGCGCCGGGCAATGACGGAACACGGCGCGTGCCCGGACTGCCGCCGCTTTATATTGGATTCGGGTGAGAGGGAAACGAATCAGCAGTGGTAGTACGGGATGTGGAGCAGTGATGGGAACTTGAGGACGATGGGGATGGGTTAAATTCGGTGGAGGTATGGACGCTGGACCGTATCGCCACGAGACCACGACGTGGATGGATTAATAAATCTTAAAAAGTTTAAAGTTAACCCTAGAAAAAAGTTCAAAATAAACCTATATAACTTATTATAGGCAAAAAGGTAAATCAACCTTGAAATTGGTACTCTTAATTTGTCAAGTCCGGTCTACTTTGAACCCTGGACTTGGTTTTTTACACCAAAAAAAATTATGAGAAAAAGTACCTGGCTTGCTAACTTGGCCCACCTGTCACACCTCACTTCTTCTTCTTTTAACAGGGCAAGGGCCCCAAAGGACCCTGAATAACTGCATTAATCTTCCTCGATGGGCTTACATTTTACATCAAGGACTCTATTGAAATACACTTTCACAGCAAGGTCTGGAAATTTTACACAAAGGACCCTAAAATTCTACACGAAACGCCATCGAGTCCTTCTTCTCCACCGAAGATGAAAACGAGCTTCCAACAACGGGCACCTGCATCATCGCCGGAGACGGTACCACTTGGGGAGATGGAGGCGTGAGATCCCACGTCGGAGCTTGGTGGGTCTAGGGCGACGATGTTTGAGTATTTCACAAGGAGTCGTGGTTGCACTTCTAGTCGGTTCTCTTGGATGTGTCGTGGAGCTTCTCCTTTTTTTTTCTTATCTTTGATCTCTCTGTAAGGGCAAGCTTGATAAATAGAGTCAACTGCTGGCTACAAGTTGTTGCCACGTTATCCGTAGTCACCATAATAGTTAGCTACAATGCAAAGGTGTAATACTTTATAAATATATTGCTTACTTGCCACTCTCACAAAGTATCTAGCTAGTAGCACGTGTAGCTAGCTTTTGTATGAAAAGTCCACTTCTCATCGCTTTTCTCCTCTCTATTACTCAACTCATCTAATTCTCTCTCTATCTCCTCTTCTCTATTATCCATCTCATCTATGAGCAATGGGGGGGGGGGGGGGGGCAGTTGTAACCACTGCCCCCACGTAAGCGTGAATCTAAAAAGTATATAAAGCAAAGGGTGTAAAAAATATTAGTTCAATCCATAGCACTTTATCTCTTCCTCAAAAGCTGTCTTAGTTTCTTTTACTTTTAGTGTTGAAGAGACTGTCGTTTTTTGAAAGAGATTTTCTCTCTAAAAATGTATCACTTAAGTTTTAATTGAACCATTCAAACTTAACTAAAGTTATGAGTGGGCATACCATTATAGATGCCCGTAAGTGGTTCATTGTTCAATTGTACCTGTTTGACCGATCATGTTTGTTGCGCATCACCAAATGCTGCTATGCTACAGGCTGCAGCGGCTGTCCGAGAAGAAGAGGCACTTAAACAACAAAGCTGAAGAGCACTTTCTAGGAGTAGTATACTACAGTACTACAGTAGTACTAGTATAATCATGAGTTAATCACAGTTTAGGGTGGTCAAACATGCCCCCAGAGGCCAGAGGTGCAGATCTGCAGCAGCTGTAGCTGTAGCTGGTCCCTGTCAGTCAGGAACCAGCACACCTGGGAACTCGCAGCGACGCGTGCGCGCGCGACAGCGAGGCCAGTGACGAGGCGTCGTCGGTCCCGCGCCGCAGACGAACGCCGGCGACATGGACGGACGTGGTGCTGCATGTCGCTGTCCGTGTCTCCTCCGAGCTAATTATTTTTATGATCCATGGCGAGTTTGTCTGTGGAAGGGAAAGTGCTTCGGCTCCAAGGAAGGGAGGAAGGTCGGGGGCGCGTGGCGATGAATATACTTGTTTTCTGATGATAGGCCGCACAAACTATTTTGGTTTTACTCAATGTTAAAAAAAGAAGAAGATAAGCATAGGAATTCTGGCATCACCATGATTTCCACCCTTCTTTCACTAGCAAGTGTTCCCCTACACCGCACGATTGTTTGTTAATTAATGCAGGCCGGTAAAAGTTACAAGCCATATTGTCACCATATACTATGAGAGAATTTCGCACCATCGCGTAAAATAACTACATCTAACCGCCTGCATTCGGGAGGCAGCACTTCATCGATCCTTCACACTGGGCATGCATCTAACCACAATAACAATGTGATATTGCTCTCGTCAACTGTGGGTACTTGAGACTACTATTTTTACTTACATCTTGATTAAAGGAAATAAAAAACATATCATTTCCAACTAGAAGATAAATAAAAGCCTGGGACATATTTTATTTTACACATAGTGCCGACATTATCAACCATTAATTGAGTAACCAAAACAATCAAATAATTAATCCATCTGGGTAACTACAACGGTGCATGGTGACTTGTGTTGCACCAAGTTAACTGCGTCACATTGTTGGTTTGCACCTAAGAGTCATGGTAACTTGCATACAACATGACCATTCATCGCACACCCGTGTATGGCGGCCTCGATGCGGGTGATGATTTGGTGGGCGCGGCGTCGGGTTTTGGAGGGTGATTGCCCTGGGGCTTCTGCTGCCATCGGGGGCTTCATCGTGGCTATGAAATACCATATCTTGTATTTGGCCACAAAAACTTTTTTTTTTTTGGCATTGCGAAAAATGATACTCTATCATCGATCACTATTATTTGGTTGCAGTATCGATGTATCTAGATACCCAAAAATGTATGTAGATACATCTACATTAGCGATAGGTAATAGTGGCCACAAGAAATATAAGAATTCCGGTTGAATTATATGAGCTTCCTATATAATTACCTTCACCGTTGTAACTACCCTATGGTGGATCCTTCCTTCATGAGATGCATATTTTGAGATTCTGTTTGCTGTATTTTGAAATGCATATTATTACCTTGTTCATATGTAATGTTCTGATCAAAGTAGTATGTTAGGGCAGGAGAGGAAGAATATATGTGTTAATGGAATAAACTTGTAGTAGTAGCTAAATAACGACAATTTTTTTTTGAAGCTACTATGGTTTTACTTTTCTATGTTTACTTCAGTTGGGAAGAATGAGATACGATGTGCTACAAGCCATTATAGTTACATATTTCTAGCACAAAAGCTTATCTAGAGATGAAAAGGTGGTCTCGCATATGCGAGGGTGAGCATGGCAAAGTTGATCTAGCCCGGGCATGGACCTGCAACGTTACACGAGTTTCTCCATGTGCATCATAAAATTCGTGATTGCGCAACTCACCCCGCTTCAAAAATTACTTGGTTGAGCATTTTTTTAAAGATAAAAAGGGTGGACCCCGGTTCCATTGAAGAAACCACATAACAGTCTTACACACCTGGCACTCCGGCCAACAACAACGCATGGCAGCCACGCTGCACCCCCGGCTCCATCAAGAGAATTCTTCCAAAATACAACAAAACAAGTTTCCAGCTATCCAACTACGAAAAGTTTAACAGAAAACAAGACACCAATACTCAGATCATATCAGACAACCCGCAGGAAGTCGCCATCCTCTTCCATTTGAATGTTGTTCGTGTTCAAATTCTTCATCAGCGACTCGGTCATCATCTCCCAGTCGCCACCACTCTGGCTACACTCCCATGGCCCAAGCCAAGTTGCATCAGTCTTGGACACCACCAGCTTTTGCAAAACACCTCCTTCTTCCCTCATCCAGGTTCCGACCACATCAACTGAGGAGCTTGTCGAGCCAGGAGTTCCAGAGCTTCCATAGCTCTTTCGAGCTCGCTTCTTTTTCCTTATGGACACAGAATCTTCCAGCGTGCAAGTGTGTAACCCACCTTCAGGAAAACCACATGCATAGATGACCACCTTGATCCATTAAAGCACAGGTCATTCCTCAATTTCCATACACTCCATAATACAGCAGCATGGACAATATTAGGAATTTGCTGAGTTTTTTCACAGATCCACAGGCTAGATACTGACAGCAGATTAACCTGCAGTTTCACACCAGTTATTTTTAATATTTGTTTCCACACTTCTTTTGCTACAACACACTCAACACACTTGGTTGAGCATATGTGAAATCTTGTAGGAAACCAGTAGTCCTCTCTGTCTTATTTTATGTGAATGTACTTTATTGGGTTAACCATGTTTAGATTTATTTGATCATGATTAATCTTGTATAATTTACTGTGTGGAAAATTTATTTTAATTTAATTGTTGACCTATGCTGCAGCGCGGTTCAAATGGAGCAAAACAGAGCCAAAATATGTCCGTTTTGGCTGATGACTTCTGTTTGATCTAAAAAAATGTGACCACGTTACTGACAGGCAGCTAGAGCTGTTGCAACCATGTCGAAGTGAGATGGTACCTGGGGTCGTGTGATTTTTCTGAATGAATGAACCCTTGACCATGCGCCAAAGCGGGCGACATCACTACACCGACCGCCATGGCACCCCAGTTATCTCTAGATGGCAACAACCGACTCAGCAGGTCGCATCAGGGCGTCACTCTTCTTCTCGCTGGTACGTTAGGTAGATCCAAAACCCCAATGCCCAAGCCAAAAAAAAGGGATCTCTCTTTCGGAATTGGACGCCGCCGACCAGACAAAGAGAAAGGCAGCGGCGTTTTCTCGTTTTCGGATAGGAAATGCGCGGCGCGGTGGTGTTCGTCGGCGTGAAGCGAGCTGGGCGGCGGCCGCGGTCGCGCAGGAGCTTTTGTCGTGTGTAAGTACGACCGTGCCAAAGGCCACGGCGAGCGTATGCGCGCGTGAGGCCCGTGAGGATATCGTGGCCCGTGGCCTTGTTTCTTGGGCTGAACTAGGAAAGGCGGTTAGTGTGAATGGCCCAATCTCAGCTTAGTACGATTTTTTCCTTAGCTAATCGACCCTTGAGCATTGGCAAACCCTGTTCTCCGCCCGTTGTAGACCCTATCCGGGGCTCCGCACAGGGCAGGAGCACCCAGTCACTTAATAGGCCGGCCCATTGAGTGGATTTTTTTTCACTACCTTTCAGTTTTTCTTCTTTCTGCCTTTTTTCTTTTTTTTTAAATGTCCAGATTTGAAAAATGTTTAAGATTTTAAATATTGAAG
Organism: Dactylis glomerata; assembly: GCA_007115705.1. Lineage (NCBI taxonomy): Eukaryota > Viridiplantae > Streptophyta > Magnoliopsida > Poales > Poaceae > Dactylis > Dactylis glomerata. The sequence goes on from QXEO01000302.1 coordinate 618,294, forward strand.
AATGTATGAATTTGTTTATATTTGAAAATATTCAAATTTAAAAAATGTTTAGACTTGAAAAATGTTAGAATTTGAAAAACGTTAGAATTTGAAAATGTTCAGATTTTTAAAAAGTTCTAACTTGAAAAAAGTTCATATTTGAGAAAATTCAAGTTTCAAAAATGTTTTGATTTGAAAAATGTTCACATTTTGGAAATCTTTAGATTTTGGTAAATGTTTGTATTTTAAAATTCTTCAAGTTTCAAGAATGTACATGTTTCAAAATATTTAGATTTACAAAAAACACTTAAATGAAAATAGGAAAAATGACAAAAAAGAAAATAGAAAAAATGAAAAAAATGAAAATGATGATGGGCCACGGCCCATAAAGCACTCGGGGGGTGCACTTGCTGTGCGGCGCCACACGAGGCCGCTTAAAGCGGCGTATAGGCGCCTCCTTGAGCATTTGTGCCATTATTTGAGGCAATTCCTATTTGACTCTCGATGTGTCGCCCTTTTGGAAGTTGTAGTTTGGTAAGTGAGTCAACCCACATATGTTCTTTTCACTTGTGTAAAAAATCTTTTGGGCAGTTCTTGTGACAGAAGTGATCATATTTATGCCTTTCGATTGCATGTACATTTATACAAGAATTCTAATTCTAATCATAAATGAGAGATCACAACAATAAAACATCTTCACGATTTAGAGGATCAAGGGCATTTTTTGATGAAGAGCGCTTTATTACTTAAGTGTTTAAAGCTTACACCTAGCCTCTGCATAACTGAGAAGCGCACAGCCACAATCCAGACAAGTATCAAGAGACTAAAAGGCGAAATTACATATCATGTTGAGCAATTGCAAAAATGCCTAATCGAAAGATCCAATGCGCAGACTAAGAGGCCACCCATGTTGGAAAAGAGTATCCTGCACCATAGACTTCAGTCGTGCACATACTTCTATAAACAGATCTCGATTCTCCCCCCGTTGTAGATACAAACATAAACGGAGAGTATTGGTACACTGGTAGATAACATGTAAAATAGAAGAGTTTTTGTCATGAAACACTTTATCATTTCTACATAGCCATAATGACCAAATAAAAGCAATCGCTTCCACCCTAATATGCTGCTTAAACCTATGATCAATATCATTGAGCCAATTTAGAAAGATATTGGTGATGCTCTGTGGTGGATTAAAAGGTCGAAGCTATTTGGATGTGTAACATCCCAAGTTTTTATCAAATTTTGGAACAAAAAAAAATTTATTTTGTTTGTATTGATTGAAAAATCCCAGGGAATTAAAACTTTTTGAGTTTAATTAAATGCTTTTCCCTAAAGTGTTATTAAACCTTCAATTCAAACCATTCACTTCCAAAGTTTCCATTTTATAAAAGAGTTTCTTATAAATATCCCATATTCAAATGTATGTTAGAAAAACTATTTCAAATTTACTATCAATGCTTGAAGTACTCATTTGAGAAAACATAAATTCAAATACTATCTTGTGTTTATTCAAACCTATGCAAGCTATCTTGCAAAGAGATATTTACGAAATGATTTATACAAAAGAAGGTATGTATTACCAACAAGGTGTTTGAAAATGAATTTCAAAATATTACTTTATAAAGTATCATCCCTAATTTTATAGAATTATTTAAAAACACTAATCCTAGACTTGCTATATGCAAGTAAAGCTCTTTTGATAAATTAATAAAGCTCTTTTCAGAGTCTTGTTTATTTTGAGAAACATAGTTTTTACTGTTTTGTATTGTTTATTTGAATTTTAGAAAAATATAGACATTGGTTTGAGTGGTTTTGAAAGTATTATGCAAAAGTTACAAAGGAATTAAGAAAACAGAAAAGAATAAAAAGAAAGAAGAAAAAAAAGAGAGAAGGAAATGGACAGAGACATCCCAGTCCAGCCCAACTACTGCGGCCCACCCGGTCCATCTCTGAATTGGTAACCGTCCCCTCTCTCACTCCCCATGACAGGTGGGACCCCACTGTCTAGGTCATCCCTAACCCCTGACCGTTTCTCCCAAACGCCACGATCCTCCTCCCAGACGCCATGATTTCCTCTCTCCCCCTCTCCACCCAGAGCCCCAACGGCACCCCGAGGCGACGCCCCTGATTCTCCTCCTTTCCCCCTCCTTTTCCCCTCACACGCTCGAACGCGAGAGCCATCAGGGAGCGCGGAATCGAGATCGCCATCTGGCGGTTACCGGTGAACAACGGCGAGCTATTCACGGAGCACAGGAGCATCTCCGCCTCTCCTACTGCGCCACCGAGCCCGCCTCCTTGTGCTACATCGCCCCGTAAGTTCTGAGTGGCCAGAATACTTCGCAAATCGACGAATCAACCTTTCTAGAAAACATCACCGCCGCTCCCTTAACTCCAGCCGCGCCCAATCTCATCTACAAGAAGCTCTGGAGCACGAAGTCCACATCATCATCTTCGCTGTTCTCTCCTCTGCGTCTTCGTCGAGTCCATCGTCACTAGGAACCCCTGGAACCTCGCCAGCGTCCACCCCCTGAGCCGCCGCCGGCGAAGCCAACCAACTTCGGCGACCCCCCTAGAACCCTAGGTGAGGATCTCTCCCCAATCTAATCTAAACCGTCCATCCCCACGTAATCCAACGGCCTCTGTTCTTTTCATCCCGAATCGGTATCCTAAAGTAGGAAACTGCCACGTAGCAGGACCAGTCAACCCGAGTCAAATTCGATTTGAATTTGAATTTCAAACTTCGGATTTAGTACTGAAACTTGTAAATTGCCTAGAAATTATTTCCCTTGGCCAAATTTTGTAAACTTGATATCCCTGGAATCCTAAAATGTGTAGAATCCAAATATGCAATAATATCACATGGTTACTGACAAGGGTATAGATAATAGAGCCCGTCAGTTGGGTACCCCTGAGGCCTGTTAAGCTAAGCCCAATTGTAATACTAGTCAAAATACGAGTTCTTACCGTCTGTCGATATTGTAATCTGTATCAGACCCTACCCGATCCTCGAGACCTGGCCACATATATATAGGGGCCAGGAGAGGACGGTATAGGCCAGATTGAAAGGAAGCCAGGTTCTACATCCACATTTACTTTCATAGCCACCTTGTTTGACTGAGTTTACCTTCGAGTTCATCCGACGCCCTATCTCCCTGATCCTAAGTCCTTCATCTAGGACATTTGTCGAGTTAACCCCTCGTCAATTGTCACTGACCGTGGGGACTCTGGGCGTTGGAATCATGAATTTGACGGCTTTTTCGCTTTTAGCCAATAGCGACCGAGAAGTCGACGAAAGTCAAGAAAAGGAATTAGCGTTCGGAAGTCTAAGCTCCTACATCGGACCCTCGGGTTCAACCCGCCTTTCGGATCCGACGAAACAAATTCCGTCGGCGGGCAAAGCAGAGAGGATGACAGCTTCGGGATCATCTGTAGGCTCTTCTAGCGAGGTAAACTCGCTAGTCAACTTAGCAGCAACAGAAAATCTGCTGGGAAAATTAGAGGAATCCGAAGAAATCGGGCAAGAGATCATTGTGGAAGAAACAGAGGACAAATCAAGGGATACCGCCAGCAGAGGCAGCAACGCCTCCAGGAGTGTACATTAGTTATGCGTAATCATCACTGAAGCAGCAGAAGAAGAAAACAATCACTCCGGCAACAAGGAGGTCGACATGCAAGTCGACAAAATAAGGAGCAATAGCAAAAAAGAGAAGGAGAAAGTACATGTTTCGGCTAGAGAATGGAGAATGATCATGACAGCTGTCAACCACGGGACTGATGTACCCGCAGATTCAAGAAGAGAAGTTTTAATGGGGTACCAATATGCACTGCACCAGCGTAGGAAAAAGCTAAGCCAGGAAAGAGATATGATTATGAGAAGTCCAGATTATAACAGCACACCAAGTGAAGGATATTGGAGCGAATATACCAACTCATCAAAATCCAGCATGGAGAGGCACAAAGACCCAAAGCACAGTAGAAGGACAACAGCACGTGTAGTAGAAGAAAGCTATACGAGAAGCACAAGCCCGAACCAACCAGAAGAGGAGAAAGAATTCGTACAAGAAACACCAAAGGCAACATTGATAGCAGCACAAGCATACCTACTAACTACGCAGCCAAAACCTGGTGACCCACGGGAACAAATGCATCAAGCCGCGATATGGAGCCTCGGGTTAGTAGAAGAGAAGCTAAACGGAAATATTCCAGAGAAAAAGTCGACTCACCGGAGTGCAAGGGAAAAAGAAGAGGTCAAGCGCAAATCTTTGCGAAACGAAACTAGCGAGTCCTCAGAAGACGAGAAGCGTCAAAAAAGGAAGGAGGATGGAAGGAACATAATCGCACAAGCAAGGGTAAATAACTCACGTTACGCATGGAGAGAAGAAAACTACGAGGACGACGAAAAAGAGATGGGCGCGCTATGCTTTACCCAAAGGGTTCGCAAAACGCGGGTACCCAAAGGTTTTAAGTTGCCGCATGACCAAGAAAAGTATGACAGATCGCAAGAGCCAGCCCTATGGTTATCAGATTACCTGCAAGCAGTACAGATACTAGGAGGAACAAGAGCAACAGCCATGCAAAGCTTGCAGTTACACCTCACCGGCGCAACACGGTCCTGGTTAAATACCCTACCCAACGATTCCATTGGAAGTTGGGGAGAATTAGAAAGTCAATTCGCGAGAAACTTTCGCTCAACATATAAGCGCCCAGCATCGCTAGAAGTCAAGTCATGCGTGCAGCAGAAAGGCGAAACACTACGTTCTTATATACAACGCTAGAGTGTAATCAAAAACTCAGCAGAAGACGTCTCCAACGAAAGAGCGATAGATGCTTTTTTGAGCGGCCTTCATTGTACAGACCTAGTGGAAGAGATAGGAAGAGCAAGGCCAAAAACGGTATCAGAGCTAATGGAAACAGCCAACAGATTCGCCGATGGAGAAGACGCGTACAATAACAAAAGGGGTCGATCACCGGAAGTCGACAAAACAAGCAGGCAAAGGCGACGATACCGCAATGGCGACAACCACGGAAGGAGAAATCAGATAGCCGCAGGATATGATGAAAGGAATGAAGAAGGCTATGAAAACATCGAGTTTTCTACGAGAGACAGCAGGAGAAAGGAGAAGCCAAGGTACTCGGGTCCTTCGGCAGAAGATATGTTATATGGTCCTTGTCGCATCCATTATGCTTACCTAGACGGGAAGAGAGTGTCCAACCACCAGATGAAGGATTGCAGAACCTTCTTAAGGTTGCAAAACGCCATGGATTCAAGCCAAGAGGCACAGCAGGGAGGAAAAAGCATAAATCAAGGATATCAAATGCAGCGACTCACAAAACAGCTGGAGTCAAAAGTATATATATCAGCAATGATCCAACCAGTACCAAAGTCGAAGAAAGAAAGGAAGAGCATATCAAGACAGGTCAACCTAGCAATAACATCACCACCAGCTATCACGGAGTATCTAAAGTGGTCCGATCAACCAGTTAGGTGATGTCTACGCACGCGTCTATTCTTGTAGACAGTGTTGGGCCTCCAAGTGCAGAGGTTTGTAGAGCAGCAGCAAGTTTCCCTTAAGTGGATCACCCAAGGTTTATCGAACTCAGGGAGGAAGAGGTCAAAGCTATCCCTCTCAAGCAACCCTGCAATTACGATACAAAAAGTCTCTTGTGTCCCCAACACACCCAATACACTTGTCAGATGTATAGGTGCACTAGTTCGGCGAAGAGATAGTGAAATACAAATAGTTGTGATGATTATAAGTAGCAAATGTGATCTGAAATAAAAATGGCAGCAAGCAAACATGTAACAAAACAGGAAGTAAACGGTGTGCAAAGCTTGGAAACAAGACCTAGGGATCATACTTTCACTAGTCGACACACTCTCATCAAATATAACATAATTGAACCAATAGATACTATCATCCATATGCAACTCAAAACAATTCTCCAATGGAAAACGAACACTAATCATGCGTAGGGCTACGAAGCACTCCTCAAAGTCCGTATGTACCCAAACTAGATTGTCCCACACTATCACCATGAACGCACTAGATGGTTCTAACAAACACCAACAATTCATAGAGACATTAACCAAAAAGATACACATGATGCACACACTAATCACCTTTACACCATGATACGAGGTATCTCCGGAGAGTATAATAATTAAGCATAGAAGTAGCATAATATCTGAATAATAACATCTACCAATTCAACTAGATACAAAGCTCACGATCACATAAAGATCACATCATGGGAGAGAGAGGTGAACCACATAGCTACCGGTAGAGCCCTCAGCCCCGGGGGAGAACTACTCCCTCCTCATCATAGGAGACAGCAAGGTTGATGGAGATGGCGGTAAGGTCGATGGAGATGGCGGAGACGGCGATGGAGACCGATGGAGATGGCTCCGGGGGCACTTCCCCGTCCCGGCAGGGTGCCGGAATAGAGACTTCTGTCCCCCAAAATTTGTCTTCGACGGCGGCGGAGCTGTGGAACTATTCTGGGAAAAACGCCGACTCCCTTAGGGTGTTCCGTCCCGAGGCTTTATATAGGCGAAGCGGCGTCGTCAGGGGGCTGCCAGGGCGCCCTCACACGTAGGGGGCGTGGCTAGGGGCCAGGCCACGCCGCCCTATTGTGTGGGGCCCTCGTGGCCCCACTCTGTCTCCTCTTCGGTTCTCTGGAAGCTTCGGTGAATTTCTGAACGTTCGGCTTTTGTTTCGTCCAATTCCGAGAATATTTCTTGTGTAACTTTTCTGACACACAAAAACAGCAGAAAACAGGGAACTGGCACTGTGGCGACTTGTTAATTGGTTAGTTCCGGAAATTGCATAAAAATGCCACGAAGTGTAACGAAACACAAGGCAAATGGTGTAAAAACAAGCATGGAGCATCAAAAATTATAGATACGTTTGAGACGTATCAGCATCCCCGAGCTTAACTCCTGCTCGTCCTCGAGTAGGTAAGTGATAGCAAAAGAAATAATTTTTGAGGTGACATGCACCTACACAATCTTGATCATCGATGTAAGCATTGAGTGCTGAGATCAAAGAACTTAAAACATGGGCATGAAAGACATAATCTTGACAATAAGAAACTTAGCAATCATGTTATAACATGAAAAAGAACACAAACAAAAGATCATAAATAATGAAACAATGAAAGTCAAACGTGCGTTCAAATCATATGGAAAAACATAGTAAATGGTTTTCAGCTTGTCCCTCATGGAATAGCAAAACATAAATGCATAGGACACCTTCAAGTTTAAGAGGGCGACTAGATACAAATAATTTAGGAACAAGTGAAACCATAGTCATGAATCAATCAATGATAAACTTTGGGACAATGCACATTATACTCAGAATGACAACTATGCTCTCTTAGACGGTGCATAAAGGTAGAAGGTGGAGACTCAACATAAAAGTAAAAGAAAGGCCCTTCGCAGAGGGAAGCAGTGATTAAACATGTGCTAGAGCTTTTCATTTGTAAAACAGAGAGATAAAAATTGGTTTTGAGAGGTGGTTGTCTTTGTCAACGACTGGCAATGGGGTTCTTACTATCTTCCATATAAAAATGAAGCAAGTTTTTGAGAGAGAGATTGGCACTTTTGTGCTCTTTTATAAAGATTGGCACTCCTCCCCACCTTTTTTCCTTTCTCAAACCATGGCTAACCGATTCCATCGGGTGCCCACCAACATTCACATACCGTGGAGGAGTGCCTTTTTTCTTTCTTTCTTTTTTTCTTTTTTTTTTCTTTTTGGAATAAGACAATATGGAAGATAGCAAATCCGACCACTACGTCCCCATGAGCTGAAAACAGTGTCACAAAATGAGAAGTATTTTGAAGATTTTTTGAAAGGAAGCACATAAAAATTTACTTGGAATGGCTTGCAAATACCATGCATAGGAATTTATAGTGTACACAATGACAAACTTGGTTTTTGGGAGTTGGATGCACGAGTAGAGCTCATACTCAGTACAAAATGAGGGCTAGCAAAAGACTGTGAGCGACCAACTAAGAGAGCAATAACGGCCATAATCATGCAAAGCGACAAAGCAACATTAAAAGAAGCATAAGATGGCATCAAAGTCAAAAACTAAATGATCGTAGAGGCTATAGGCGACTTATTTTTGTAGTCAACATGGTGTAAGCATGCGCCAAGTCAACCCAAATAAAGCATCAAAGGAGAAAACCAAATAAATGCTTCCATATAATAAAAACAACGCATGATTTTTTCAAAGGCTCATTAAGAAATCTCAGTCATTTAAGAAAAGTCATGCTACAGAAAAAATCACTAAGCATACTATCAAAATGACATCAAACATGACATGCAAAAGTCTAAGCCCCAGTCTAAACAAGCTCCTTTTTGTACCACTTTTTTGCATGAAACTTTTTCTCTTTTCCAACACCATTCAAACCTTTTTGAGGAAACTCTTTTGAGGAAAACCAACATATACCAGAGGTCCAAATACACCTTGATGCAAAGATAAAACAAGATCTGAACAAAAATCAAGGCGAAAAATGCAAGCTGAACGCAGTAGCAGAAAAAGAGAACACTCGTTGAAACGATAAGAGTGAAAAACGGAGTGTTCTTGGCAAATGAAATTGAAGTATGTCTCCCTCCAAACCAACATGATGTGATCCAACCATTTATTGCATCAAGCAAAGCAAAAGAAAACTGAAAGCAAAAACAACTGACGCTCCAAGAAAAACACATAGTGCATGAAGCAATAAAAATATAGTGTTTTGAAAGGTGACCTGATTTTTGCCGATGAAGAAGGGGGTGCCTCGGGGGCATCCCCAAGCTTTGATGCTTGTACTTCTTGGATATTTCTTAGGGTGACATGGGCATCCCCAAGCTTGAGCTTTTGTCCATTCTTCATCTCATCTCATCATTCTCCAATCCCTACACTTGAAAACTTCCTTCATACAAAACTAAACACAATTCTATTAGCAACATTAGTGTAAGCATAGTAATAAATCAACCCTTTTTGCTTCAGGTTTCAACTCAAAACCACCACATATAAAGTATATACTACTGTAGCAACTTCCCAAAAAGTTCCGTGATCAAAAGAACTCAAAAAGAAAGCGATAAAGCGGCAAACATAAATATTGGCAGAAATCTGTCAAAACAGAACAGCTGACAAAGGTCGAATTTTTAGAGGGTTTTTTGTTACTCAAATCAAAAAGTGTTCAACTAATGAAAGTTTGTATATAACCTGGGGCATATGCACAAGAAATAGCAGGTCCAAAAGATATACAGAGAATTTTCACGAATTTTTACGGTGCAGCACCGAAAACTGTTTCAGGACAGCAACATCTCCAAATCTTACCTCGCTCAAATTAGAGGCTTCTCTTGGCACAACAACGAAATAAAAAGGATAAGGAGCGGTTATTACAGTAATAATAATTTCCAAGACTCAAATAAAAGAAAAAGTACTGAAAATAAAATAATGGGTAACCTCCAAGAGTGCTTTTCTTTAACGCCTTTGAGCTAGGCGCAGTAATTTGCAAAGATGCTCATGTAGGCGCCATATAAGAGCTTAAAGCAAAGGCGTCATATAAGAACTTGAAGCAATAGAGAGCATCAAAAAGCATATGTGAAAGACATTTAAATCTGAACCACTTCCTATGAAAAATAGTCTTGTAAAGAGACAAGTCATGAAAGTGCAAAGCAAAAAGCATAGGAAGGCAAAACAAGTACAACTTCAAGAGTTGCAACATAAAGAGGGGAAACTGAATATTGTTGAGATCCATCAAACCATGTTTCCCTCTCTCATAATAACTTTCAGTAGCATCATGAATAGAATTAACAATATAACTATCACATAAAGCTTCCCTATCATGAGCCACATGCGTAAAAGAATTAATACTCCCCACATGAACAATCGGAGTAGGAGCAGATTCAACAGAATAATTATTCTCATCACCATAATCATCAAAAACAGGAGGCATATTGTAATCATATCTAATTTTCTCCTCAAAAGTAGGTGAACTGAAAATATTATACCCATTATCATAACCATCATAAACTAGAGGCTTAGTATCATCATAAGCTAGAGAACAGCTATTTCGCAAAGCATATTCATCAAACATATCATCATAAGAGGGAACATGGATAGTACTAATGGTACAACAATTATTAACCTTAGAATTGGTACCAAAAAGATTTTCAATATCAAAAGTAGAGTGCTTTTCCTAATCATGATCACTAACATAGGTAACAGGCATAGGAACATCACATAGGGGAGATAAAATATCATCAGAGCAAACTTTCTCCACTAAAGCTGGGGAACTAAAAATATCATGCTTAACAAAACCAGCTTCCCCAAGCTTAGACTTTTCTATAGCATTAGCAACAACGGTATTCAAAGCATTCATACTAACAACACTATCAGCATGCGAATAAAGATCCAAAGGTTTTTCAATTTTCTCTTCAAATCTAAACTCAGGAAAAAGACTAAAGAACTCTTTATTTTCCATTAAACCTAACTAGTGAAAATAAAAACAAGAAACAAAAAGATGTAATTGCAGAATCTAAAGGAAATAACTCTGAGCACTCACACAGGAGGATGCGAGTACCTTTTACCTTACCTCCCCGGCAACGGCGCTAGAAAAGAGCTTGATGTCTACGCACGCGTCTGTTCTTGTAGACAGTGTTGGGCCTCCAAGTGCAGAGGTTTGTAGAGTAGCAGCAAGTTTCCCTTAAGTGGATCACCCAAGGTTTATCGAACTCAGGGAGGAAGAGGTCAAAGCCATCCCTCTCAAGCAACCCTGCAATTACGATACAGAAAGTCTCTTGTGTCCCCAACACACCCAATACACTTGTCAGATGTATAGGTGCACTAGTTCGGCAAAGAGATAGTGAAATACAAGTAGTTGTGATGATTATAAGTAGCAAATGTGATTTGAAATAAAAATGGCAGCAAGCAAACATGTAACAAAACAGGAAGTAAATGGTGTGCAAATCTTGGAAACAAGGCCTAGGGATCATACTTTCACTAGTGGACACACTCTCAACAAATATAACATAATTGAACCAATAGATACTATCATCCATATGCAACTCAAAACAATTCTCCAATAAAAAACAAACACTAATCATGCGTAGGGCTACGAAGCACTCCTCAAAGTCCATATATACCCAAACTAGATTGTCCCACACTATCACCATGAACGCACTAGATGGTTCCAACAAACACCAACAATTCATAGAGATATTAACCAAAAAGATACACATGATGCACACACTAGTCACCTTTACACCATGATACGAGGTATCTCCGGAGAGTATAATAATTAAGCATAGGAGTAGCATAATACTCCCTCTGTTCCTTGATATAAGGTGTATAGTTTTCTGTGAAAAAATCCAGAATATAAGGTGTATGGCGGGATTGTGGATTTTTTTTACACAATTTAGAAGTCAATCTGATTAGGAGAGATAGGATACCAAGATTTTCCTATTTTTCCTCTATTCTCACATCGACCACCTACTTGTATTAACGCCCAAAAGTATCAAAATGTTCCCTTTTAGCCTGTGCGTTAATATTCGTGCAAGAAAACTATACACCTTATATTAAGGAACAGAGGGAGTATCTGAATAATAACATCTAACAATTCAACTAGATACAAAGCTCACGATCATATAAAGATCACATCATGGGAGAGAGGTGAAACACATAGCTACCGGTAGAGCCCTCAGCCCCGGGGGAGAACTACTCCCTCCTCATCATAGGAGACAGCAAGGTTGATGGTGATGGCGGTGAGATCGATGGAGATGGCGATGGAGACCGATGAAGATGGCTCCGGGGGCACTTCCCCGTCCCGGCAGGGTGCCGGAACAGAGACTTTTGTCCCCCGAAATTTGTCTTCGATAGCGGCGGAGCTGTGGAACTGTTCTGGGAAAAACGCCGACTCCCTTAGGGTGTTCCGTCCCGAGGCTTTATATAGGCGAAGGGGCGTCATCAGGGGGCTGCCAGGGCGCCCTCACACGTAGGGGGTGTGGCCAGGGGCCAGGCCGCGCTGCCCTATTGTGTGGGGCCCTCGTGGCCCCACTCCGTCTCTTCTTCGGTTCTCTGGAAGTTTTGGTGAATTTCTGGACGTTCGGCTTTTGTTTCGTCCAATTCCGAGAATATTTCCTATGTAACTTTTCTGAAACACAAAAATAGCAGAAAATAGGGAACTGGCACTGTGGCGACTTGTTAATAGGTTAGTTCCGAAAATCGCATAAAAACACCACGAAGTGTAACAAAACACAAGGCAAATGGTGTAAAAATAAGCATGGAGCATAAAAAATTATAGATACGTTTGAGACGTATCATTAGGTTCAGCAGAGCAGACCATCCGAGGAAAATCCCCAGACCAGGCCACTCGCCAATGGTGCTCAAAGCCCAGATAGGAGGATATGATGTCGGAAGAGTATTCATGGACGCAGGAAGCGGTATAAACCTAATATACGCCAGAACGTTGAGAGCAATATGCATATCATTGGAAAATCTAAAGCCAACAGATTGTTCTTTCCACGGAATAGTACCAGGAGCTGCAAATTATCCTTTGGGAAAAATTGAACTCGACGTCTGTTTCGGCGACAACAACAATTATCGTAGAGAAAAGCTGGAGTTTGAAGTCATAGACTGGCCCTCACAATATTACGCAATCCTGGGACGCCCAACATTTGCAAAATTCATGGCAGTACCTCATTATGCATATCTCACACTCAAGATACCAGGACCTAAAGGAACGATTACGGTACAAGGAAGCTTCAAAGTATCCAACACCTGTGACAAAGAATTTAACAGGTTGGCACAATCCTTCGGCATGACAGCAGAGTACAAAAGACTAAAAGGCGAAACCGACCACAACGTGCTACCCGATGTCGGGCGATCCCTGCCAGATCAGGCTTTGTTGGAACTAATCTTGAAGTCTTAGTTAGTTTTTCCATACTAGTATGCACGTGTCCTAGTCCAACTAGGTAAGGTGGCGTGGTGTTAGCTACGTGGTGTTATTTTGAGTTAGAGTCGGCTTGTTTTTGGTAAGTACCATCACGTTGTGTTTAGGATTTGAGTACGAGTCGGTTAGGAGTCGGGTATTCAAGTCGTGGCTGCGTCTATATAAGCAGCCTGTGGTCATCGAGTTTTGTAACACCGCAAGTTGTAAGGCAGAGAAAAAGAGCAATAAAGAAAAAGTTTAGAGCGTGTGACACACACGCTTGGCGATAAAAAGTAGTTTCCACGTGTGTTTATTTAGCTTCATGTGATTGGGCAAATTCCAATAATTGGTATCAGAGCGAGGTCGAAGATTTGAAGCTGCGCTTGCCCCGGGGAGGTGATTGCTAGCACCTCGGGGCGGGCGACCGTCGGTCGGTGGAGCGACCATGTGGAGATGGCGAGCACGCCATCATGGGCGAGGAAGGTATGACAGGGAGCTATCATCGGCAAGGTGGTGGATGTGGATGATCGTTGATGGGAGAGGTGGTGCCGAGGTGCGGTGCGGGAGTCCTGTCAAGATCGACGTCCAGGAGAGTATGAGTCAAGGTCATGGTCGTGCGAGTTGGCACGTCGAGTCAGCGTTGAGTCCGTGAGTCGTCGTTATGTCCAATTGCTTGTTCCTATGAAGAGAAGTTGCAGTTGAAGCGCGTCACAATTGAGGAGTGCACGGTGTTCCGTGAGTTGTGTTCATGTCCTCGTGGTGCGTCCTGGTTGCGGCCAGCGTGGGTTCAGTGATCCGAAGGCGGACGTTGGTAAGAACAGCTATGGTGGTAAGAACAACTATGGTGGTAAGAATAGCTAATCAGCGAGCTACCATCACTAGTGGAAAACCAGCCTAATATTCCAGGGCATTAGTCCCGGTTGCAATATGAACTGGGACTGATGCCCTGGGCCCCACTGCTTTTTCGGCCGCAGGACCCTAGAAACCATTAGTCCCGGTTCGTTTTGAACCTTTAGTCCCGGTTCGTATTACGAACCGGGACTAAAGGCTCTGGGGTCGAATCCGACCGTTGCCAGACTCATTAGTCCCGGTTGGTAACACCAACCGGGACTAAAGACCAAGCCTTTAGTCCCGGTTGGTAATACCAACTGGGACTAATGACTTCCCTATATAAAACAGCTCCTTCTTCCTCCCCGAGCCAGCCACTCCCTCTCTCCACTCTCAAGTGTTCTTCATGCAACAAACCTAGCTCGAGTTCATCCTCTTTGACCACCATTTTTTGTCACAAATTGATGTCCCCACTTCAATCTAAGTGGACTAAAAGGTGAGGAACTTTGTGCTTTTGTCTTTCATTGGTAATTTAGCTCATTTAATGCTCTAGAAGTAGAGAGATTTGTGATTTTTTTATGGGAGCAATTATTTAGATGTTCATTTGATTATGTGTAGAAGTAGGTGAAGATAGAGGTAAAAATAGAGGTAGAGATAGAGATATAGATAGAAATATAAATTAGAAAATTAAAATAAAGATAGAGAGATAGAGATAGAATTAAAAATAAAAATAGAAGTAGACATAGCTAACATAGAAATAGAAATAGAGATAGAGATAGAAATAGAAAAATAGAAATAGCGATAGAAATAGAGATAGATGCCGTAGGGCGGAGCTTCCGAAGATGCCGTAGGGCGTCCGCACCGACGACATCTTCGAGAAGCTCCACCACGGGAGATTTCCCAACCCTTTATCCAACACTGTTAGAGGAGATGGAGTCTTTCACGGGCTTGCAGGGAAATTTTTCCGAGGCGGAGCTTTCGAAGATGCCGTAGGGCGTGAGCACCAACGACATCTTCGAGAAGCTCTGCCACGAGAGATTTCCCAACCCTTTACACAATACTGTTAGAGGAGACGAAGTCTTTCACGGGCTTGCGGGGAAATTTTTCTGAGGCGGAGCATCCGAAGATGTCGTAGGGCGTGAGCACCAACGACATCTTCGAGAAGCTTCGCCACGGGAGATTTCCAACCCTTTACCCAACACTGTTAGAGGAGATGGAGTCTTTCACGGGCTTGCAGGGAAATTTTTCCGAGGCGGAGCTTCCGAAGATGTCGTAGGGCGTGAGCACCAACGACATCTTCGAGAAGCTCTGCCACGGGAGATTTCCAACCCTTTACCCAACACTGTTAGAGGAGATGGAGTCTTTCATGGGCTTGCAGGGAAATTTTTCCGAGGCGGAGCTTCCGAAGATGTCGTAGGGCATGAGCACCAACGACATCTTCGAGAAGCTCCGCCACGGGAGATTTCCCAACCCTTTCCTCCATAACTGTTAGAGGAGATGGAGTCTTTCACGGGCTTGCAGGGAAATTTTTCTGAGGCAGAGCTTCCGAAGGTACAATTTCCTCCCAGCCAATAGATGGACCATCTTCAAGCAGCCGATACCATTTCTCAGCTCTGCCTTTCAGTGACAAAGAGAATAGCTTCTTCTTAACTTGGTTCATTGAAATACCTGCACACTGGAACAACTCGCATAATTCATGTATAAAAAGCAAATGATCACCAGGATGGACAGTTCCATCTCCAAAATAGCAGTTATCCATAACACGCCTAACAATTTTCATAGGTATTTCAAAAGGATGAGGAGCACAAGCATCATTAGAAACATCACATATGGGAGATAAAATATCATCAGAGCAAACTTTCTCCACTAAAGCTAGGGGACTAAAAATATCATACTCAACAAAACCAGCTTCCCCAAGCTTAGACTTTTCTATAGCATTAGCATTAACGGTGTTCAAAGCATTCGTACTAATAACATTGCTATGCGAAATAAGCTCCAAAGGATTTTCAATTTTCTCTTCAAATCTAAAATTAGGAAAAAGACTAAAGAACTCATTGTTTTCCATTAAGCCTAACTAGTGAAAATAAAAACAAGAAACAAAAAGATGTAATTGCAGAATCTAAAGGAAATAACTCCGAGCACTCACACAGGAGGATGCGAGTACCTTTTACCTTACCTCCCCGGCAACGGCGCCAGAAAAGAGCTTGATGTCTACGCACTTCTATTCTTGTAGACACTTGTTGGGCCTCCAAGTGCAGAGGTTTGTAGAACAGCAGCAAGTTTCCCTTAAGTGGATCACCCAAGGTTTATCGAACTCAGGGAGGTTAGAGGTCAAAGCTATCCCTCTCAAACAACCCTGCAATTACGATACAGAAAGTCTCTTGTGTCCCCAACACACCCAATACACTTGTCAGATGTATAGGTGCACTAGTTCGGCGAAGAGATAGTGAAATACCAGTGGTATAGATGATTATAAGTAGCAAATGTGATTTAAAGTAAATATCGCTGCAAGCAAACAAGTAACAAAATAGCAAGTAAACGGTGTGCAATGCTTGGAAACAAGGCCTAGGGATCATACTTTCACTAGTGGACACACTCCCAACAATATAACATGAATGAACAAGTAACTTCTCTTGCTGAGGTACTCTAAATTACTCTCCTATTGAATAACACTAATCATTGTGTAGTGGCTACAGAAACACCCCTTAAAGTCCATCAAGTACTTGACAAACACCACTCATAGAGATATCCAAATCAGATCACAATTCAAGATAGAAATCATTGCAACTTAGACCAAGTACTAACACGGTGCACACACTCACACCTTTACACCATGAAAGGAGGAATAAATCACTCAAACTATCATAGCAATAATTATTCTCATAATCCACAAGGGATCACAATCGTAGCCTAAACCAAGTACCACCATGATGCATGCACTGTCACCGTTACACCATAACAGGAGGAATAGATTACTTTAATAATATCACTAGAGTACACAAAATATCTGAATAATAACATGTACTTGTTCAACATGATACAAAGCTCACGATCACATAAAGATCACATCATGGGAGAGAGAGGTGAACCACATAGCTACCGGTAGAGCCCTCAGCCCCGGGGATGAACTACTCCCTCCTCATCATAGGAGACAGCAAGGTTGATGGAGATGGCGGTGAGGTCGATGGAGACAACGGAGACGGCGATGGAGATCGATGGAGATGGCTCCGGGGGCACTTCCCCGTCCCGGCAGGGTGCCGGAACAGAGACTTCTGTCCCCCGAAATTCGTCGGTGGTGGTGGCGGAGCTGCGGAACTGCTTCTGGAAAATTGCCGAATCCCCTAGGGTTTTCTATCCCGAGGCTTCTTATAGGCGAAGGGGCGATGTCAGGGGGCTGCCAGGGCCTCCTCACACAGGGGTGGCGCGGCTAGGGCCTGGGCCGTGCCAGCCCTGTGTGAGGGAGGCCTGTGGCCCCTCTCCTTCCTCTCTTCGGATGTCTGGATGCTCCCGGGTAAAATAAGACTTCTGGCTTTTGTTTCGTCCAATTCCGAGAATATTTCCTGTGTATCACTCTGAAACACAAAAATAGCAGAAAACAGGGAACTGGCACTGTGGCAACTCGTTAATAGGTTAGTTCCGGAAAATGCATAAAAGTGCCACTAAGTGTAACGAAACAATAGGCAAATGGTGTAAAAACAAGCATGGAGCATCAAAAATTATAGATACGTTTGAGACGTATCAAGCATCCCCAAGCTTAACTCCTGCTCGTCCTCGAGTAGGTAAGTGATAACAAAAGAATAATTTTTGAGGTGACATGCACCTACACAATCTTGATCATATATGTAAGCATTGGTGTGCTGGGATCAATAGAATTTAAAACATGGGCATGAAAGATATAATCATGACAATAAGAACTTAGCAACCATGTTGTAAACATGCAAATGAACACAAACAAAAGATCATGATAATGAAACAATGAAAGTCAAACGTGTGTTCTAATCATAAGGAAAAACATACAAATGGTTTTCAGCTTGTCCTTCAAAGAGAGCAAAACATAAATGCATAGGACACCTTCAAGTTTAAGAGGGCGACTAGATACAAATAATTTAAGAACAAGTGAAACCAACAATATGAATCAATCAATGAACTTTGGGACAATGCATATCACACTAAGAATGATAACTATGCTCTCTTAATGGTGCATAAAGAAAGAAGGTGGTGACTCAACATAAAAGTAAAAGAAAGGCCCTTCGCAGAGGGAAGCAGTGATTGCAAGTTTTATAACCTTCAAAAATTATGGTACTTACCGGCTTTGAGCTCTCATTGCCCCCATCATAAGCATCTTGAATGGTTAAAGTTAATGCGAGAACAATTATGATGCATATGCTTGACAAATCATAAGTTGAAAACCTCGTGTCCCGTGAATACGAGTACCCAAACCATGCTAATTTACTTAGAGTCCCAAGCAAGGCTCTTGTCATTGTAAGTATATGCATATCATTGAGAACCGCCAATGGGGTACCTCCGTGCCCGATGACATGGAACAAGCCCACACCAAAATGACAGGACAAGCAGCCAATGAACACCTCGACATCTCTTTTATTTGCTATATTGTTTAGCTTTTTATTGTGAGATGCGTCGTCGAATGTTCACCATGGGTATGCTGCAAATTTCCACCATGAATTATGCATGGCTTAGATTGGCGGCCCGGCGTTTCTCTAACACATATAAAAACTCCATGATCCTCACAAGATTCCCAATTCATTTCACATAGCGGGCATCCATAAACAAAAGATCACAATATCAACTCAAATAGGAAGTGCAATGTTGAAAGCTTGCCCCATGACGGCATGGCTGGGCTAGAATCCAACTTACAACTTGCAAGCATAACAACTCAGCATAAAAGACCACAATGTCAAATTTTTAAGAACAGGAAAAAGTAAACTGTGCCTTCCGGTTCGTGAGAGCTTTACTGACCGAATTTCGCATAACACTGGTAAGAGTTTAATTTGAAGAGAATATAAAAGCAAGTCAAATTTACTTGGAATAGCAAATTGCTAGTAGGTATGTATGGTGGACACAATGGAAAACTTTGGCTTTTAGGAGTTGGATGCACGAGTAGAGCTCATACTCAGTACAAGGTGAGGGCTAGCAAAAGACTGGGAGCGACCAACTAAGAGAGCAATAATGGCCATAATCATGCAAAGCGACAAAGCGACATTAAAAGAAGCATATGATGGCATCAAAAGTCAAAAATTAAATGATCATGAAGGCTAATGGCGACTTTGGAAGAGTCTAACATGTGTGAGCATGCGCCAAGTCAACCCAAATAAAGCATCAAGGAGAAAACCAAAATAATGCTTCCATACAATAAAAACAACGCATGATTTTTTCAAAGGCTCATTAAGCAATCTCAGTTATTTGAGACAAGTCATGCTACAGCAAAACCACTAAGCATACTATCAAAAAGACATCAAGCATGACATGAAAAAGCCTAAGCCGTAGTCTACACAAGCTCCTTCTTGTATCACTTTTTTGCATAAAGCTTTTCTCTTTTCCAACACCATTTGAAAAAATTTTAAGACACCTCTTTTGATGAAAACCAATAAAGATCAGAGGCAAAAATACACCTTGATAAATAAATATAAGAAGATCTGAACGCAAATCAAGGCGAAAATGAAAACCAAAGGCAGTAGCAGAAAAAGAAGAACACTCATTGAAACGATAAGAGTGAAAAACAGAGTGTTCTTGGCAAATGAAAAGCGAGTTCATCTCCTCCAAAAGAAACATGATGTGATCTAACCATTTATTGCAGCAAACAAACAAACCTAACCAACTAAGAAAACTAAAACAACTGACGCTCCAAGAAAAACACATAGTGCATGAAGCAATAAAAATATAGTGTTTTGAAAGGTGACCTGATTTTTGCCGATGAAGAAGGGGTGCCTCGGGGGCATCCCCAAGCTTTGACGCTTGTACTTCTTGGATATTTCTTGGGGTGCTGGGCATCCCCAAGCTTGAGCTTTTGTCCATTCTTCAACTCATCTCATCATTCTCCAATCCCTACACTTGAAAACTTCCTTCATACAAAACTAAACACAATTCTATTAGCAACATTAGTGTAAGCATAAAATATATTCAACCTCTTTTACCTTCAGGTTTCAACCCAAAACCACCACATATAAAGTATATACTACTGTAGCAACTTCCCAAAAGGTTCCATGATTAAAAGAACTCAAAAGAAAGCGATAAAGTGGCAAACACAAATATTGGCAGAAATCTGTCAAAACTGGACAGCTGACAAAGGACGAATTTTTGAGGGATTTTCTGTTGCTCAAATCAAAAAGTGTTCAACTAAGAAAAGTTTGGATATAACCTGGGGCATATGCACAAGAAATCGCAGGTCCAAAAGATATACAGAGAATTTTCACGAATTTTTACGGTGCAGCACCGAAAACAGTTTCAGGACAGCAACATCCCCAAATCTTTACCTCACTCAAATTAGAGGCTTCTCTTGGCACAAAAACGAAATAAACAAGATAAGGAGAGGTTATTACAGTAGTAATAACTTCCAAGACTCAAATAAAAGAAAAATTACTGAAAATAAACAATGGGTTATCTTCCAAGAGTGCTTTTCTTTAACGCCTTTGAGCTAGGCGCAGTAATTTGCAAAGATGCTCATGTGGGCGCCATATAGGAGCTTGAGGCAAATGCGCCATATAGAAACTTAAAGCAATAGAGAGCATCAAAAAGCAAGTATGGAACACATTTAAATCTAAACCACTTCCTATGAAAAATAGTCTTGTAAAGAGACAAGTCATGAAAGCGCAAAGCAAAAAGCATAGGAAGGCAAAACAAGTACAACTTAAAGAATTGCAACATAATGAGGGGAAACTCAATATTGTTGAGATCCATCAAACCATGTTTCCCTCTCTCATAGTAACTTTCAGTAGCATCATGAATAGAATTAACAATGTAACTATCACATAAAGCATCCCTATCATGAGCCACATGCATAAAAGGATTAATACTCCCCGCATGAACAATAGTAGTAGGAGCAGAATCAATAGAA
Source organism: Dactylis glomerata (assembly GCA_007115705.1). NCBI lineage: Eukaryota > Viridiplantae > Streptophyta > Magnoliopsida > Poales > Poaceae > Dactylis > Dactylis glomerata. Next base: position 639,101 of record QXEO01000302.1, read on the forward strand.
TAGTTATTCTCATCACCATAATCATCAAAGACAGGAGGCATATTATAATCATAACTATTTTTCTCCTCAAAAGTAGGTGAACTGAAAATATTATACCCATCATCACAAGCTAGAGAACTACTATGTCGCAAAGCATACTCATCAAACATATCATCATAAGAAGGAACATGGATAGCACTAATGGTACAACAATTATTAACCTTAGAATTGGTACCAAAAAGATTTTCAATATCAAAAGTAGAGTGCTTTTCCCAATCATGATCGCTAACATAAGTAATAGGCATAGGAACATCATCCCAATCAGAATTATCATAATCTATAGCAGGATCATAAAGCTTAAGGGAAGATACCGTGTCCTCTCGCCTCTTACTCCTCTTCTTCTTCTTCTTCTTCTTCTTCTTACTCTCTCCTTTAGGAGGGAGAGACTTGAAGGGCATCTTCTCCACATAATCTCTAGGAGGGAAAGGCATCTTCTCCACATAATCTGGTTTGCTGACAGAAACAACAGAAGAAACTTTGGAGCATTCCTCCTCTCTATTAATAAGATAAAAACATCTATCAGTCCTGTCATAGCTTGGCAAAATATCCAGTTTTATAAGATTTTGAATGTAAGTATTTGCAAGGCAATCTTTAGCACAATAGAGACGACAACCACGAAGGGTGCTATCAATATCAGCATCATTCATATCTATCAAAGCAATCTTTCTAGATATCTCGTCACACGCCAAGAACAAAGTGAGCTCATCATGCTGATTAGGAGTAATCTTGTCATCACAATACAAACTTAAGGTACTAGAAGAATAACTATTAGGGTTTGAGCATTGGAAATTAAAATGACCTATGTCATCGCAATGTTTACAAAGAAAAGGATAAAGCTCACAAACCTTTTTACCGATCTCACCTATATCCTTGTACCACATAGTAGTTTCTTCATTTGCGTGGGTGATGCAATAATCTTCCTTGTTATAACTCTGTTCACAAGGTCTATGTACTCCGCAAAAATTAACATGCTTATAAGAAATAGTACTTTTAGAAGTTTGAGCATGTTTATTGCAATCATCAACAACAATATCACTCTCTATGCAAGTGTCCTTAAAAGGTTCATGATACACGTCCCCATTTCCTTTAAGAACATTCATATGGGAAGCAAAGGCTTTAAAGCAATCAACCATAATTTGAGGATCAAGACCATATTTAGCACTAAGCTCTTGAAAATCAGCAGTTTCAGCGAAAGACTTAATGCAATCAAACTCGTAATTCATACCTGATCCTTTACCTTTGTCGCTATCCCAACCTTCAATATTGTTTTGAATTGTCTCAAGCAGACCCCACTTGGTGTCGACATCCTTGCTTGTGAAAGACCCATCAAAGCATGCATCTAGATAGTCCTTGTAATATCCTGAAAGCCTTGCATAAAAATTATTAATAACAATATTACGGGGAAGATCATGAATAGGACATTTGTGCATTAGTAACTTCAATCTTCCCCACGCTTGGGCAATGCTTTCTCCCTCATGAGGCCAAAAATTATATATCTGATTACGATCTTTATGAATCTCACTTGGAGGATAGAATTTAGAATAAAAGAGAGGTACAATTTCCTCCCAGCCAATAGATGGACCATCTTCAAGCAGCCGATACCATTTCTCAGCTCTGCCTTTCAGTGACAAAGAGAATAGCTTCTTCTTAACTTGGTTCATTGAAATACCTGCACACTAGAACAACTCGCATAATTCATGTATAAAAAGCAAATGATCACCAGGATGGACAGTTCCATCTCCAAAATAGCAGTTATCCATAACATGCCTAACAATTTTCATAGGTATTTCAAAAGGATGAGGAGCACAAGCATCATTAGAAACATCACATATGGGAGATAAAATATCATCAGAGCAAACTTTCTCCACTAAAGCTAGGGGACTAAAAATATCATACTCAACAAAACCAGCTTCCCCAAGCTTAGACTTTTCTATAGCATTAGCATTAACGGTGTTCAAAGCATTCGTACTAATAACATTGCTATGCGAAATAAGCTCCAAAGGATTTTCAATTTTCTCTTCAAATCTAAAATCAGGAAAAAGACTAAAGAACTCATTGTTTTCCATTAAGCCTAACTAGTGAAAATAAAAACAAGAAACAAAAAGATGTAATTGCAGAATCTAAAGGAAATAACTCCGAGCACTCACACAGGAGGATGCGAGTACCTTTTACCTTACCTCCCCGGCAACGGCGCCAGAAAAGAGCTTGATGTCTACGCACTTCTATTCTTGTAGACACTTGTTGGGCCTCCAAGTGCAGAGGTTTGTAGAACAGCAGCAAGTTTCCCTTAAGTGGATCACCCAAGGTTTATCGAACTCAGGGAGGTTAGAGGTCAAAGCTATCCCTCTCAAACAACCCTGCAATTACGATACAGAAAGTCTCTTATGTCCCCAACACACCCAATACACTTGTCAGATGTATAGGTGCACTAGTTCGGCGAAGAGATAGTGAAATACCAGTGGTATAGATGATTATAAGTAGCAAATGTGATTTAAAGTAAATATCGCTGCAAGCAAACAAGTAACAAAATAGCAAGTAAACGGTGTGCAATGCTTGGAAACAAGGCCTAGGGATCATACTTTCACTAGTGGACACACTCCCAACAATATAACATGAATGAACAAGTAACTTCTCTTGCTGAGGTACTCTAAATTACTCTCCTATTGAATAACACTAATCATTGTGTAGTGGCTACAGAAACACCCCTTAAAGTCCATCAAGTACTTGACAAACACCACTCATAGAGATATCCAAATCAGATCACAATTCAAGATAGAAATCATTGCAACTTAGACCAAGTACTAACACGGTGCACACACTCACACCTTTACACCATGAAAGGAGGAATAAATCACTCAAACTATCATAGCAATAATTATTCTCATAATCCACAAGGGATCACAATCGTAGCCTAAACCAAGTACCACCATGATGCACGCACTGTCACCGTTACACCATAACAGGAGGAATAGATTACTTTAATAATATCACTAGAGTACACAAAATATCTGAATAATAACATGTACTTGTTCAACATGATACAAAGCTCACGATCACATAAAGATCACATCATGGGAGAGAGAGGTGAACCACATAGCTACCGGTAGAGCCCTCAGCCCCGGGGATGAACTACTCCCTCCTCATCATAGGAGACAGCAAGGTTGATGGAGATGGCGGTGAGGTCGATGGAGACAGCGGAGACGGCGATGGAGATCGATGGAGATGGCTCCGGGGGCACTTCCCCGTCCCGGCAGGGTGCCGGAACAGAGACTTCTGTCCCCCGAAATTCGTCGGTGGTGGCGGCGGAGCTGCGGAACTGCTTCTGGAAAATTGCCGAATCCCCTAGGGTTTTCTATCCCGAGGCTTCTTATAGGCGAAGGGGCGATGTCAGGGGGCTGCCAGGGCCTCCTCACACAGGGGTGGCGCGGCCAGGGCCTGGGCCGCGCCAGCCCTATGTGAGGGAGGCCTGTGGCCCCTCTCCTTCCTCTCTTCGGATGTCTGGATGCTCCCGGGTAAAATAAGACTTCTGGCTTTTGTTTCGTCCAATTCCGAGAATATTTCCTGTGTATCACTCTGAAACACAAAAACAGCAGAAAACAGGGAACTGGCACTGTGGCAACTCGTTAATAGGTTAGTTCCGGAAAATGCATAAAAGTGCCACTAAGTGTAACGAAACAATAGGCAAATGGTGTAAAAACAAGCATGAAGCATCAAAAATTATAGATACGTTTGAGACGTATCAACCAGCACCGTATGAAAAGAAGAGACGGCATGCATCCGGAGGATTCTAAGGGTCCTGCGAGCTACACTCTTACCAAAGAAGAGAAGGAAATCTTTTTTGAATGTCTGAGCAGTATCAAGGTCCCATATGGATTCTCGTCAAATATAAAGGGAATAATAAATATGGCAGAGAAAAATTCCAAAACCTAAAGTCTCATGACTGCCACGTGCTTATGACGCAATTGCTTCCGGTTGCACTGAGGGGGATTCTACCGGAAAATGTTCGAGTACCGATTGTGAAGCTATGTGCATTCCTCAATGCAATTTCCCAGAAGGTAATCAATCCAGAAGATCTACAACGGTTACAGAATGATGTGGCCCAATGTCTTGTCAGCTTCGAGTTGGTATTCCCACCGTCCTTCTTCAATATTATGACACATCTCTTAGTTCACCTAGTCGAAGAGATTACCATTCTCGGTCCAGTATTTCTGCACAATATGTTCCCCTTTGAGAGGTTCATGGGAGTCTTAAAGAAATATGTGCATAACCGTGCTAGGCCAGAAGGAAGCATCTCCAAGGGCTATCTAACAGAGGAGGTCATTGAGTTTTGTGTTGACTTTGTTCCTGACCTGAACCCGATTGGTCTTCCTCAATCGCGGCATGAGGGGAGACTGAGTGGAAAAGGCACGCTAGGAATGAAATCAGCATACTGTATGGATGGACATTCTTTGAGTGAAGCACACTACACAGTTTTATGAAATTCCACGTTGGTGGAGCCATATATGGAGCGACACAAGAATATTGTACGCTCGGAAAACCCTGGGTAGTCTAACTCCTGGATTACAAAGTTGCACATGGCGACTTTTGGTGGTTGGTTGTAAACACTTCTCATAAATGACGCCACTGTTGGATATGAGCTGTCCATGTTAGCCAAGAAACCATCTTCAACTATATTGACTTTCCAGGGTTACGAGATAAATGGGAATACATTTTACACGGTCGCCCAAGATAAAAAGAGCACCAATCAAAATAGTGGTGTCCGCTTTGATGCAGTACACGACAATGGGACAAAGGACACATATTATGGTTACATAGAGGAGATATGGGAACTTGACTATGGACCGTCTTTTAAGGTCCCTTTGTTTCAGTGCAAATGGGTCAAGCTAACAGGAGGCGGGGTAGTTGTAGACCAAAAGTATGGCATGACAACAGTGGATCTCAACAATCTTGCGTACATGGACGAACCATTCGTCCTAGCCAACGATGTCGCTCAGGTTTTCTATGTGAAGGACATGTCTACAAAACCGAGAAAGAGAAAAGATAAGAAAACAAATACATCACACGATGAGCCAAAGCAACACATTGTTCTCTTAGGGAAAAGAATCATCGTGGGAGTGGAGGACAAGACAGATGTGTCAGAAGATTATAACAAGTTTGATGAAATTCCGCCCTTCAGAGTGAACACTGACCTAACCCTCGTCTTAAACAAAGAAGATACTCCATGGTTACGGTGCAGAAGGAAACCCCAACACTAGATGGGGATGTTGGTGATGTGTAATAATGTATTAAACCTTTTATGTAAATGTATGATTTTGGGTTAGTTATTCAAATTCTAAAATATGCAAAAAAAAAATATTAATCAATATTGTTTTAATTGAAAATGGTAAAATAGTTAATTGTTTGAATAGTTAAAATAATTGATTTTGAAAATAGAAAATAGTTTTGAATTAGTTATTCAATTTCAAACAATTTTCATATTCATAGTTTTATCAAATTCTAAAATATGCAAAAAGAATTTTAATCAATATTGTTTTAATTGAAAATGGCAAAATAGTTAATTGTTTGAATAGTTAGAATAATTGATTTTGAAAATAGAAAATAGTTTTGAATTAGTTATTCAATTTCAAACACTTTTCATATTCATAGTTTTATCAAATTCTAAAATCTGCAGAAGTTATTCAATTTGAAATTCAAAATTCATATTTTCAAATGAAATCTGAAAAAATCTGTCCATTGGCACACATTTATTACACCTTTAGTCCCGGTTCATTTCACCAACCGGGACTAAAGGTCTGGGACTCGGGCGGGAACCGCCGAAAAGTCTTTAGTCCCGATTGGAGCCACCAACCGGGACTAAAGGGTCTTTAGTCCCGGTTGGTGGCTTCAACCGGTACTAAAGACCCCCCTTTAGTCCCGGTTGAAGCCACCAACCGGGACTAAAGGAGGGGAGGTATATATAGCGCCGCGCCGCCCCCTTCTTCTTCCCCATCGCACTTAGCAGTTTCAGTTCGTCGCGCGGAGGATCGTCGCTCTCCAACGCTGCGGTCGCCCAACTCCGTCGCACCGGCGCCGCCATCCGCCCCCGGCCGTGCTGCCCGCGCCGCGCCGCCGCCCGCCCTCGGCCGCCCGCGTGCTGCCGAGCCGAGCCGTCGCCCGCGCGCCCCCGGCCGAACCGCCGCCCGCGCGCCGCCCGAGCCGCCGCCCGAGCCCGCGCCGCCCGAGCCTGCAGGTGAGCCTGCGCCGCCGTCGCATCGCCCCCGCGCGCGTAGAGGACCCCTCCGACGACCCCGCGCGACACCGCCGGCCCCCTGCAAAAAAATTAGAAAAAAATGTTAGGATTTTTTTTAGAAAAATAGTTAGATTTTATGTTAGAAAAATAAGTTAGAAAAATGTAGTTAGAAAAATGTAGTTAGAAAAATTTATGTTAGATTTTATGTAGTTAGAAAAATGTAGTTAGAAAAATTTAGAAAAATAGTTAGATTTTATGTTAGAAAAATAAGTTAGAAAAATGTAGTTAGAAAAATGTAGTTAGAAAAATTTATGTTAGATTTTATTTATGTTAGATTTTATTAGAAATGCTATATAGATTTTATTTGAAATGCTATATAGATATATAGAAATGCTATGTAGATTTTATTTGAAATGCTATATAGATTTTATGTTAGAAAAATATGTTAGCAAATGTAGTTAGAAAAATAGATATATAGAAAATAGTAATATAATTTATTTATGTTAGAGTTTATTAGAAATGCTATATAGATTTTATTAGAAATGCTATATAGATATATAGAAATTAGTAATAGGAATTTATTTGAAATAGATTTAGAATTAGAAAATGCAAAATTTAGGGTTAGCAAAAATGAAATACTAGTTAGCAATAATAGTTAGAAATATGGAGTAATAGAAATTCTTAGTAATATTGTTAGTAATAGAAATAGTAATATAAAAATATGGAGTAATGTTGTTGATCTATGTTATGGATTTCGGCGCCGGAAGAGAAGGTGAAGAAGAGTTGTTGAATATTATAGGAGAGGGTACCACCCGTGCAGAAGGAGACGGCTCAGAATTTTTGAACGAGTCGGGTGAGGGAATGGAGGAGGAGCAGCCGCATGAATCGGAAAATGATGATTGCGAGGATGGCTCACAAGGGTGAGAGGTCTGGGTTCGCCGAAGAGAGCCAGACTTATAGAAGCTGAGAGAGAGCGAAGAAGCGAAAGGCACAGGAGGAGGCCTCACGGATAGAGAGCATAGAAAGGCAACAGGTTGAGCTGAGAGAGTTGTATTTACTGCAGCAGAAGGCACTGAAGGAATTAAAGTCGCAAGGGGCAACTCAGCATCAGCAACACCTAGAACATGCATCAGGCGACCGATCTCAGCGGAGAAGCAGCGTGGCTTCCACGGAGGTACCGATCGATCACTACCCCGTGGATGATATCACCAAGAAGACAAACTGTGAGCTGCATGTTCCCATGAAGAACATATCGATGAAGGTGGCGGTTGGCTATGTGTTACCATCTGGACCTGGACAAACCTGGCATGGCCGTGAGATTCGAGCTGGCTATGCTAAGGTCGGCGTGGATGCAATTGAAAGGGGGTATGAGTCCCTCGATCTTGACGTCGCTGGACCTGAAGAGGAGGCAACACTGGGAGAAGTATTGGGTGGTATCATTCTTTGGGATAAGAAACACATCGTATTTCCAGGCTCGGTGCCAAGGCGGCCACCCTCTCCTCCGAGTCCTCGCAATTCACCACCTCCCGACGACGACAGGGACGACTACCACCATACCCCGAGTCGACATCGATCTCCGCCTCAATGTCAGCCGCCTCCGCCACCTCCGCCGCCTCTGCCCACTCGTAAGTCCCAGAGTTATGGCAAGTCCGCTGCTATGTCCACTAGCAATGTCTCTCCAAAGAAACGGGCCAAGAAAGCTAAGGCGGTGCCGCCTCCTCCTGTCGAGAAGACTGCTGAAGAAATTGAGGCGGAGGACAGAGCCAAAGTGAAAAGAAAGCTCGCAGCGCTACGCCCGACCCCTACACCAAAGCAGGTATATACTCTGGAACAGAAGGAGTGGGCCTTTGATATGCTTACCCAACCTTTGCAATATGAATTGTGTAAGCCAGATGACTACAAGCATTGTTTGGATAAGCAGGTAGATGCAAAAAAAGAAGCTAATAAGACAAGCGCAACTGCAAGAGGGAAAAGAGACGTTGCCCAGCTTGGAGCACAGACCAAGAAATCGATCTCCCCGCTAAAGATCTTTGCTAGTGATGCTGGTGGGAGTGTTGCTCAACCCAATCCCGCCGACTTTGCTGCTGAAGCTGGTTTCACTCTTTCTCAATTGATACATGAAGATATCCCAAAGGCGCCTATAGCACGGCAATATGAAAAGGGGAAGAGTCTGGTCCCACCTGAGATTGAAATAAATCTACCAACACAAATGCGAAAATTGCATAAGTGGTACCTGCAAGCCGCAAAGGGCACGCAAGATTTTCTCCTTATGAAAGTCACACAGGACCATTTCTTAGGTGAAGACTTGGTGCATATTGAGTTTGATGAATTCTTTCAGCTATTCAATCAAGACGCGCTCGACAAATCTCTCGTCGGTGCCTATGTTCTGTAAGTGATTCATTATTTCTATAAGTCTCTAGCTCAACTCGTTCTTTGCATGTAATTATCCCTCACTACGATGTTTATTATGCAGAATGAAGAGTATGCAATGTAAGAAAAGGAATGACTTTCAACTTGGATTCATTGATCCAAATCGAGTTAACGGAGCGATGATACAGAACAAACGCAAGGAGACGGAGGATATCTTGCTAGAGTTCCTACTTACGCAGGAATACCGAGCTAGAATACTGTTCCCGTACAACTGCAGGTGAGTGTTACTATCTTATACACAGTTACTTTTCCTTACTCGATGTTATAAGTGTAATTGATGAGTTATTAACTTATATAATTAAACTTGCACGCAGTTACCACTGGATTTTGCTAAAGATTGAACCTGACTATGGAAAGGTTGAAATCTTTGACTCGTTGGATAAAAAACTTCATAAATACCAAAGCATCATTGATATGATGGATAGGTAATTTTAATCATTACGGCATTATACCGGTCTCTTTCGTTTATCTATAACTCATCTATTCATTCTGTTTGCTCGGTAGTGTTTGGAAACGGTTTATACGCATAGCAAAAGGTGAATGGAAAAATGAGCTGATGTACCGTATGATCGAGGCAAGTCGTACGAGTTAGGTCCACACATCCCTTTGATTCTAGTTTCAAATACCATTAAGTATATCAATCTTGATATGTCACTGACTAAAATCTATTCTCGTAAAGTGTGCGAGGCAGCCATCGGGGACTAATCTATGTGCATACTACGCTTGCGAGAACCTTCGTGCGCATGTCACTGAAGGAATTGATTTTCAAACAGTAAGTAAACAATATACTGACAAATTCATTTATTGGCATCAATTTTATTATGATGATTCATATTCATATTGATCTTCTTCTTTGTAGTTCGAAGCAAAGCGGAATCGGCTCTCACCGACTGAACGCATAGTAGGAATTCAAGAAGAAATAGCCGGATTTCTGCTTGACCATGTCATTAACCCAAAGGGTGAATTTCATGTCAGTTTCGATTAGACAATGTGTGTAATTAAACACAAGTCGTGATCTTATGTGTGTAAATAAGTCGTGATCTTATGTGTGTGAACAAGTTGTATGTATATGTGTGTGAACAAGTCGTGATCTTATATACTTGTATGTATATGCTCGGCGGACCAAATATATTATATATGTATCGGCTTATATATTATGTTGTAATGCTGTATGAATAAGTATATAAGAAAACTTGTTTGAAATGAATCAAAAAATTGAATGGAGCAAAATACAAATAAACCCTAAACCCCTAAATAACAATTGAAATCCAGAAGAATAAAGAAGCAGCAGAGGCTGCCACGTGTGGACTCTTTAGTCCCGGTTCGTAACACGAACCGGGACTAAAGGTCCTATGCCCACGAGCGCCCTGCCCCTGCCACGTGGTCTCTCTTTGGTCCCAGTTCGTATAGCAACCGGGACTAAAGATTGGGCTCCAGTCCCGGTTGGTTAGTCCCGGTTGCGCAACCGGGACTGAAGGCCGAAACCAACCGGGACTGATGCCCTGTTTTCCACTAGTGCATACGAGCTACCATACGAGCTACCGTAAAGCGAGGAGATGTGCGGCCAGTAGAAGGAGAAGCTACTGTACACAAGTACAAGAGGAGTATGGTGCGAACCGAGTGTGAGGACCGCAATAGCGGTGGCACATATGTGCAAACCGAGTGTGGGAGACCGAGCAATAGCGGTGGCAAAATATAGCAGGACAAAGGAGTGACACTGCATGTTTGCTGCGTGGTCATACTGATTGTACGAACATGACAATGAAGACGATAAAAACGTGACGTGAAGATGCGAGAGTCAAGATCGGGGAGGAGCACGAGGAGACGACAAGTTCAAGATTAGGGAGAGATTGTTGGAACTAATCTTGAAGTCTTAGTTTTTCCATACTAGTATGCACGTGTCCTAGTCCAACTAGGTAAGGTGGCATGGTGTTAGCTACGTGGTGTTATTTTGAGTTAGAGTCGGCTAGTTTTTGGTAAGTACCATCACGTTGTGTTTAGGATTTGAGTACGAGTCGGTTAGGAGTCAGGTATTCAAGTCGTGGCTGCGTCTATATAAGTAGCCTATGGTCATCGAGTTTTGTAACACCGCAAGTCGTAAGGCAGAGAAAAATAGCAATAAAGAAAAAGTTTCGAGCGTGTGACACACACGCTTGGCGATAAAAAGTAGTTTTCGCGTGTGTTTATTTAGCTTCATGTGATTGATTTGTGGGCAAATTCCAACAGGCTTTCGATGCAACTCAAGACTCGAAGAAAATACAGGTCCATCCAACGGACCCAAACAAGACCACTTCCATAGCGGTAAACTTGGACCCCGCATAGGAAAGCGCGCTCGTCGAGTTCCTCCGTGAGCGCTGGGAAATCTTCGCCTGGTGTCCCTCAGATATGCCAGGTGTTCCCAGGGAACTCGTCGAGCACGCACTAAACGTGGATCCTAAAGCAAAGCCGGTCAAGCAACCACTACGACGATTTGATGAACCCAAGAGAAAAGCAATAGCATCAGAGCTACATAGGCTGGAAAACGCAGGGTTCATCTGAGAAATCAAAACGTCGACTTGGGTATCTAATCCAGTAATAGTCCCCAAGAAGAATACAGACGTACAAAGAGTATGTATCGACTACACATCTCTCAACAAGCACTGTCCAAAGGATCCCTTCTCCCTGCCTCGCATTGACCAAATAATTGACTCAACAGCAGGGTGCGAAAGGCTTTCCTTCCTGGACGCATATTCCGGCTACAACCAGATCAAGTTTAAGAAAGAAGACGAGAAAAAAATAGCTTTCATAACACCTTATGGCGTGTTCTGCTACCAAGTCATGCCTTTCGGCCTAAAAAACGCAGGAGCAACCTATCAGAGGATGATGCAAAACTGCCTTGGAAGTCAAATAGGGCGAAACATCCAAGTTTACATCGATGACGTGGTCATCACCACAAGGAAGGAAGAGTCTCTTATCAGCGACCAGGCGGAAACCTTCGACAACCTGAACAAGTATAAGCTCAAGCTCAACCCGACAAAATGCTCCTTCGGTGTATCAGCAGGGCAACTTTTGGGGTTCCTAGTATCAGCAAGAGGAATAGAGGAAAACCCAGAAAACATCCAAGCAATATTAACAATGGGAAAACCAACGAAGCTACACGAAGTACAGAAACTCGCAGGACGCGTCGCGGCGCTAAGTCGATTTGTGGCTCGACTAGGAGAGAAAGCATTACCTTTCTACGCGCTCATGAAAAAATCAGATGATAAATTTGAGTGGACGGAAGAAGCGGACGTAGCCTTCGCGCAGTTGAAAAAAGTGCTCTCCACACCTCCAGTGCTGGTCGCACCAAGGGAAAAAGAACCACTACTATTATACATTGCAGCAACACATCAAGTGGTACGTACAGTACTAGTAGTCGAAAGAAGTGAAGAAGGAAAAACTCACGGCGTCCAGAGGCCAGTGTATTTCATCAGTGAAGTACTCTCTCCAACAAAGCAAAGGTACCCGCACTACCAAAAGATCGCATATAGTGTTTTCACAACAGCTCGAAAACTACGGCAATACTTCGCGGTGCACCCAATTATAGTGGTTAATGAAGCACCACTCTCTAATATATTGAACAATCCTTCGGCAACAGGACGTGTCTCTTTATGGGAAATTGAATTATCACCCCTGGACATCACGTACGAAAAGCGAAAGGCAATCAAGTCACAAATTTTGCCAGATTTTACAGCAGAGTGGCTGGAGTTACAAAGTACAGGTCCTCCAGATTTATCGAGTGTTTGGACGATGTATTTCGACGGCTCAAAAAGAATCCAAGGCGCAGGAGCAGGCGTAGTCCTGATTTCACCACAAGGTGACAAACTGAAATATGTGTTACGGATGAGTTTTTCCCAAGCTTCTAACAATGAAGCCGAATACGAGGTGTTGCTCCACGGAATGAAAATGGCAAAAGCCTATGGAGCAACTCGACTTAAAATATTTGGAGACTCGAACCTCGTCGTTCAACAAGTAATGAACAAATGCGACGCCATCAGTGACAACATGACATCATACATAAACTTATACTACTATCTCGAAGGAACATTCGATGGATGTGAAGTTTCGCATGTCAGCAGAGCCAGCAACGAGAAAGCTGACAATTTAGCAAACATCGGGTCCCAATGCTTACCCGTACCACAAGGAGTCTTCTGGGAGGAAATCATGGAGCGATCAATAAAGAACAGCAAAACCTCGACTACGGAGGGGCAACCGACAGGCTCGGGGGCTGGAAAAACAAGTGTAGCAGAACCAGAGGAAGTCATAATGATAGAAGAAACTTGGATGCAGCCATATATGGCATACATGATAAACAAAACACTACCCGAAGACACGGTAGAAGCCTAAAGGATAATACGACGATCCAAGGCTTTCGTTGTGTTACAGGGAAAGTTATATAAGAAAAGTATATCGGGCGTCCTGCAATGATGCGTCACTCCTCAAGAAGGACAAGAAATCTTAAAGGATATTCATGCAGGAGTATGTGGACATCACGCGAGTAGCAGAGCTATCGCAGCCAAGGCCTTTCGAGCAGGATTCTATTGGTTAACAGGCATTAAAGACGCAAAAGATATATTTTGAAAGTGTGAAGCATGCCAAAGGTTTGCATCTCGGCCACATGCGCCAGCAGCAGAGTTACAACCAATACATTATCATGGCCCTTTGCGCAGTGGGGTCTCGACATGGTAGGAAAATTGCACAAGTCTTGGCCAGGAGGGCACGTTTATATGCTGGTGGCAGTCGACAAATTCACCAAGTGGATAGAAGCAGCTCCAGTAACAACCCAAGATTCTAAAGCCGCAATAAATTTCATCAAATCTATAGTCTTTCGCTTCGGAGTACCACACAGCATAATCACAGACAATGGTACGAACTTCACGTCGAAGGAGTTCAAGGACTATTGCGAAGGACTGGGAATCAAACTGAAGTTTGCGTCTGTAGCACATCCGAAGATAAACGGACAAGTCAAAAAAGCCAATGGCTTTATATGCAACGGGATAAAGAAACGGCTATTAGCACCCCTTGAAAAGGCCAAGCACGCTTGGGTAGATGAGCTACCCTCCGTTCTGGAGTCTACGAACTACACCCAACGCAGCTACTCAAGAAACACCCTTTTTCCTGGCCCATGGCGCACAAGCTATGCTTCCAGTTGAAATAACTCATGAAGCTCCAAGGATCGCAACATATGATGAGGCAACTTCCACAGAAGCACTGCAGGATGATGTCGACGCACTCGATGAGGCAAGAGACGTAGCGCTCGCCAGAGCTACCCAGTATCAGCAAAACTTGCGAAATTACCACAACAGTCGAGTTCGTCCATGATCTTTCATGGTAGGAGATCTAGTTCTACGACTCAAGCAAGATAGCCATGGAAAACTCGAGTCCCCATGGGTGGGACCTTACATCGTGACTGAAGATATGAAGAAGTCGAAGAATTGATCAAGTCGAAGATTTAAAGATTAGAGATTCAACCCGAATCTGCAATTCTGGTAGAATCTCAGGGGCTACTAACAAGGGTATAGATAATAGAGCCTGTCAGTTGGGTACCCCTGAGGCCCGTTAAGCTAAGCCCAATTGTAATACTAGTCGAAATATGAGTTCTTACCGTATATCGATATTGTAATCTGTATCAGACCCTACCCGATCCTCGAGACCTGGCCACCTATATATAGGGACCAGGAGGGGACGGTGTAGGCCAGATTGAAAGCAAGCCAGGTTCTACACCCACGTTTACTTTCATAGCCACCTTGTTTGACTGAGTTTACCTTCGAGTTCATCCGACGCCCTGTCTCCCCGATCCTAAGTCCTTCATCTAGGACATTTGTCGAGTTAACCCCTCGTCAGTTACTGTACAAAATTTTGAACCAAAATTTAAATGGTATAATTTGCCTATTAGCACCAAATAATTCATATCTTTTTCTCTGTTTATCCAAAAATCATAAATTGGTAGTCTATGGAATCCTCTGAACTTGTAGAACACTCTGGGACCAAATATTTTCAAATTTGAAACGTGCACACACTTGCTATCTTCAAATTTAACCAAATCACCATTTTGGCCTTCATTTGAATTCTGAAAATGATTTTGGAGTGAAACCACTTGCAGTAGCTTTGTGTTACTGTCTCCAATCCAGTAGCATCACTATCCAAAATTATTGAAACACCTTGCAAATATTCAAATTCAATTATGAGAATTTGAGTATTTTCATTATAGAATTAATTCTATAATTCTTTTCAATATGATTCCTTCTACAAAAGTGAATCTTATGATCATACCTTTTTATTACTACCATGCTTACTCTTGATCATCACCCAATATCAAGCCATCCTATTCTTGTGGGCCTGGTTCATAATATTCAAACAACACTTGAGTAATTTGAGTAATTGGTGATTACTCCAATTAGGGTTTTTCCTTGATACTAGTGTATGCCACACTTTAACTCATATCACATCTATCCTAAACCATTCCAATCCAATATCATACTTGATCCAAGCCACCATCTTTCTAAATACCTTCATACATGTCTAACCCCATGCCAACTTGACCATATTGGTTTATAGTGAACTATTCAATTTACAGAAAGGTTAATTGAGTAATTCAATGTACCACCAATATATGCCCAATGCCTATGTGTAACTATACTATTATGAGTAAGTGTTGTCACACTTTATTCAGTAGTGTTCTGTTGCACTATTCAGTACTCATGTGAATCTATCCACATGAGTCATCTCTAAACTCTATCTTTGCTTATGCCAAGCACAAGATTTTTATCATTACATTGTATCTTGAAAGATCATTGCTTGCTAATCTTTAGACCTTGCCATCCAAACTCTCAATTCCATGCCTATCAAGCCAGGAATTCATGCTATATCCCTCTCATCACAAAATCATAAGAAATCTAAAAATATTACATCAACCCTTGCCAATTGTTTGCATTGTCTGATTTTGTTTGCTTGGATCAGTGTGTTTATGTTGTGTTAGTCCTGTTGCTATAGATTGAAAGGAGAGAACGTGTATTGTTGAGAGAAGCAAAAGAGTTTGAACTTCAAAAAGGCAAGTGACACACATGCTTCCACCTATCTTTTATTATATGCATTAGTGGTTTCAATACTGTGCATGATATGAAATTTTTCAAAGTGGTTATGAAATGCTTAGCTCCTAGTAGTGGTAGCTATCCCTTAAACCCCACTTGCTAGGATTGCAAACTTACTATGGAAAATGATGCCATGCCTTGTTTTCAAATTGTTATAAAAAATAAAATACAACCCCAATGAAACACCTGGGTGGAAATGGCATTGCTTGGTTTATGTTGAGTGGCTACCCAGGGCTACACACCTGGCTATCAACCCAGGATTTGTGTGGTTGTCGTCGCCTGGGGGTACACTTGTGGATGGCCACCCAGGAACAAAGAGACTACCATGTCTTCCTTGCTTTAGTGAGCTTCCAGTGCAGCCTTATGACAATATAGGCTCTGTCTTGATTGAGTATGATGTGAGGGTTCATCCATGGGTACTGACAGAGGGTGGTATTTTGGGCACGGTCAGATCCGGATGGTTGAATGCTCCTTCTGAAAGGTCTTGTCTCATTCTATATGGGTAGAATGGGTCTTAAGGTGAAAGTGCACAACCTCTGCAGGGTGTAAAACTAATCGATTAGCCGTGTCCCCGGTTATGGACAACTTGAGTTCCTAGACATGGATGTACAGAAGAGTCTCATCATCATTTCTAAATAAAATAAAATTGTTTAGAAACACTCAGGACAGGGACTACTCAGGGTTACACACCTGGCTATCAACCCAGGATTTGTGTGGTGGTTTTCACCTGAGGGTTATCCTGGTTTTGTTGAGTAACTACTCAGGGCTGCACACCTGGCTATCAACCCAGGATTTGTGTGGTGGTTTTCACCTGAGGGTTATTCTGGTTTTGTTGAGTAACTACTCAGGGTCACATACCCTGCAAGTGTGTGGTTGTCTTCGTCTGTGGGTTATCTTGACCTTAAAAGTTTTCAATGATTAAAAAAAGTTTTGGTTTGAAAATATAGGATAAAAATTTGCTTTATGCAAATCAGCCAAAAGCTCCACTAGCCAAATATCATGTAGATAGCTCTTTCACAACAGCTACCAAATATGTGTCATTTGCCAGTACATCATTGTACTGACCCCCATTCGTGGGGCTGCATATTCAAATGTGCAGGTTTTTCAGAGAAGGAGTAAGTTGATAGGATCTCGAGTCTACATTCTAACATGACTGTCTGTGATGCATGGTGAAGATGGAGGCTCACTACTACCCTAGTTTCCGTTATGTTTATGCTATGTTGAACTCTGTTTTTTTGGGCTAGTCCATGTGACTAAGGTGGTTTGTAATAATTGAAGACTTATGTATCTGAATCTATATTGTAATCTTTGATACTATGCAATGAATACTTTATTTTGTTCCGTGGTGCTATCAGTGATCCAGGGAATAGCACTTAACACAGGTGTTCCACCTTAATCCAAAGGTGGGGCGTTACAGGATGACTAGCCATATAAATCTGGCGAACCACATTGGGAGAATAAATGTTTTATTGTTCCATCTTTGTGACAAAAAACACATTTCTTACTACCATAACAATTTTGCTTTGCAAGATTATCCTTGGTTAGAACGACTCCTTTATGTTGTGGGATGGAATTGAATCCCGCCCGCGCTGAACATAATACTAGGCCGGCTCATTAGCGGCAGGTACGTTCGTTTTTCATTAGGTTTTAGGTTTTTCCTTTCTTTCAAGTTTTCATTGGATTTTTATAATGTTTGTTTTTTCTTTTGCTGGCTGTCGTGAGATTTCAAATTTTTGAAATGGATAAAGTGTAAAAAAATATTAAAATTTGAAAATCTAAAAATATGTTCACTTTTTAAAAAATGTTCATTTTTGAAATAGTTAGGTTCTCAAAAAAAATTTGATTTTTAAAATGTCCATATGTCGAAAAATGTTCAATTTTAGAAATTGTTTAGATTTCTTAAAACTATTTTAAAAAAGCCATGAAAAACTGAGAAAAAACTGAAGCAACCAAGTAAATGGGCCTTGCCCAGCAGTTGCTCCTAGCGGAGACACCTTGTGCCCATTCTAAACTTTCTTAAAAAAAGCAGAAAAGAAAAAATTGGAATTTCCACAATTTTTTTTGGGCGACGAGGGGTCTCTTGACGTTGTGTCACCGTTGGTTGGGTGGTCGACGAGGTGGCTCTTGACGTTGGTCGCCGATTTGTCGGGCACCCTCTTTTGGGGGCTTGGTCTTGTGGATGCAAGCTTCTTCACCTTTGTGGGAGCTTTTCGGGTCTATTTCTCCCATAGCAGGCACGGCTCTTCTCTTCGACAGCTGTGGGAGATTAGCTAGTTTGGTGGAGCACGAGCAGGTCACTGTTGGTTGTGTTCGTGTGGTTGGCATCCTTCTATCGTCTTTGGTATGTCGTCGGCATGGGTGGGCGTGACCCTGTTGTGTTGGTGTTTGGCCCTTTTTGGCCTCTTGTATGCCCGGTTATTCTCTAATTAACTGTGTATTTTTTTATTAATGGATAAGGCAAACATTTTATCTTTATTAAAAAAACTTCAGGCTGTACCAGCTTCCTTGGTAATCTCTAGTTGTACCCGCTTCCCCTGTATCAGAATTGAGATACTATCCAATATAAAATAAACTCGAGCAAAGCACGGCTGATTCACTAGTTTCCGAACGATATTCTTGAAAATCCATTTAACTAAAGGATTACGATTCCGAGAGAGCCCGATATTCTGAATGAGTACTTGAAACACAGCACAGACTGATTAGCAATGTCGATCACGACCCCGTGCGATACGCACTCTGGAATAGTTAAAGGAGATCGCGATCGCATTTTAGGTGGCAAAACGAGCACGACATGCAGCCGCACGCACGCAAGGCAGAGGCTACCATTCCAGTTCCAATCCGCAGCAGATTTTCGCACCACGACGCAGCCGATCCGTCGATATCTGTGCACTTGCGATGAGCAAGCTAGGCCCTGCTCGGCTGCGATGATGCTCGTAGAAGCAGCGGGTTTGGGCAGCGTCGATAGCAACAAGGCGATCGAGGGTGGGGGGTGGGGCAGCTCACGAGAGAGCCAGCCGCTCCGAGTAATGGCGGCATGTCGCCATGTCCCGCCGCTGCTACCTGGAAGCTTCCCGGAAAGCGGCACCGATCGCCCGCAGCTACCACCAGTAGTCCACCAGGGCGAGATGAGCTTGTCCACCGCTTCACTAACTGGTCGCCCTCACTTATCATGGCGACAGCAGCAACGCATGATTGTACTCGCCTCGATGATCAATTAGTAATCAGGACAAGTCCTGTTGCGCCGATCATGGCACTGTTCTCTCGATCTCGATCGAATTGAGCAGCCTACTCTTGTCCAACTGATCCACTCTTAGCCTGTCTGCACGCGAAGCCAAACCATTGGATTGACAGCGAAATGTCGTGGGCAAATTTCGTGCGAGATGCGTGACAGTTTCAAACGGCCAGTGCTGCCAGTGCCAGGTAGTCGGAGAGTTCAGTATGCAGATCGGGGGTCGCCTCGAATTGACCGGACCGGCAACCTCTGATCTGACCCCCAATAATTCCCCATCAGGCCATCACCAGTGGATTTCCTTGCCATCCGTGGGCCCACCCAGATCACATAATTCTATCCCATCGCCACCACCACCATCATGTAGGTTTTGTGTGGACTGTGGTGCGCGCGCATTAGGCTAATGGCAGCGACACTTGCTAAAGCGCTTTGCATGAGCTGAGCCGAGGAGCCTTGCAAATAAAGCCACGCCCACCCGCGCGCCCCACTCCCTCGATCTGTCCCCGTTCCGGTAGAGGCAAAGAGGAGGACGAGAGATCGGTGCCCGTGGAGATTATGGCTCCGTTTCCTCAAATGGCCGGCGCCAACGTATATAGCTCTCCCCGCCGCCGCAGCCGCTAGATCCTCCGCCAGTAAACGCACTGCTCGCGGTTTGTTTTAGGTAGGTGCGTGCTCGGCGTATATATACAACACTCGTCGTTGTTTGGTGGCTGATCACCGAGGGGCCATCATGGCCGGGATGCTCCCTGGCGTGGAGTGCGCGCGGCGGCGGCGGATGTGGCAGGGCGGGGGCACCGGGGCGGAGCAGACGGCCGGCGGAGCGAGGCGGCTCTCCTTCTGCCTTTACGCGGCGGGGCACGGCGCCCACCCCGTCGGCACCGGCAATTCCGGCAGCAAGGTACGTGAGCAGCGATCTCGAGCCGTCGTCTCGTGGCTTTCTTTGGTGTAATCTTGTTTTTCATGGTGTAACCAATCAAGGATAGTTGGTCTGATTACTGTCTTGGGTCTGAATTCGCAGCAGAGGAGCGACGCCATGGAGCTCGTACACGGCTGGACGCTGGACAGCAATGCCCGGGAGGCCAAGGGGAGGCTGGACCAGAAGCTCAGGAGCAACAGGGCCGACACGCCCATCAAGAGGTTGGTTAGATGCCGATCGATGCAAATCTTTTTCTTCTGATTCACCTAACCATGAGTGCGGTCGATGTGCGAGGCAAGCGTGTTGATTTGATCGATCGACCGATTCTGCAGGCACCACAGCACGGGGAACCTAAAGCTGAACAACAGAGCAAACGGGAGCGGCGCCGGAGCCGGAGGGGGAGCCGGCTCGTGCGCGGCGATGGGCGTGCAGCGGGAGGTGTACTCGAAGAAGGGCGTGATGCGGCGGCTGATGAGGTGGAGCCGGCTGCGGTGGGAGGCGGCGGAGCAGGCGGAGTGCGCGGTGTGCCTGGACGAGTTTGCCGCCGGCGACGTCCTGGCGCACCTGCCCTGCGGCCACCGCTTCCACTGGGGCTGCGCGCTGCCCTGGCTCGAGGGCGCCGCCTCCAACAACTCCTGCCCGTTCTGCCGCGCCGCCGTCGACACCGGCGCGAACGCCGCCTCCTAGCGACGGTTTCATGCCGGCCGACGTCGAGGGCTACGGTGGCCGGTTGGCCGTCGGCTCGCCGCGCGCATGATCGCGCCCCATGACGCCATCACTCTCCGTGAAATGCGTGGGAGAA
The DNA here is from genome assembly GCA_007115705.1 of Dactylis glomerata. Taxonomy (NCBI): domain Eukaryota; kingdom Viridiplantae; phylum Streptophyta; class Magnoliopsida; order Poales; family Poaceae; genus Dactylis; species Dactylis glomerata. The sequence goes on from QXEO01000302.1 coordinate 659,855, forward strand.
AGCCGCGAAAACCTCGCCGGTCTGCATGCTTTTGGGCGCATCCGTGGACGGTCCGTCATGCCATTTCAGTTTTTCCGGTGAGTGATCAGTGAGGAGGTTGTTTTGGCGGGTGATTGTACATGCATGTAACCGTTGATAGTGTCCTGTTTGTTACATCATCATCAAGGAAAAAAATGTAGATTATGACCTTAAAATTAGTAAAGGTGGGATTTTGTGCTATCGCGGCGTCATACTCGTATCCAATTCTGATGGTGTCATCCAGATTCAGGTAGTGGAGTGAAGGATGGACTCCACAATTCACCACTCTTTGGACTTCGGCAATATCATGTGTCAAGCTAAAAATACATACTCCAAAGAGTACAAATGTTCGACTTTTGTTTTCCTGCAACAACTTTATTTTTCTCTATCGAACACTGTTTAACGCTGAGTCTTGTAGGTTCCCAATTCAGCAAAATCATCCTTTTAGGTGGTATTGTTGAGTTCCTCATTTCGAAAAAACCCTAACAAAATCGATGTAGTGGTGGCTTGATGAAAGCTCCGTCTTTAGTTGATCTAGTGGCTTCAGCTAGAACCCTAAACCCCACACAGCCTAATCTAGACGACATGGGGGCGCCCCCTGCCACCTAATCTAGATGACATGCCCCCCCCCCCCCCCCCCCCGCCGGCCCTCGAGCCCTCCCCCACCTCTCTCCCTCTCCACCTGCTGCCGTAGGAGGACCCACAGGGTGAAGCCAGGTGGCGACGATGGAAGCGAGGACTTCTCCACGCGCGGCGGCGGCCCTTTTTGCTAGAGGAGGCGACGTGAGGGCGAGGTGCCATGGAGCCTGGCGCAAAGCGCGTATTGATGTGGAGTTGTCGACCGAGGAGAGGAGTAGCCTCCCCGCGGTGGAGGCGTCCCTGTTGCGGTGGCCGGGAGCTCTGACCCCGCTCGGCCCACCTTGTCCTGTGTGGGTCTGTAGATCCTCAGCTTCGACAGCAGGCATGCGTGGTCTTGTGTGCGGTGCCGTTTGCTGGGCACCGTGGCGATGTTGGCGGTCGGCCAGGTGGCGGCAGGCTAGATCCCACAATCCAGTCCCGTGTAAGACCTCGAATAAGGTGACGGTCCTAGGGTTCCTATCGCGCCTAGACAAAGATCTGCTTGATGCCTAACATGATTGTTCTGATTGGAGTGTCAAGTTTTAGAAGGCACCGCCGGCGAACTCCATTGGGCAATATGCCTGAAGATTGCTGGATCGGATAGTATTCGGTCATGCACATCCATCTTTTTTCCAGGCCATTTGGTTTAAGAGGGAGCATGGCTTTAGCTGATGATATGGCTTACCTACAGTTATCTAGATATCATTGAATTTTGATGTTTTTGAAATGAAATCAAAGGACTAAAATTTGAGCTAAAATCTGTTTTGCAAATAAATTAACATTAGTTTATCTATTGCCATCTACAATTTTTTTTGCCACATTATGCACTAGGGGTATAAAAGTCTTTGCAGGTCTCTCTTTAACACCGTTAGTGAACAAAATGCACTATAGTGTTACATAAAGAATTTTTTTGGAGATGATGTCAAATAGGGAAGATATTTTATCCAATATCAAACAAGAAACAAGAATTCTGTGCAAATTTTTTTTTTCTCATTTTCATCGTCCTCGTCTCTTCCAAAGTTCCCATGACTCACTCCTCTCCTGTGCTTCTTACAACGACATCTCTGGTGGCGCTTGCGTCCGCCGGAAGCACCGAGCTAGCCAGCAGCCACTAGTGTTAACTTTCTCACCGTCGTCTCGGCCTCTCGGCGACAATTTAACCTGATCGCGATCGAGCTCGACGACAAACTGAGCATCCCTTTTACGAAAGAGGAGGACCAAATACGCAATCGAGTCGGATGAGAAAGCCTATGTAAAAATCGTGGCTTCGTCATTAGCGTGCGTGTGCGCGCACAAATGTGGCATACATCCGGGGGCTCGTCGTCTCCAAAGCTAAACGCACGCGCCTCTCGCTGACTGGCCAAGTGATTAAATTAGCTAAGGAACCTCCAAAGTAAAGCGACCACATGATGGTCTCAATAATTTACCTCAAGGAGGCAACTGATCGTGTACTGCTACAGTGTCATGTCAAGAGTCAAGACAGAGGACGTGTTCTGGGCTACCGGCCCGTAATAGGATCATCGCTGGGCCGACGGAACTTCTGGGCCTGTCTCAAACGGACGCGCCAGGGAAACATAAGATGCTATGTTGTTGTTTGAATTTGATGAAATCCCGAAGTATTACACGGTTTAGTACCACACGGGGAGTTTTGAAAGATGGACGTGGAAGAGACGTGTATATTAGCAGGGGGTAGGGCAGCCTTGAAACGTACTTACCTGGACAGGGTCTATGGGTGATCAACAAGGCTCATGGCCTAGATCGTTGGCTCACATTGCACATCGTGAGTACGCCGATCTACCGTCTCCCACTAGTGGGGGACTGGATGTCGTAATTTATGATAAAGGGGGTACGCGTCCGCGCGGCCCCTATCAAGTTTTGAAATTAATAAACTTTGTACTTCTATTATTTTGTTTTCGTGCTTTGATTAGAAACTTAGCAGCAAAGTTATAATTTTGTATTTTTCAACATCCAATTCTATTTTTTGTACTTAGTAAATATTACACTTATTATTATTTTGGGACTTGTGAGTTCAAGTATGAAAGTAAAACTTTTCAAGGACTTTTGTTTTATTTCTTTTTCTTGTAAGGATTTTTTTGTAAGGGATAGTTTTAGACAATATGTGACCTTAGGCCTTTTTTGTAAAAAAAGAAAATTTGCGAACGTCTTTGGTCTTCTGAGCCGCAGTTTCTCGAGAGGTTAACCGCTTAATTCACAGAACTCTACGGTTGCGGATGACAAACATGGAGGGTGTCGGCATTGCAGAGGCAACGATGGTCAGTCAAGTGTACCAAGCGGGGGACCGGTCTGTGACATGGCGGTCTTTAGCATCAAGGGCAACATGGCCCATGTTTCGGTTGCCAAACACGCGACACCAAATACAAGTCTGTAATAACAAGTTGTAATGAGAATACATACCTTATAGGTTATTCTAAAAAAACCTTGGAGGAAAAAAGAAAAAAATTATAAGAAGCGACTTGAATTTTTTAGGACAGCAATTTGAAGTATCGCCGGCCGTCGGATCTTCAAGTATATGCTATGGATGACCTAAAAAATGTGCCACGTTGAAGTCAGAGCCCGCCATTTTTTCCCTGGTAAGTATCCATTGGAGTCCAGCCATGCATGCAAGTTGATGAATTTGTTGCCCGTTTGCCACGCTTCACAAATGGATTCTCGTCGTCCGAAAAACCCTTCAAGCCTGCAGGCACGGATAGCTACGTGGTATATGAAACCCCTCAGCCGATCGAGCATCGAACACTACGGTTTGCATTTGTCAAGATGCCGTATGCCAACTGTTCTGGTAGCAACATTTCAGTCGATCGAGATCACGAATCTAACGAAGACTTCTGAAAGCACAGTGCATCGTTATATCGATTTCTGTTCCAGGATCCAGAGGAGCTTCGGCCTATATAAACGGCACGAGTCCATGATCACCAGCGTCTCTTGGTACCAGCTATCTATAGCGTAACTCGTCAATTCGTCATGGCCAGTACCACTTCGTTCCTCGTGGCCGCTCTCCTGCTCAGCGCATGCGCAGTGTCCACCGCCGATTCGTCGCTCTCCATGGGCACAGCCAAGATGTGGAGCCACGCCGCGGCGGCGGAGCTTGAGAGAGTCGTCCATGTGGGAGGCAGGAGAGCTGCGGAGGGGAGGATGAGATCGTTGGGGCAGAGGACGCCGAAGGCGCCGCCTCCTCCCAAACCGAACACGCCGACGGGGACAAAGCCTTTGGTCCAGGCGCCACCGCCACTTTGAGTTTGCGTCCCCGTTTGTGTATCCTCTCTGAATGGCCTGCTATCGATTCTTGCCACTTTGAGTTTTTGATATATAGTGCACCGTCTCGGATCCGAGTTGTCCAGAATGTACATACTGATACTAGATGTTGTATACATCCTGCCTTTGAACCATTATGTTCTGGTCACTTTTATTCCGTGTAAAAGAGTTAAGTCAAACTATAAATGATATACTTTGCATTGTCATCCCTTGACCTTGTGGTGCCCGACCAAAGAGAGGCTTTCTTCATGTTATTTGTGACGCCTAGCTTGGGGAATAAGGAGTGGAATTAAATGATGGATCACTTTTGAAGAGAGACTGGTTTGACGAGGGCTGTGTGGCCAGACATGTTTATAAATTTTCCACTTCAAGTGGGGATTTTTTTATAGGAAAGTCTATCCTCAGTATGTTGATTTTCTCGAGCTCTAAGATTGAGATGGTCATGCCTTGAATGGAAGGACCCCTGAAAAATTTGGATTGTATGGGAAACACTTGCACGAACATGGGCATGGACCTTTTCTATGCCGTCACCATATTTTTACGATTGAGAATGGTGAGAAGACGTCTGTGGGGATGCTCCTTGGCAAAATAGATCCAAGGGAAAAGACATCGCCCCGCTCATCTATGCGGTGTCTAAAAGAAAAATGTGGAGCGTTAGCAAGGCCTTGAACGAAAATGGTTGGATTTCCAAGATCAACATGACCGACGATTTCTCATGTGCTCACATGCATGGAGCAATTTCATGACCTATGGATCCAACTTCAAAATGCCGATCTTGATGAAGATATAGAGGATGATAACTTGGAGGCTATTGGAGAGCGGCAAATACTCGGTGACCTCGGCTTATAAGGCCCAAATTTTGGGACCATCTCCACCTTCATGAAGATAATGGTGTGGAAAATTCGTGCGCCTCTCAAATTAAAATCCTTTGCTTGGCTTGCTCTTTAGTACATGCTTTTACAGCGAACCGGCTATAGAAGAGAGGTTGGTTGAATTGCGCTATTGTCCTCTTTGTAGAAGATCCATGAATCGGTTGACCACCTTTTCGTTCATTACTAGTTGATAACCATTAGATTTTGGGGGCCTCTTGAAAGATTGGCTCGTTCTTTACTTCAACAATTTTCATCGATGGCCAACAAAATCCCTTGAATTATGGTGGCGCATCATGACCAGCTCCTCAACTCCGAACCACATGGTTATTGCATCCCTCATCCTTCTCACCTTTCCGAAGATATGGACTAAAAGGAATATATGGATTTTTCGTAACAAGCAAGCACCTCCTATCGTGATTTTTGAGAAGATTAAAAGTGAGATGAAACTTTGCATATCTGCGGGAGAAAAGCATTTGAGTTAATACCAGGAGAGTACTCCGGTATGCAATTAACTTTTCTGGACAAACTCCTTAATTAATAGAATAAGGCAAAGATTTTGCCTCAGTTTAACTCACCCCCCCCCCCCCCCCCCCCCCCCCACACACACACAGCGTTCGCTTACACACAGTTACAACAAGCACCTCAAATTTCAAAAATTGTGGTAATATGATTAATGTCAACATATCCATTTGAAAAAAATGGAAGGAGGCCCTAATACTAGGTGCTTGTTGTAACTGTGTGTAAGCAGATGATGTTTATACATTCACACAGTCTCAGAACGAGAACCGAGAAGAGTACATGTTTGTTTCATATATTTGAGTTACCAACAAGGTGATAAAGGTGAATACAGATATATAATAAATGCCACCACAAGGGTTGACTTCCTAGGATAATACGAGTTATAGTTCAGGATAAAAGGAATACACCGTCAAAATAAAGGTAATTAATTATCTATCCCTTTGTAAGCAGATGATGTTTATACATTCACACAGTCTCCATATATATATTTGACCATTAATTTTGATCGGATGTTTAGTAGAAACTTAAAATTTATGCCATAAAAATCATGGCCAATTTATTGTTTTTACGACATATAGTATAATACAAATGTAGGGGATATTTTAACTTATACTTGCATTTGTCTAAAAAACAAAAGATGGATGATACTAAAGCTTACCCGTTTTTAATGTGAATCATATAATACCTTCTTAGCAATGGGCACACTTTAGTTACCGCTTCCAAACTAGGTAAATATGCATGCTCGACTCTATGAACCAGTCAAGTGTCACTCTCAATGGCAATTCAAGCTAATTTCTTTTTTAGAAAATGAGGCAAAATCTTTGCCTTTTTCATCAATCTTAGAGGAAAAAAGTTGTCCGGTTAATAGATAGAAAATAAGGCTAAAACCGTTACAACAAGGGTCAATCCACTTGAACACCAGCATAGCTAGGGTCAAGACCAAACACGACACCGCCAACAACAAATGGAACGCCCAATGTCAAAAAAAGATGTCGAGTCTAATATGGAAGAGCAGACACAAAGTTCTTCAACATAGTTGGAGAAACCAACCCTCCAGGAGAGCTGCTCAAAGTGATGCTTATAACAAACAACATCGAGGACTGTCGTTCCGACATCCAGCTGCTCTGCCACACGCCAACACCACCTTATGGGACCAGCCTCCTGACGAACGTCAACAACCAACACTCTACATTCATTCAAGCTACTTTCCATTTCTTTTAACAACCTCAACAACCAACGGACTCCATTTAATTCTTTGTTGATATTAAAGGTCAAAGAATACTACCTCCAATATGTAATTTTTTTTGTCAAAGATCAAACCATTTTAAGTTGACGTAGTTTATAGAAAAAAACTATAAACCGTTATAATACTACACATATAAGAAATGTTTAGTAATGTATCTGATAAGATTGGCTAGGTAATTATACATATTTTTTCTAAATTTTTTGTCAAACTTTAGATGGTTTAACTTTTCACAAAATTTGTACGCCTTTTTTATGAAATGGAGGGATTCATGTTCTAACTTAGTAGAATTTGGTTTATAATTTATTATGAATTTAATTCTTGTGGCAGCCACACACTCCTATTTAGTGAATCCAATTCCTGTTTACAGTTCTAGGTCTGAAGTCACGGGAGCAAAACAAGGTAGGCCTAACAATGGTATTCATGCTAAGCAAAACCACGAACGATAGAGATGGTTAAAAAAAGCATAAGATGGTTATAAATTCCTTAGGACCAGTAGCAGATGATGATCAAGGCAGTCGGCGCTCATGCGGACGGTCGGCAGCCTACCATGGATACACATCCCCTGACTGCTGGCCCGCGGTATGAGCAGACAGGACAGCTCGAGATCCGCCATGTTGGCACTATACAACTCAACACGAGGCCGGATCGATCCAACCGGATTTAAGTTAGATCTCCTTTAGGACCTTGCACCAATGCGGCGATATTATCTATCACGACGCAAAAGTCCACCATAGTAGCAAAGAGAAAACAATATCATTGCTCTTTTGTCCGTATCAGCAAGTGGGTAGTGCTTGAGCTCGAGGTCGAGGGGAGCATCTTGTGCTAAACTTAAGAAACTCCCAAGTCAAACGATGCATGGGTGGATCCAACATCATAAGCCAGCCTTGCTAATCGTAAGATACTACACCCATTATCGCGACGGCGCAGCCGCTAACAACTGGTAGCTGTAAGCCTGGCCTGTAAGTGCATGATTTCTTCATCGGCACCGGCGAGCTCATCACTCGGTCACGCCGATGTATATATAATACCGTCCTGGTTGACGAGGATTTGACACATTTGTGACGCTTCCAGCTCCATGAGTTGTACCCGTTCAGCTCACAGCAAGCAAGTCGTCGCCTATCCCACGCCGCCGCGCCGTGTCGCCATGAATCGCAGGGTGCTCGCCTGGTTGTTCGTAGCCGGTCTCGTCCTGGGTTCTTGCACGACCCCGACGTGCTCCTCCCCTCTCCTCGCAGGTACGCAACTCTATGCCTCGTTAATTAATCTGGCATTAATTTAAATTTAGGATGCTTGGAGATTCTTGCGGCATGCTATTTTGCTACGAGCTGAGACGCACGACATGCGCAGATCACCCAGGAGGTGACGCGAAGCTACGGCAGGTCGCCGGCGGGGGCTACGGCGCCGGCGGTGGCGAGAAGGCTGTGCCTAGGCGGTCGCTGGGGCTTCAGAAGACGCAGTCGCCGCCGTCGCCGCAGCCGAACAAGAGAACGGCCAATGTGGCGCCGGGTTCCCCGCCACCGTTGGTGTAATCGTCAAGGCGACACCCCGTGTTACGTTGCCTCTCCTGGGCATACTCCTGCGAGCTCTCTGTAATTAAACGTCTTCTTGAGAAGAAAAGAAATGCTGTCACCAGACTTGTTACAAGAACTGCACCTGCAAAATATGTTTGATCGTTGCAAGATATTGTTTCTCAAAGAGTGATTGCGTTACGATCACAAGAGTCTGTCGTGGGACAAGGGGGAAACTGATCGTATACTGGCCTGTCGTACTCTTCGAAGCAAGATTATATATGTTAATGGGCTACTAGGCCACAGTAGACAGATGAGCTGGGCCCTGAAATCCATCGGCCTTTTTGAAACGGGAGCACCACGGAATATTTATAAACCGTCATCTGAATTTTGTTTAGTCCCATACGGGAAGTCTAACAAGATCGACCTTGGGAAATCAGTTTATTAGCTGGAGGAGGCCGACCTAAAAAGTAACTTACCTGGACGGGGTCAATGGGTGATCAAAGAATACTCATGGCCTAGATCAACGGCTTGCATTGCACTTGGTGAACACGTTGATCTACCATCTCCCTCGGGAGAGTGGACGTCGTAATTTGTGATAGAGGGGGTACGCGTTCGCGCGGCCCCTATCAAATCTAAATTTAAAATTTTATATGTTAGGAAATTAAAATTAGATTAGATTTCATGATATATGCTTTGTTTTAAAAGAGCAATTCATTTTGATCTTGATATGGTGCATCCGCCTTCAGGAGACCAATCTTGCAAGTTGATGAGCACAGCTCTAAGTGCATAGTTACCTATGTACTTTGATACTGCAGCCACGCATCGGTAGCCACCGTTTATGTTTGTCAAGATGCAGTATGCTAACCAGTTCTGGTGGCAACATGTCAGTTCCGACTTCGAACCCAAGAAACTTTAGTTATTTTATAAACGTGCTACACATATACAGTGCATCTGCAAAACTGGTTCCAGATTATACATCCAGATCCAGGTTGTCTACTGCCACATCAATCGCGCATATATAAACAGCTTCTAATGCCATTGATCAATACAGTACACAGTACCAGCTAACTCAACTGGTGTCAAAACAGCAAACTCCTCATGTACTGCAGTCAGATTGCGGCTTCGCTGCTCGTGGCTGCCATTCTCCTCTGCTCGTGCGCAGTGTGCGTCGATTCATGGCGTTACTCCGTTGGTACGAGCGGTGGAGTGGAGATGCGGAGCGGGTCGGCGACAGTGGCGGCGGCGGAGGTAATCCATGGTGATTGGAGAGCGTCGGCGAGTAGAGTCGTGATCAGGTCGTTGGGACAGAGGCCGTCGGCGAAGGCGCCCCCTCCTCCGAAGCCTAACAAGTCTTTCGGGGCAAGGACTCGGCCGCCGGCGCCACCGCCGCCATGCATTCCGGCGGTAGATGATAGATTTGGTTGATGCGTTTTCTTTTTTCCCCTGTAACTCTTGTTCGCGTCGTTGCAGTCGCACGCGCGTTGCCCTGTAGTATGTTTTTGTGGCTATAAACTCAATATGTCACAAAGCTGGCTATCAAAGCCACTGTTGTTTTCTAAATTGGAGTGGATCCACCATCGTCTATTTGCTGAAACGGTGCCAACATCAAGTTGTTCTCAATATGCTCAAATTCAGTTGTTGCGTGCTCAACTTGTTTGTGCCCGATCTAGACCAACTAGTCTAGACTAATTCGGTAGAGTGTCTCTGGACAAAAAGGATTGAGAGAGAGGGAGAGAGATCGGAGAGGGAGAGGAACCACCTGCACCTTGGCTCGAGGAGCCCGAGCCGGTAGCAATCGGGGAGAGCGACGGCGTGAGCGTGGAGTGAGAGATGGCGGCGGTGCTTCCCGTCGGCCTAGCGCGAAACCCTAATCGGTGGGTGTGTTGGTGGGGGACTGCGGCGCACGGTGAACCTCGTACCGTGTGCGTCCCCCCCCACCTCTTTATATGGCGCTGGAGACAGGGGCCCACTAACCACAGAAGGTTGGGCGCCCCCGATCAGGGCGCGCGAGAAGGGAACAGATCGAGTCGTTGGACTCGGTCTGTTGGAACGTTGGAGATCATCCTAACATTCTCCCCCTTATCTCAACTTTACTTTTAACTTTATACTTTATACTTTACTTGTTTCATCACTGATCAATATATAGAGCATGTTTCATCATCACAGCTCAATTGCCGATAGAATCAGACATCCACTATACACTTTTCTGTTTTAAAACAAATTCTGTTACTTTCAGGCCTCTTATGATCCAGGAATCGTAGGCTTCCCATTAAACACATGCCGGCTAAGTGTTCCTTGAACACATTGGGTGGTAAGCCTTTCGTTAGCGGATCCGCAAGCATATCCTTTGTCCTTATATGCTCGAGACTTATAGTTTGATCCTGGATTTTATCTTTCACAACATAATACTTTAGTTCTATTGGTCTGATAGCTTTACTCGACTTATTGTTGTGAGCATAAAATACTGCAGGCTGGTTATCACAGTACATCTTTAGTGGCTTGTCAATGCAATCCACCACTTTCAAGTCGGGTATAAATTTCTTTAGCCATAACACCTGATTCGTGGCCTCAAAACATGCTATAAATTCGGCATACATCGTGGATGATGCAACTATTATCTATTTGCAGCTTCTCCACGAAATAGCCCCTCCTACGAGAGTGAACACATATCCTGTTGTGAACTTTCTTTCATCTTTGTCTCCCGCATAATCTGTATCTGAATACCCTTTTATTTCTAGGGAATCAGTTCTTCTATAGGTTAGCATGAGGTCTTTTGTGCCTTGCACATAACATAATACTTTCTTTACCATCTTCCAGTGCTCTATGCCTGGATTTGACTGATATCTACCGAGTGCACACTTGTGCATACTGTAAGCTTTCAATAGCCGAAGCGTATGGTACTGCTTTCATTTGATCGATCTCATATTGATTCTTGGGGCATTGATATTCCCCAAAACTGTCGCCCTTGACTATAGGAGCAGGTGTGGCATTACTCTTTTGCATATTATACCTTATTAGAACCTTTACTAAATATGCCTTCTGTGATAGTCCAAACACTCCATTCTTTCTATCTCGGTGAATTTCTATGCCCAAAACATATGAAGTTTCACCAAGATCTTTCATATCAAAGTTTGAGGACAAAAACTTCTTTGTTTCTCACAGAAGACTAACATCACTGCTAGCAAGCAGGATATCATCCACATACAAGATTAGGAAAATATATTTCCCACTTTTAAACTTTGCATAAACACAGTTGTCCTCGATGTTTTCTTTAAATCCAAATCTTTTAATAGTATCATTAAACTTTAGATACCACTGTCTAGAGGCTTGTTTTAATCCATAAATGGATTTCTTTAGACGGCATCCCATGTGTTCCTTCCCCTCCATGAAAAAACCCTTGGGTTGTTTCATGTAAACTTTTTCATCTAAATCTCCATTTAGAAATGCCGTCTTTACATCCATTTGATGCAACTCTAAATCAAAATGTGCAACTAGTGCCATTATGATTCTGAAGGAATCCTTACATGAGACTCGAGAAAATGTCTCATTGTAATCTACACCTTCTCTTTGTGTAAATCCTTTTGCCACTAGACGTGCTTTATACTTTTCTATATTCCCGTTAGAGTCATACTTTGTTTTGTAGACCCATTTACATCCTACTGTTTTGGCTCCTTTGGGAATTTCTTCTAAGTCCCAAACATTGTTGGAACTCATTGACCTCATTTCATCTTCCATGGCCTTCAGCCATTTCGATGAGTTAGGGCCTCCCATAGCTTATTCATATGAAGTGGGATCACCTTCCATATGAACTGTTTCTGTGTTATAAACTTTATAATCAGTAGAAATAGCTGATTTCTTGACTCTTTTGGACCTTCTAAGAGCCTTATTCTCTGGCTCATTATGTACCTCAACTTCTGGTACATCTATTAGAGGTGGCTGCTGCAGCTCCCTTTCATGCTCAACAAAGGGTTCAGTCGGCTCCTGACGGACAGGTTCCGAATCTTCACACCTTGTTGTCATGGGTGGAGTTACAACAGGTGCTTGCACCGCAACCTCAGGGATTGTTGGTGCAGGCACAACAGGTAGCGAGAAAAATGGCTCCTGAATCATCGGATTAGGTGCATGCACCCTCTTCTCCTCAAGATCAATTTTCCGAGCTACCATGCTCCCCCTCATCAATTCGTCCTCCAAGAAGACTGCATGTCTCGTTTCTACAAACTTTGTGTATTTGTCTGGATAGTAGAAACGATAACCTTTTGATCTGTCAGGATAGCCAATGAAGTGGCAAGTTACTGTTTTGGGGTCTAAATTTGCAATATTTGGATTAAATACTTTTACCTCAGCTGGGCTCCTCCAGACCCTCAAGTGGCACATGGAGGGAACTCTCCCTGTCCACAACTCGTATGGTGTTTTGGGCACCGACTTGCTTGGAACTCTGTTGAGAATGTGAATGGCGGTTTTAAGCGCCTCCATCCATAATCCTAATGGCAGGGTGGAATAACTCATCATACTGCGCACCATATCCATAAGAATACGGTTGCGCCTTTCAGCTACTCCATTTTGCTAAGGTTCGCCCGGCATAGAATACTAGGCGACTATTCCATTTTCCTGTAAGAACCTTGCAAAAGGTCCAGGTACTTGACCATATGGAGTGTGCCGACCTTAGTACTTCCCTCCACGGTCGGACCGGACTATTTTAATTCTTTTATCATGCTGATTTTCAACTTCTGCTTTGAATATTTTAAATTTATCCAATGCTTCAGACCTTTCTTTAATTGGATAAATATAACCATATCGGGAGTAATCATCTGTGAATGTTATGAACGAGTCATAACCATCCACACTTTTCACAGAAAACGGTCGATAAATATCAGTGTGAATGATTTCTAGTGTCGCTGTACTTCGGTTTGCACCCTTTTTAATTTGCTTTACATACTTTCCTTTTATGCAATCTATGCATTGTTCTATATCGGAGAACTCTAACAGAGGAAGAATATCATTTTTAACGAGGTTTTCGATTCTTCCCCTCGAAATATGGCCTAATCGACAGTGCCATAACTTCGATGAGTTATGAGTTCCTTTTCTTTTCTTTTGTTCTTTGTTCGACAAGGAAGTTTGTTCATTCACATTACACACAGAATGCACTTTTTCACGTAAGGATAACAAATAAAGCACATTGTGAAGTAAAGCAACACCCACACAAGCATCTTTAAACCATATAGCACACTTGCCGTGTGTAAAATAACACCCATAACTGTTTTTATCCAAATGTGGTACACTTATTAAGTTTCTATGAAGTGAAGGAATAAATAAAATATCTCTAAGCAGAATCGTAAAGCCATCAGCTAACTCCAAGGAGATGTCGCCAACAGCTTCAACGTCTGCTTGAACTCCATTCGCGACTTCAATGCATCTTTCGCTTCTTTGCATAGTCCTTGTCGTATGAAATCCCTGTAAAGAATTTGCAACATGAACAGTTGCGCCTGAGTCAATTCACCAAGTAAATTTTGAAAACTGTGAATACAGGGATTCATTTACAAAAGAAACGGTATCTTTACCTTTCTTTGCCATTATGGACTTGAGCCATTCTGGACAGTCTTTCTTGAAGTGCCCAGTCTTCTTGCAGTGGAGACACTGGTCTTTATCCACTGGGAGAGTGGGCTAATGATATTGTTGGGAACCTTTGCCATATGGCTTGGAGGGAGAACCTTGATTGCTGTTCTGGTAGTTCCTTTTCCTACTGTCCTTGACATAGTTTATTGAACCACCATTTCAGGCTTTAAGCCTATCTTCCTCTTGCACACACATGCCAATCATTTTATCTAAATCCCATTTATCGGGAGACATGTTGTAGTTGCTAACAAAGTTATCAAACTCTTTAGACAATGAAGCCATGACAAGGTGTACAAGCAGAGCAGGCTTTAGTTCCAGATCAGCATCCATGGGCTTCAGTTTAGAAGCCATGTTGCTCATCCTCAGGATGTGCTCCCTGATGCCATGTGCACCTCCTGTGTACTTTTCTATGACCAGCTGTTTGAGCAGCTGGGTAGCATACACCTTTGAAGAGCCAGTGAACTGGCTCTTTATCTTTTCCAGAAACTCCCCAACGGAAGCGTACTCTTCGATTGAGCCCGCAATGACGTTCTCAATCGTGTTCTTTATAAAGGCCATGCACTTTTTATTTGCATTGACCCACTTTTGGTTCTCTAGCACATATGCCAGCTCCACCGGAGCATAGTCCTTTTTCTTTTTATCTCATGCAGCATCATCATCCTTTGCATCTCTGACTGGCTCTATCGGCTTGACCGGCTGTGGAGTGTCCACAACCCAGTCGACTTCAGCGCAGACAAAAGCCAGATCAACTTTCTTCCTCCACTCAGTGTAGTTGTCACCCCTGAGCGTCGGAACATCTTTGAGGCAACTCATCAAATTGTAACCTCCTGAAATTCACAAAGATGTGAGATAACAAAATAATTGCATGCATTAATCCAACGTTGGTATAAATCAACACATACAACTGTTTATGCAATTAAAACTATATCACCGTTGGGCAAAAATAGAGATAAATGCACCATTTAATCATACAATGAATAAATTATGATCATGCTATTAACAACATTGGTCATATAATAACAGAGTCATAATCACTTTTTTTAAATCACTTTATCACATATTTCAAAAAAGTAATTCTCACTTTAGGTATTTTTACCTTTAAATAACACTTTTAACTATTTGCAGCGGAAAAAATGAATTAAAAATTCATTAACTTTAAACTTTATAGAAAAGTTTCTGTCACTTTTCAGTTTTCCAAACAAAATTTCGTTGGATTATTTTGAATAGAAGAAACTGTATGAAAATTGCTCAAAATTTGAACAAAATCAGCAAAACTGTATTCTGTAAAAGGAAATAACAGAAAAACCTATTTAGCCCGCATCCTAACGTGGCCCACAGCCTGCTTTGCGCGCGTGGCGCCCCTGTGCGGCGGATAAAGTCCGCCGCTCTGTTACGGCCCGGCCTGAAACACGGCCCACGGCCCACCTGTTCCCGTGCCGCTCGATCTGACCGTCGGATGATGATCCAACGGCCCGCCGCGTGGATAGGGTGGTATAAAACCCCCACCACCGGTCGAAACCCTAAATCATTTTCTCCCTTTCCCACTCTATGGCTCAGTCTCTCGCCCGTGTGGCGGCTGGGCGCAGCAGCCCACGGCCGGCGCGCCGCCGGCGATGGCCGCAACACACCACGGCGGCGGCGGCTGACGAGGCTCTTCCCCACCAGGCCACCACTCCTTTTCTCTACCTGTTTTGCCCACGCATGGCGGTGGCTGCGAGGAGCCCGAGCCGCCCGCCGGCCGGTGAGCCGCCGGCCACGGCCGACTCGCACCACGACGAGGCAGGCCTCCTCCTTCCCTTTGGCTTCCTCTCTCTGCTCCTTTCTCATCCGAGCAACGCGAGTCAGAGGAGGTTCGCGAGCGTCGGCCTCTGTTGAGTCCATGCTGACGATGCACCAAGGCAATGGATGGCAGCAACGCACTCTGCCCCCGAAGGGGGCCTTTCCCTTTCGCCCGTGGTGGAGGCAAGCCCCTCCACTGCCCATTTTCTTCGACCAGTGCCTCGGCATGCCGATGCGCACTGGATCGAGAGGAACATCATGGTCACAGTGACGGCGTACTTTGCCGGTGAGCTTAAGGCTTCGACCGGTGAGTTTTCTTTATCTCTTTTCTTTGATTTGCTTTTGGGGATTTTTACTGTGGGGTGCACTAGGGTTTGCACTTTGAAATCTTTTCCATTGAAAAATCTAGAACTAGGACAAGCTCTGATACCATTGTTTGTGCCCGATCTAGATCAACTAGTCTAGACTAATTCGGTAGAGTGTCTCTAGACAAAAAGGATTGAGAGAGAGAGGGAGAGATCGGAGAGGGAGAGGAACCACCTGCACCTTGGCTCGAGGAGCCCGAGCAGGTAGCCATCGGGGAGAGCGACGGCGTGAGCGTGTAGTGAGAGATGGCGGTGGTGCTTCCCGTTGGCCTAGCGCGAAACCCTAATCGGTGGGTTTGTTGGTGGGGGGCTGCGGCGCACGGTGAACCTCGTACCGTGTGCGTTTGGCCCCCCACCTCTTTATATGGCGCTGGCGACAGGGGCCCACCAACCACAGAAGGTTGGGCGCCCTCGATCAGGGCGCGTGAGAGGGGGAACATATCGAGTCGTTGGACTCGGTCTGTTGGAACGTTGGAGATCATCCTAACACAACTATGCATCAAATCTCAGGCAGTTAATGACCACTCAGATAGAGAATCTTTTGCTGGTTGTGATGTTCTTCCGAAACTCCAGCTTTAAGCCAGTCGTCTTTTTCAATCGTCCTTGTGCTAAAATTGCACTGGAATATTTTTGCCCATTCATGGTCACTGCTTGATGGCTTGCTCTTCGCATGCAAGTATGCAACTGCCACATGAAACTTTGATTCACTCAGTGTTTCATGTTTTCAAATAGAAGGCGCTTAGTCCGAATCATCCTCCCATGTTTTCGGATCTTCCAGCTGAACCTCTGGTTCATCAAGCAATTTTTGAGTGCGGCGCCAAAATAGGGGGAACACCAATGCCACAGATAAGAGTTCAGTGCTCAGCACCATCGTCTCTATCTCCGGTGACAACGAACAAGTGGCTGTCGGAGCTGAGAAGGCGACATAGCGATCAAAGAAGATATCACGCCCTTTAGAGCATCTCCAGCCGTCCCCCCGACTCGGCCCACGGACGCCGTTTTTTACATCCGGACGGCGATATTTGGCCCAGCCGCGCCCCCGGTTCCTTGTTTTCGCCCGGATTTGGGCATTCATCCATCTGGCGAGCCCAGGCCATCCCTGGCTTTCCGAGGCGCGCTCGGGGACTCTGGACGAAACAAAAACGCGCGAAACGGCGAGCGGGCCTGCGGTGTCAGTGAGAGAAGGGTAGTTCCCCGCCATTAATTTCATTTCCCTCCAAAATGCGCCGCATATACCCCTTTTCCCCACCGAAATCCCCCACAGTAGCTGCTCCTCCTCTTCTCTTCAACATGTACGATCTCCATGTAGTTAGTCGCTTGTTCTTTCTATGGCCCATGAACAGAGTTTAATCATCTTTAGGAAAAGTCTCACAAGCGTCAATCAATTCAAAATCAAATGACTCGAAAATCTATCAATATAGAATTTCTTTCATGTTTTGTTTCCAATATGACTTAAACGGCGGTGTCACATATAAGTGAAATTTGTTTTGTCTTGCGACCTTTAGCATTAGTGTTATAAATGTCTATTTCACCAACAAGATAATAATAATCTATCCATCGATTATGGAAGACGGTAATAATTTGAACAACCATTGCTCTCATAATACTAGAACAAAATAACAATTATTAAGTTCTTAACATATCTAGAAGGCTAGGTTTTATGCCGACGAGAAGCACAATAACACTTTTATTTGTATCTCGACATGCATCATTACCATATTCTTTTACTAGTTACTTAGGCCATTGTACTTCTTGTATTGTGTTGCTTTGTATGAGATTTCATACCAACAAATCAGTATCGAATACCCAAGAATTACATTGTTAACAAGCAAAAGAATTCATCTATAACATGTATATCATTTATATGCCCGAGCTGGACAATTCCAGTCTTTTCCTTTTTCTACCAAATAATTTTACAGATCCTATTTAGCGTTTCCTCTCCTTTTAGAAGAATCTATCGACATCAATAGTGGCATCAATCATTTGACACATAGTCAAAAGGATTTTTAGTCAAATACTAATAGCCTTGGATTTTGCACTTTGAAGTGGATCGCCATCATCATATGATTGGTATTCTTCCAGATTCCATTCTTTAGTATTCTTTTGGTATAGCAAAACAATTTAGCCGATACCTTTTCATTCGTCCTATCATGACATCTTTCATGATGAAACTACTATAGCTTATAAGGATGAATGCAAGTATAATATTAGTTCCCAAACTTTTGGGTGATCGGGACGCCTAGCATCTTCAATCTTCGCATATAGTCATACAATATGAGCATATGTTCTTTTACTAAATTATACTTCATCATTTTGCAAACAATCAAAGTCTTAGATATCAAATATCTTTCACTTCTTATTTGTTTCTGAAACAATTCTTTCAGCTCGATGATCACTTTGATTCTCAAACAATTTTGAATATCAATTTATCATGAAGGCAAACATATGATCTTTAGATACTAAATTTGAATCGTTGCTCTTAGATCAATACAATTTATTAAATCGTATGGAGCAAGCAAGGTTTGCTAAAGTTTGCAATAGGAGTTAATCTTTAGTCTTGACATTAAACGGCACTAGACCGAAAAGTGAATATCCAGAATTCTATAGTTCTTTTAACTCAATTAAGCTAAGTGTCGGTGGAAACGGTGCCAAAGACTACAACGACTTATGCAAATACATCAAGATTTAGTTCATGATAATTAGTTCAAGTTAATCAAATTACTAATGAACTCCCACTAAATTCAACATCCCTCAAAGTTGTTTAGTGAAGCATGATCCAAATTCACTACACCGAGACCGATCATCACGTGAATGATGTAGCTTTAATGGTGAACATCAACATGTTGATCATATCATCCATATGACTCATGCTTGACCTTTCGGTCCGTGTGTTCCGAGGCCATGTCTGTACATGCTAGGCTCGTCAAGTCAAACCCAAGTATTTCCGCGTGTGCAAAACTGGCTTGCACCCGTTGTATGTGAACGTAGAGTTTATAGCACCCGATCATCACGAGATGCTTGAACACGACGAACTTTCGCAACGGCGCATACGAGGGGAGAACACAATTTTATCTTGATCTTTAAGTGAGGAATCATCTTAAAATGCTACCATCGCGATCTAAGCATAATAAGATACATAAAAGGATAAACATCACATGCATATAATTTTATGTGACATGGTATAGCCAATCTCCGCGCAATGATCTCCATCTTGTGCGCGCCGGCATGATCTCCATCACTTCACCATGATTGCCTCCACCACGAATAGCAACTACAACTATTGCTAACTACTTAGCGATAAAGTAAAGCTATTACATGGCGTATAAGAAGTTGACACGCAGGTCATACACAATTATAAAGATAACCATATGGCTCCTGCCGGTTGTGAACTCATCGACATGCAAGTCGTGAAACATTACAAAACATGATCATCGCATACATCACATATATCATACACATCATATCTTGTGGCAATACCATATCACAAACACTCCCTGCAAAAACAAGTTAGACGCCTCTAATTTGTTGATTGCATGTTTTACGTGGCTTATGGGAGCTACGCATAAGAACGGTTCTTACCTACGCAAAGCCAGAATGGTGATATTATGGTTGCCAACATCCGTTGTAAATCCCATGACTACTATAGTGAGAGAAACTGGCATCCACCAGCCGCATGTGTGGAACAAGCCACACGTCAAGTGCGGAGCCGGTCTCGCGAACGAGGTCGCGTAAAGTTGGCCTGGACCGCTTCAATCTCACTATGCCGCGCCATAAGAAATACAAAACAAAGAGGTTTGCAACAGAAAACATCAACGCCCGCAACAAGCATGTTGCGTTCTACTCGTGAAACACATCTACGCATAGATCTAGCTCTGATACCACTGAAGTGTTTCGCAGCATAGTAAATCAAAAAATTTCCTACGGATGCAAATAAGAAAGCCAAGATCTAATCTAGGAGATGTAATCAACGAGAGAGGTAGATGACATCTTCATACCCTTGAAGATATCACATAGCGGAAACGTTCAACAGAACGTGGATGATGTAGTCGTACTAGCCGTCTCCTCCCCGCGATCCGATCCGATCCTACGCCGCAAGTGGCGGCGCCTCCGAGAGATGCACACGTACGGTGCAGCGACATCTCCTCCTTCCTTGGTCCAGCAAGTATGGTGGAGAGAGAGATTGGATCTGCAGCACGACGGCGTGGTGCTTATGGTGGAGAGTTTCTGCGGCAGGGCTTCGCCTACGCACAGTCGCAAGAGAGGGAGGTGGAGGAGCAGCAGTTGGCCGGCGGCTAGGGTTGGAGTGGGAGGAGGCTGCGCCCCAGCCCCTCCTTATATGGGGGGCTGGCCGGCTGCCTTGGCCCCTCCTCCAAGCCCTAGGGCGGCGGCCTAGGGGGAAGAGTGGGGGGCAAGTTTCCCCCCTCCTTCTGGAAGGTTCCCTTAGGGTTTCCCCTAAGGGCTGGCCGGCTGGGCCTTAGGGGCCTTGTGCGCCTGGCCCAAAGTGGCCAGGACACTTCCCCTTAGGCCCACATAGGCCTCCGACAAGTGGGCCCACGTTGGTCCCTCTCTGGAACCTTCTAGAACCTTCCGGTACAATACCGATAAACTCCGAAATGATTCCGGAATCCAAAAACTGCTTTCCTTTATATGAATCTTATTCTCCGGACCATTCCAGAACCTCTTGTGATGTCCTGGATCTCATCCGAGACTCCGACCAATTATCCATTCTATCCTAGCGTCGATGCACGTTAAGTGTGTGACCCTACGGGTTCGAGAATATGCAGACATGATCTTCTATCAATAATCAACAGTGGGATCTGGAAACCCATATTGACTCCCACATATTCATCGATGATCATATCGGATGAACCACGATGCCAGGATTCAATTAATCCCGTATATGTATTCCCTTCGTCACACGATATTTTACTTGCCCGAGATTCGATCGTCGGTATCGCCATACCTAGTTCAATCTCGTTCACAGCAAGTACTTTACTCGTTCCGTAATCCGATATCACTTTGTGATTAACTCCTTAACCACATGCTTGCAAGCGGTGTTGATATCGATTACCGAGTGGGCCCGAAGTATATCTCTCCGACTCGGGAGGGACAAATTCCATCTCGATACATACAACCCAACAAGTACTTTCCGATCACCTGAGAGACACCTTTATGATCACCCTATCATAGGATGACGTTTGATGACCTCAAAGCTTTCTTTCGATACCAGGGAGTTGTATTATCTCATGGTCTAAGGAATACAATACTTGACATAGGAAAAAGCTTCGCAAAGATGAACACAATGAAACGATCTAATTGCTCTGCTTTATTTGGGTCTGTCCATCACATCATTCTCCTAATGATATGATCTCATTATTAATTGACAACTCATGTCTATGGTTAGGAAACCTTAACCATCATTAATCAATGAGCTAGTCCATAGAGGCGTACTAGGGACACGGTGTTGTTCACAAACCACACAAGTATTAATGTTTCCGCTTAATACAATTATAGCATGGAGTATAAACATTATCATGAACAAGAAATATGATAATAACAATATTATTATTGCCTCTAGGGCATATTTCCTTCACCTTGCACATAACATAATACTTTCTTTATCATCTTCCAGTGCTCTATTCCTGGATTTGACTGATATCTACCGAGTGCACACTTGTGCATACTGTAAGCTTTCAATAGCCGAAGCGTATGGTACTGCTTTCATTTGATCGATCTCATATTGATTCTTGGGGAATTGATATTCCCCAAAACTGTCGCCCTTGACTATAGGAGCAGGTGTCGCATTACTCTTTTGCATATTATACCTTATTAGAACCTTTACTAAATATGCCTTCTGTGATAGTCCAAACACTCCATTCTTTCTATCTCGGTGAATTTCTATGCCCAAAACATATGAAGTTTCACCAAGATCTTTCATATCAAAGTTTGAGGACAAAAACTTCTTTGTTTCTCGCAGAAGACTAACATCACTGCTAGCAAGCAGGATATCATCCACATACAAGATTAGGAAAATATATTTCCCACTTTTAAACTTTGCATAAACACAGTTGTCCTCGATGTTTTCTTTAAATCCAAATCTTTTAATAGTATCATTAAACTTTAGATACCACTGTCTAGAGGCTTGTTTTAATCCATAAATGGATTTCTTTAGACGGCATCCCATGTGTTCCTTCCCCTCCATGAAAAAACCCTTGGGTTGTTTCATGTAAACTTTTTCATCTAAATCTCCATTTAGAAATGCCGTCTTTACATCCATTTGATGCAACTCTAAATCAAAACGTGCAACTAGTGCCATTATGATTCTGAAGGAATCCTTACATGAGACGCGAGAAAATGTCTCATTGTAATCTACACCTTCTCTTTGTGTAAATCCTTTTGCCACTAGACGTGCTTTATACTTTTCTATATTCCCGTTAGAGTCATACTTTGTTTTGTAGACCCATTTACATCCTACTGTTTTGGCTCCTTTGGGAATTTCTTCTAAGTCCCAAACATTGTTGGAACTCATCGACCTCATTTCATCTTCCATGGCCTTCAGCCATTTCGATGAGTTAGGGCCTCCCATAGCTTATTCATATGAAGTGGGATCACCTTCCATATGAACTGTTTCTGTGTTATAAACTTTATAATCAGTAGAAATAGCTGATTTCTTGACTCTTTTGGACCTTCTAAGAGCCTTATTCTCTGGCTCATTATGTACCTCAACTTCTGGTACATCTATTAGAGGTGGCTGCTGCAGCTCCCTTTCATGCTCAACAAAGGGTTCAGTCGGCTCCTGACGGACAGGTTCCGAATCTTCACACCTTGTTGTCATGGGTGGAGTTACAACAGGTGCTTGCACCGCAACCTCAGGGATTGTTGGTGCAGACACAACAGGTAGCGAGAAAAATGGCTCCTGAATCATCGGATTAGGTGCATGCACCCTCTTCTCCTCAAGATCAATTTTCCGAGCTACCATGCTCCCCCTCATCAATTCGTCCTCCAAGAAGACTGCATGTCTCGTTTCTACAAACTTTGTGTATTTGTCTGGATCGTAGAAACGATAACCTTTTGATCTGTCAGGATAGCCAATGAAGTGGCAAGTTACTGTTTTGGGGTCTAAATTTGCAATATTTGGATTAAATACTTTTACCTCAGCTGGGCTCCTCCAGACCCTCAAGTGGCACAGGGAGGGAACTCTCCCTGTCCACAACTCGTATGGTGTTTTGGGCACCGACTTGCTTGGAACTCTGTTGAGAATGTGAATGGCGGTTTTAAGCGCCTCCATCCATAATCCTAATGGCAGGGTGGAATAACTCATCATACTGCGCACCATATCCATAAGAATACGGTTGCGCCTTTCAGCTACTCCATTTTGCTAAGGTTCGCCCGGCATAGAATACTAGGCGACTATTCCATTTTCCTGTAAGAACCTTGCAAAAGGTCCAGGTACTTGACCATATGGAGTGTGCCGACCTTAGTACTTCCCTCCACGGTCGGACCGGACTATTTTAATTCTTTTATCATGCTGATTTTCAACTTCTGCTTTGAATATTTTAAATTTATCCAATGCTTCAGACCTTTCTTTAATTGGATAAATATAACCATATCGGGAGTAATCATCTGTGAATGTTATGAACGAGTCATAACCATCCACACTTTTCACAGAAAACGGTCGATAAATATCAGTGTGAATGATTTCTAGTGTCGCTGTACTTCGGTTTGCACCCTTTTTAATTTGCTTTACATACTTTCCTTTTATGCAATCTATGCATTGTTCTATATCGAAGAACTCTAACAGAGGAAGAATATCATTTTTAACGAGGTTTTCGATTCTTCCCCTCGAAATATGGCCTAATCGACAGTGCCATAACTTCGATGAGTTATGAGTTCCTTTTCTTTTCTTTTGTTCTTTGTTCGACAAGGAAGTTTGTTCATTCACATTACACACAGAATGCACTTTTTCACGTAAGGATAACAAATAAAGCACATTGTGAAGTAAAGCAACACCCACACAAGCATCTTTAAACCATATAGCACACTTGCCGTGTGTAAAATAACACCCATAACTGTTTTTATCCAAATGTGGTACACTTATTAAGTTTCTATGAAGTGAAGGAATAAATAAAATATCTCTAAGCAGAATCGTAAAGCCATCAGCTAACTCCAAGGAGATGTCGCCAACAGCTTCAACGTCTGCTTGAACTCCATTCGCGACTTCAATGCATCTTTCGCTTCTTTGCATAGTCCTTGTCGTATGAAATCCCTGTAAAGAATTTGCAACATGAACAGTTGCGCCTGAGTCAATTCACCAAGTAAATTTTGAAAACTGTGAATACAGGGATTCATTTACAAAAGAAACGGTATCTTTACCTTTCTTTGCCATTATGGACTTGAGCCATTCTGGACAGTCTTTCTTGAAGTGCCCAGTCTTCTTGTAGTGGAGACACTGGTCTTTATCCACTGGGAGAGTGGGCTAATGATATTGTTGGGAACCTTTGCCATATGGCTTGGAGGGAGAACCTTGATTGCTGTTCTGGTAGTTCCTTTTCCTACTGTCCTTGACATAGTTTATTGAACCACCATTTCAGGCTTTAAGCCTATCTTCCTCTTGCACACACATGCCAATCATTTTATCTAAATCCCATTTATCGGGAGACATGTTGTAGTTGATAACAAAGTTATCAAACTCTTTAGACAATGAAGCCATGACAAGGTGAACAAGCAGAGCAGGCTTTAGTTCCAGATCAGCATCCATGGGCTTCAGTTTAGAAGCCATGTTGCTCATCCTCAGGATGTGCTCCCTGATGCCATGTGCACCTCCTGTGTACTTTTCTATGACCAGTTGTTTGAGCAGCTGGGTAGCATACACCTTTGAAGAGCCAGTGAACTGGCTCTTTATCTTTTCCAGAAACTCCCCAACGGAAGCGTACTCTTCGATTGAGCCCGCAATGACGTTCTCAATCGTGTTCTTTATAAAGGTCATGCACTTTTTATTTGCATTGACCCACTTTTGGTTCTCTAGCACATATGCCAGCTCCACCGGAGCATAGTCCTTTTTCTTTTTATCTCATGCAGCATCATCATCCTTTGCATCTCTGACTGGCTCTATCGGCTTGACCGGCTGTGGAGTGTCCACAACCCAGTCGACTTCAGCGCAGACAAAAGCCAGATCAACTTTCTTCCTCCACTCAGTGTAGTTGTCACCCCTGAGCGTCGGAACATCTTTGAGGCAACTCATCAAATTGTAACCTCCTGAAATTCACAAAGATGTGAGATAACAAAATAATTGCATGCATTAATCCAACGTTGGTATAAATCAACACATACAACTGTTTATGCAATTAAAACTATATCACCGTTGGGCAAAAATAGAGATAAATGCACCATTTAATCATACAATGAATAAATTATGATCATGCTATTAACAACATTGGTCATATAATAACAGAGTCATAATCACTTTTTTTAAATCACTTTATCACATATTTCAAAAAAGTAATTCTCACTTTAGGTATTTTTACCTTTAAATAACACTTTTAACTATTTGCAGCGGAAAAAATGAATTAAAAAATTCATTAACTTTAAACTTTATAGAAAATTTTCTGTCACTTTTCAGTTTTCAAAACAAAATTTCGTTGGATTATTTTGAATAGAAGAAACTATATGAAAATTGCTCAAAATTTGAACAAAATCAGCAAAACTGTATTCTGTAAAAGGAAATAATTGAAAAACCTATTTAGCCCGCAGCCTAACGTGGCCCACAGCCTGCTTTGCGCGCGTGGCGCCCCTGTGCGGCGGATAAAGTCCGCCGCTCTGTTACGGCCCGGCCTGAAACACGGCCCACGGCCCACCTGTTCCCGTGCCGCTCGATCTGACCGTTGGATGATGATCCAACGGCCCACCGCGTGGATAGGGTGGTATAAAACCCCCACCACTGGTCGAAACCCTAACTCATTTTCTCCCTTTCCCACTCTCTGGCTCAGTCTCTCGCCCGTGTGGCGGCTGGGCGCAGCAGCCCACGGCCGGCGCGCCGCCGGCGATGGCCGCAACACACCACGGTGGCGGCGGCTGACGAGGCTCTTCCCCACCAGGCCACCACTCCTTTTCTCTGCCTGTTTTGCCCACGCATGGCGGCGGCTGCGAGGAGCCCGAGCCGCCGGCCACGGCCGACTCGCACCACGACGAGGCAGGCCTCCTCCTTCCCTTTGGCTTCCTCTCTCTGCTCCTTTCTCATCCGAGCAACGCGAGTCAGAGGAGGTCCGCGAGCGTCGGCCTCTGTTGAGTCCATGCTGACGATGCACCAAGGCAATGGATGGCAGCAACACACTCTGCCCTCGAAGGGGGCCTTTCCCTTTCGCCCGTGGTGGAGGCAAGCCCCTCCACTGCCCATGTTCTTCGACCAGTGCCTCGGCATGCCGATGCGCACTGGATCGAGAGGAACATCATGGTCACAGTGACGGCGTACTTTGCCGGTGAGCTTAAGGCTTCGACCGGTGAGTTTTCTTTATCTCTTTTCTTTGATTTGCTTTTGGGGATTTTTACTGTGGGGTGAACTAGGGTTTGCATTTTGAAATCTTTTCCATCGAAAAATCTAGAACTAGGACAAGCTCTGATACCATTGTTTGTGCACGATCTAGATCAACTAGTCTAGACTAATTCGGTAGAGTGTCTCTAGACAAAAAGGATTGAGAGAGAGAGAGGGAGAGATCGGAGAGGGAGAGGAACCACCTGCACCTTGGCTCGAGGAGCCCGAGCCGGTAGCCATCGGGGAGAGCGACGGCGTGAGCGTGTAGTGAGAGATGGCGGCGGTGCTTCCCGTTGGCCTAGCGCGAAATCCTAATCGGTGGGTTTGTTGGTGGGGGGCTGTGGCGCACGGTGAACCTCGTACCGTGTGCGTTTGGCCCCCCACCTCTTTATATGGCGCTGGCGACAGGGGCCCACCAACCACAGAAGGTTGGGCGCCCTCGATCAGGGCGCGTGAGAGGGGGAACATATCGAGTCGTTGGACTCGGTCTGTTGGAACGTTGGAGATCGTCCTAACACAACTATGCATCAAATCTCAAGCACTTAATGACCACTCAGATAGAGAATCTTTTGCTGGTTGTGATGTTCTTCCGAAACTCCAGCTTTAAGCCAGTCGTCTTTTTCAATCGTCCTTGTGCTAAAATTGCACTGAAATATTTTTGCCCATTCATGGTCACTGCTTGATGGCTTGCTCTTCGCATGCAAGTATGCAACTGCCACATGAAACTTTGATTCACTCAGTGTTTCATGTTTTCAAATAGAAGGCGCTTAGTCCGAATCATCCTCCCATGTTTTCGGATCTTCCAGCTGAACCTCTGGTTCATCAAGCAATTTTTGAGTGCGGCGCCAAAATAGGGGGAACACCAATGCCACAGATAAGAGTTCAGTGCTCAGCACCATCGTCTCTATCTCCGGTGACAATGAACAAGTGGCTGTCGGAGCTGAGAAGGCGACATAGCGATCAAAGAAGATATCACGCCCTTTAGAGCATCTCCAGCCGTCCCCCCGACTCGGCCCCCGGACGCCGTTTTTTACATCCGGACGGCAATATTTGGCCCAATCGCGCCCCTGGTTCCTTGTTTTCGCCCGGATTTGGGCGTTCATCCATCTGGCGAGCCCAGGCCATCCCTGGCTTTCTGAGGCGCGCTCGGGGACTCCGGACGAAACAAAAACGCGCGAAACGACGAGCGGGCCTGCGGTGTCAGTGAGAGAAAGGGTAGTTCCCCGCCATTAATTTCATTTCCCTCCAAAATGCGCCGCATATACCCCTTTTCCCCACCGAAATCCCCCACAGTAGCTGCTCCTCCTCTTCTCTTCAACATGTACGATCTCCATGTAGTTAGTCGCTTGTTCTTTCTATGGCCCATGAATGGAGTTTAATCATCTTTAGGAAAAGTCTCACAAGC
This sequence comes from Dactylis glomerata, assembly GCA_007115705.1. Lineage (NCBI taxonomy): Eukaryota > Viridiplantae > Streptophyta > Magnoliopsida > Poales > Poaceae > Dactylis > Dactylis glomerata. The sequence continues at coordinate 687,599 of QXEO01000302.1, forward strand.
GTCAATCAATTCAAAATCAAATGACTCGAAAATCTATCAATATAGAATTTCTTTCATGTTTTGTTTCCAATATGACTTAAACGGCGGTGTCACATATAAGTGAAATTTGTTTTGTCTTGCGACCTTTAGCATTAGTGTTATAAATGTCTATTTCACCAACAAGATAATAATAATCTATCCATCGATTATGGAAGACGGTAATAATTTGAACAACCATTGCTCTCATAATACTAGAACAAAATAACAATTATTAAGTTCTTAACATATCTAGAAGGCTAGGTTTTATGCCGACGAGAAGCACAATAACACTTTTATTTGTATCTCGACATGCATCATTACCATATTCTTTTACTAGTTACTTAGGCCATTGTACTTCTTGTATTGTGTTGCTTTGTATGAGATTTCATACCAACAAATCAGTGTCGAATACCCAAGAATTACATTGTTAACAAGCAAAAGAATTCATCTATAACATGTATATCATTTGTATACCTGAGCTGGACAATTCCAGTCTTTTCCTTTTTCTACCAAATAATTTTACAGATCCTATTTAGCGTTTCCTCTCCTTTTAGAAGAATCTATCAACATCAATAGTGGCATCAATCATTTGACACATAGTCCAAAGGATTTTTAGTCAAATACTAATAGCCTTGGATTTTGCACTTTGAAGTGGATCGCCATCATCATATGATTGGTATTCTTCCAGATTCCATTCTTTAGTATTCTTTTGGTATAGCAAAACAATTTAGCCGATACCTTTTCATTCGTCCTATCATGACATCTTTCATGATGAAACTACTATAGCTTATAAGGATGAATGCAAGTATAATATTAGTTCCCAAACTTTTGGGTGATCGGGACGCCTAGCATCTTCAATCTTCGCATATAGTCATACAATATGAGCATATGTTCTTTTACTAAATTATACTTCATCATTTTGCAAACAATCAAAGTCTTAGATATCAAATATCTTTCACTTCTTATTTGTTTCTGAAACAATTCTTTCAGCTCGATGATCACTTTGATTCTCAAACAATTTTGAATATCAATTTATCATGAAGGCAAACATATGATCTTTAGATACTAAATTTGAATCGTTGCTCTTAGATCAATACAATTTATTAAATCGTATGGAGCAAGCAAGGTTTGCTAAAGTTTGCAATAGGACTTAATCTTTAGTCTTGACATTAAACGGCACTAGACCGAAAAGTGAATATCCAGAGTTCTATAGTTCTTTTAACTCAATTAAGCTAAGTGTCGGTGGAAACGGTGCCAAAGACTACAACGACTTATGCAAATACATCAAGATTTAGTTCATGATAATTAGTTCAATTTAATCAAATTACTAATGAACTCCCACTAAATTCAACATCCCTCAAAGTTGTTTAGTGAAGCATGATCCAAATTCACTACACCGAGACCGATCATCACGTGAATGATGTAGCTTTAATGGTGAACATCAACATGTTGATCATATCATCCATATGACTCATGCTTGACCTTTCGGTCCGTGTGTTCCGAGGCCATGTCTGTACATGCTAGGCTCGTCAAGTCAAACCCAAGTATTTCCGCGTGTGCAAAACTGGCTTGCACCCGTTGTATGTGAACGTAGAGTTTATAGCACCCGATCATCACGAGATGCTTGAACACGACGAACTTTCGCAACGGCGCATACGAGGGGAGAACACAATTTTATCTTGATCTTTAAGTGAGGAATCATCTTAAAATGCTACCGTCGTGATCTAAGCATAATAAGATACATAAAAGGATAAACATCACATGCATATAATTTTATGTGACATGGTATAGCCAATCTCCGCGCAATGATCTCCATCTTGTGCGCGCCGGCATGATCTCCATCACTTCACCATGATTGCCTCCACCACGAATAGCAACTACAACTATTGCTAACTACTTAGCTATAAAGTAAAGCTATTACATGGCGTATAAGAAGTTGACACGCAGGTCATACACAATTATAAAGACAACCATATGGCTCCTGCCGGTTGTGAACGCATCGACATGCAAGTCGTGAAACATTACAAAACATGATCATCGCATACATCACATATATCATACACATCATATCTTGTGGCAATACCATATCACAAACACTCCCTGCAAAAACAAGTTAGACGCCTCTAATTTGTTGATTGCATGTTTTACGTGGCTTATGGGAGCTACGCATAAGAACGGTTCTTCCCTACGCAAAGCCACAACGGTGATATTATGGTTGCCAACATCCGTTGTAAATCCCATGACTACTATAGTGAGAGAAACTGGCATCCACCAGCCGCATGTGTGGAACAAGCCACACGTCAAGTGCGGAGCCGGTCTCGCGAACGAGGTCGCGTAAAGTTGGCCTGGACCGCTTCGATCTCACTATGCCGAGCCATAAGAAATACAAAACAAAGAGGTTTGCAACAGAAAACATCAACGCCCGCAACAAGCATGTTGCGTTCTACTCGTGAAACACATCTACGCATAGATCTAGCTCTGATACCACTGAAGTGTTTCGCAGCATAGTAAATCAAAAAATTTCCTACGGATGCAAATAAGAAAGCCAAGATCTAATATAGGAGATGTAATCAACGAGAGAGGTAGATAACATCTTCATACCCTTGAAGATATCGCACAGCGGAAACGTTCAACAAAACGTGGATGATGTAGTCGTACTAGCCGTCTCCTCCCCGCGATCCGATCCGATCCTACGCCGCAAGTGGCGGCGCCTCCGAGAGATGCACACGTACGGTGCAGCGACATCTCCTCCTTCCTTGGTCCAGCAAGTATGGTGGAGAGATAGATTGGATCTGCAGCACGACAGCGTGGTGCTTATGGTGGAGAGTTTCTGCGGCAGGGCTTCGCCTACGCACAGTCGCGAGAGAGGGAGGTGGAGGAGCAGCAGTTGGACGGCGGCTAGGGTTGGAGTGGGAGGAGGCTGTGCCCCAGCCCCTCCTTATATGGGGGGCTGGCTGGCTGCCTTGGCCCCAACTCCAAGCCCTAGCGCGGCGGCCTAGGGGGAAGAGTGGGGGGCAAGTTTCCCCCCTCCTTCTGGAAGGTTCCCTTAGGGTTTCCCCTAAGGGCTGGCCGGCTGGGCCTTAGGGGCCTTGTGCGCCTGGCCCAAAGTGGCCAGGACACTTCCCCTTAGGCCCACATAGGCCTCCGACAAGTGGGCCCACGTTGGTCCCTCTCCGGAACCTTCTAGAACCTTCCGGTACAATACCGATAAACTCCGAAACGATTCCGGAATCCAAAAACTGCTTTCCTTTATATGAATCTTATTCTCCGGACCATTCCGGAACCTCTTGTGATGTCCTGGATCTCATCCGAGACTCCGACCAATTATCCATTCTATCCTAGCGTCGATGCACGTTAAGTGTGTGACCCTACGGGTTCGAGAATATGCAGACATGATCTTCTATCAATAATCAACAGCGGGATCTGGAAACCCATATTGACTCCCACATATTCATCGATGATCATATCGGATGAACCACGATGCCAGGATTCAATTAATCCCGTATATGTATTCCCTTCGTCACGCGATATTTTACTTTCCCGAGATTCGATCGTCGGTATCGCCATACCTAGTTCAATCTCGTTCACAGCAAGTACTTTACTTGTTCCGTAATCCGATATCACTTTGTGATTAACTCCTTAACCACATGCTTGCAAGCAGTGTTGATATCGATTACCGAGTGGGCCCGAAGTATATCTCTCCGACTCGGGAGGGACAAATTCCATCTCGATACATACAACCCAACAAGTACTTTCCGATCACCTGAGAGACACCTTTATGATCACCCTATCATAGGATGACGTTTGATGACCTCAAAGCTTTCTTCCGATACCAGGGAGTTGTATTATCTCATGGTCTAAGGAATACAATACTTGACATAGGAAAAAGCTTCGCAAAGATGAACACAATGAAACGATCTAATTGCTCTGCTTTATTTGGGTCTATCCATCACATCAGTCTCCTAATGATATGATCTTATTATTAATTGACAACTCATGTCTATGGTTAGGAAACCTTAACCATCATTAATCAATGAGCTAGTCCATAGAGGCGTACTAGGGACACGGTGTTGTTCACAAACCACACAAGTATTAATGTTTCCGCTTAATACAATTATAGCATGGAGTATACACATTATCATGAACAAGAAATATGATAATAACAATATTATTATTGCCTCTAGGGCATATTTCCTTCACCTTGCACATAACATAATACTTTCTTTATCATCTTCCAGTGCTCTATGCCTGGATTTGACTGATATCTACCGAGTGCACACTTGTGCATACTGTAAGCTTTCAATAGCCGAAGCGTATGGTACTGCTTTCATTTGATCGATCTCATATTGATTCTTGGGGCATTGATATTCCCCAAAACTGTCGCCCTTGACTATAGGAGCAGGTGTGGCATTACTCTTTTGCATATTATACCTTATTAGAACCTTTACTAAATATGCCTTCTGTGATAGTCCAAACACTCCATTCTTTCTATCTCGGTGAATCTCTATGCCCAAAACATATGAAGTTTCACCAAGATCTTTCATATCAAAGTTTGAGGACAAAAACTTCTTTGTTTCTCGCTGAAGACTAACATCACTGCTAGCAAGCAGGATATCATCCACATACAAGATTAGGAAAATATATTTCCCACTTTTAAACTTTGCATAAACACAGTTGCCCTCGATGTTTTCTTTAAATCTAAATCTTTTAATAGTATCATTAAACTTTAGATACCACTGTCTAGAGGCTTGTTTTAATCCATAAATGGATTTCTTTAGACGGCATCCCATGTGTTCCTTCCCCTCCATGAAAAAACCCTTGGGTTGTTTCATGTAAACTTTTTCTTCTAAATCTCCATTTAGAAATGCCGTCTTTACATCCATTTGATGCAACTCTAAATCAAAATGTGCAACTAGTGCCATTATGATTCTGAAGGAATCCTTACATGAGACTCGAGAAAATGTCTCATTGTAATCTACACCTTCTCTTTGTGTAAATCCTTTTGCCACTAGACGTGCTTTACACTGTTCTATATTCCCGTTAGAGTCATACTTTGTTTTGTAGACCCATTTACATCCTACTGTTTTGGCTCCTTTGGGAATTTCTTCTAAGTCCCAAACATTGTTGGAACTCATCGACCTCATTTCATCTTCCATGGCCTTCAGCCATTTCGATGAGTTAGGGCCTCCCATAGCTTATTCATATGAAGTGGGATCACCTTCCATATGAACTGTTTCTGTGTTATAAACTTTATAATCAGTAGAAATAGCTGATTTCTTGACTCTTTTGGACCTTCTAAGAGCCTTATTCTCTGGCTCATTATGTACCTCAACTTCTGGTACATCTATTAGAGGTGGCTGCTGCAGCTCCCTTTCATGCTCAACAAAGGGTTCAGTCGGCTCCTGACGGACAGGTTCCGAATCTTCACACCTTGTTGTCATGGGTGGAGTTACAACAGGTGCTTGCACCGCAACCTCAGGGATTGTTGGTGCAGGCACAACAGGTAGCGAGAAAAATGGCTCCTGAATCATCGGATTAGGTGCATGCACCCTCTTCTCCTCAAGATCAATTTTCCGAGCTACCATGCTCCCCCTCATCAATTCGTCCTCCAAGAAGACTGCATGTCTCGTTTCTACAAACTTTGTGTATTTGTCTGGATAGTAGAAACGATAACCTTTTGATCTGTCAGGATAGCCAATGAAGTGGCAAGTTACTGTTTTGGGGTCTAAATTTGCAATATTTGGATTAAATACTTTTACCTCAGCTGGGCTCCTCCAGACCCTCAAGTGGCACATGGAGGGAACTCTCCCTGTCCACAACTCGTATGGTGTTTTGGGCACCGACTTGCTTGGAACTCTGTTGAGAATGTGAATGGCGGTTTTAAGTGCCTCCATCCATAATCCTAATGGCAGGGTGGAATAACTCATCATACTGCGCACCATATCCATAAGAATACGGTTGCACCTTTCAGCTACTCCATTTTGCTAAGGTTCGCCCGGCATAGAATACTAGGCGACTATTCCATTTTCCTGTAAGAACCTTGCAAAAGGTCCAGGTACTTGACCATATGGAGTGTGCCGACCTTAGTACTTCCCTCCACGGTCGGACCGGACTATTTTAATTCTTTTATCATGCTGATTTTCAACTTCTGCTTTGAATATTTTAAATTTATCCAATGCTTCAGACCTTTCTTTAATTGGATAAATATAACCATATCGGGAGTAATCATCTGTGAATGTTATGAACGAGTCATAACCATCCACACTTTTCACAGAAAACGGTCGATAAATATCAGTGTGAATGATTTCTAGTGTCGCTGTACTTCGGTTTGCACCCTTTTTAATTTGCTTTACATACTTTCCTTTTATGCAATCTATGCATTGTTCTATATCGGAGAACTCTAACGGAGGAAGAATATCATTTTTAACGAGGTTTTCGATTCTTCCCCTCGAAATATGGCCTAATCGACAGTGCCATAACTTCGATGAGTTATGAGTTCCTTTTCTTTTCTTTTGTTCTTTGTTCGACAAGGAAGTTTGTTCATTCACATTACACACAGAATGCACTTTTTCACGTAAGGATAACAAATAAAGCACATTGTGAAGTAAAGCAACACCCACACAAGCATCTTTAAACCATATAGCACACTTGCCGTGTGTAAAATAACACCCATAACTGTTTTTATCCAAATGTGGTACACTTATTAAGTTTCTATGAAGTGAAGGAATAAATAAAATATCTCTAAGCAGAATCGTAAAGCCATCAGCTAACTCCAAGGAGATGTCGCCAACAGCTTCAACGTCTGCTTGAACTCCATTCGTAACTTCAATGCATCTTTCGCTTCTTTGCATAGTCCTTGTCGTATGAAATCCCTGTAAAGAATTTGCAACATGAACAGTTGCGCCTGAGTCAATTCACCAAGTAAATTTTGAAAACTGTGAATACAGGGATTCATTTACAAAAGAAACTTTATCTTTACCTTTCTTTGTCATTATGGACTTGAGCCATTCTGGACAGTCTTTCTTGAAGTGTCCAGTCTTCTTGCAGTGGAGACACTGGTCTTTATCCACTGGGAGAGTGGGCTAATGATATTGATGGGAACCTTTGCCATATGGCTTGGAGGGAGAACCTTGATTGCTGTTCTGGTAGTTCCTTTTCCTACTGTCCTTGACATAGTTTATTGAACCACCATTTGAGGCTTTAAGCCTATCTTCCTCTTGCACACACATGCCAATCATTTTATCTAAATCCCATTTATCGGGAGACATGTTGTAGTTGATAACAAAGTTATCAAACTCTTTAGACAATGAAGCCATGACAAGGTGAACAAGCAGAGCAGGCTTTAGTTCCAGATCAGCATCCATGGGCTTCAGTTTAGAAGCCATGTTGCTCATCCTCAGGATGTGCTCCCTGATGCCATGTGCACCTCCTGTGTACTTTTCTATGACCAGCTGTTTGAGCAGCTGGGTAGCATACACCTTTGAAGAGCCAGTGAAGTGGCTCTTTATCTTTTCCAGAAACTCCCCAACGGAAGCGTACTCTTCGATTGAGCCCGCAATGACGTTCTCAATCGTGTTCTTTATAAAGGCCATGCACTTTTTATTTGCATTGACCCACTTTTGGTTCTCTAGCACATATGCCAGCTCCACCGGAGCATAGTCCTTTTTCTTTTTATCTCATGCAGCATCATCATCCTTTGCATCTCTGACTGGCTCTATCGGCTTGACCGGCTGTGGAGTGTCCACAACCCAGTCAACTTCAGCGCAGACAAAAGCCAGATCAACTTTCTTCCTCCACTCAGTGTAGTTGTCACCCCTGAGCGTCGGAACATCTTTGAGGCAACTCATCAAATTGTAACCTCCTGAAATTCACAAAGATGTGAGATAACAAAATAATTGCATGCATTAATCCAACGTTGGTATAAATCAACACATACAACTGTTTATGCAATTAAAACTATATCACCGTTGGGCAAAAATAGAGATAAATGCACCATTTAATCATACAATGAATAAATTATGATCATGCTATTAACAACATTGGTCATATAATAACAGAGTCATAATCACTTTTTTTAAATCACTTTATCACATATTTCAAAAAAGTAATTCTCACTTTAGGTATTTTTACCTTTAAATAACACTTTTAACTATTTGCAGCGGAAAAAATGAATTAAAAAATTCATTAACTTTAAACTTTATAGAAAAGTTTCTGTCACTTTTCAGTTTTCAAAACAAAATTTCGTTGGATTATTTTGAATAGAAGAAACTATATGAAAATTGCTCAAAATTTGAACAAAATCAGCAAAACTGTATTGTGTAAAAGGAAATAACAGAAAAACCTATTTAGCCCGCAGCCTAACGTGGCCCACAGCCTGCTTTGCGCGCGTGGCGCCCCTGTGCGGCGGACAAAGTCCGCCGCTCTATTACGGCCCGGCCTGAAACACGGCCCACGGCCCACCTGTTCCCGTGCCGCTCGATCTGACCGTCGGATGATGATCCAACGGCCCGCCGCGTGGATAGGGTGGTATAAAACCCCCACCACTGGTCGAAACCCTAACTCATTTTCTCCCTTTCCCACTCTCTGGCTCCTTCTCTCGCCCGTGTGGCGGCTGGGCGCAGCAGCCCACGGCCGGCGCGCCGCCGGCGATGGCCGCAACACACCACGGCGGCGGCGGCTGACGAGGCTCTTCCCCACCAGGCCACCACTCCTTTTCTCTGCCTGTTTTGCCCACGCATGGCGGCGGCTGCGAGGAGCCCGAGCCGCCCGCCGGCCGGTGAGCCGCCGGCCACGGCCGACTCGCACCACGACGAGGCAGGCCTCCTCCTTTCCTTTGGCTTCCTCTCTCTGCTCCTTTCTCATCCGAGCAACGCGAGTCAGAGGAGGTCCGCGAGCGTCGGCCTCTGTTGAGTCCATGCTGACGATGCACCAAGGCAATGGATGGCAGCAACGCACTCTGCCCCCGAAGGGGGCCTTTCCCTTTCGCCCGTGGTGGAGGCAAGCCCCTCCACTGCCCATGTTCTTCGACCAGTGCCTCGGCATGCCGATGCGCACTGGATCGAGAGGAACATCATGGTCATAGTGACGGCGTACTTTGCCGGTGAGCTTAAGGCTTCGACCGGTGAGTTTTCTTTATCTCTTTTCTTTGATTTGCTTTTGGGGATTTTTACTGTGGGGTGAACTAGGGTTTGCATTTTGAAATCTTTTCCATCGAAAAATCTAGAACTAGGACAAGCTCTGATACCATTGTTTGTGCCCGATCTAGATCAACTAGTCTAGACTAATTCGGTAGAGTGTCTCTAGACAAAAAGGATTGAGAGAGAGAGGGAGAGATCGGAGAGGGAGAGGAACCACCTGCACCTTGGCTCGAGGAGCCCGAGCCGGTAGCCATCGGGGAGAGCGACGGCGTGAGCGTGTAGTGAGAGATGGCGGCGGTGCTTCCCGTTGGCCTAGCGCGAAACCCTAATCGGTGGGTTTGTTGGTGGGGGGCTGCAACGCACGGTGAACCTCGTACCGTGTGCGTTTGGCCCCCCACCTCTTTATATGGCGCTGGCGACAGGGGCCCACCAACCACAGAAGGTTGGGCGCCCTCGATCAGGGCGCGTGAGAGGGGGAACATATCGAGTCGTTGGACTCGGTCTGTTGGAACGTTGGAGATCATCCTAACACAACTATGCATCAAATCTCAGGCAGTTAATGACCACTCAGATAGAGAATCTTTTGCTGGTTGTGATGTTCTTCCGAAACTCCAGCTTTAAGCCAGTCGTCTTTTTCAATCGTCCTTGTGCTAAAATTGCACTGAAATATTTTTGCCCATTCATGGTCACTACTTGATGGCTTGCTCTTCGCATGCAAGTATGCAACTGCCACATGAAACTTTGATTCACTCAGTGTTTCATGTTTTCAAATAGAAGGCGCTTAGTCCGAATCATCCTCCCATGTTTTCGGATCTTCCAGCTGAACCTCTGGTTCATCAAGCAATTTTTGAGTGCGGCGCCAAAATAGGGGGAACACCAATGCCACAGATAAGAGTTCAGTGCTCAGCACCATCGTCTCTATCTCCGGTGACAACGAACAAGTGGCTGTCGGAGCTGAGAAGGCGACATAGCGATCAAAGAAGATATCACGCCCTTTAGAGCATCTCCAGCCGTCCCCCAGACTTGGCCCCCGGACGCCGTTTTTTACATCCGGACGGCGATATTTGGCCCAGCCGCGCCCCCGGTTCCTTGTTTTCGCCCGGATTTGGGCATTCATCCATCTGGCGAGCCCAGGCCATCCCTGGCTTTCCGAGGCGCGCTCGGGGACTCCGGACGAAACAAAAACGCGCGAAACGGCGAGCGGGCCTGCGGTGTCAGTGAGAGAAAGGGTAGTTCCCCGCCATTAATTTCATTTCCCTCCAAAATGCGCCGCATATACCCCTTTTCCCCACCGAAATCCCCCACAGTAGCTGCTCCTCCTCTTCTCTTCCACCACCATGCCGCCGAAGAGGATCGACGACGACGGCGCGCCGAAGGCGAGGAAGCCGCAGGCCCCCAAAGAGAGGCTGCCGGGCATGACAAACGCGGCGTGGGCGGCGGACGTGGCTCGCCGGGAGACCAAAATTCGTGGTAGGGCGGAGAGGGAGGAGAAGCTCGCGGCGAAGAGGGCGGCGGCGGCGGACGAGCAGGCGAGACTGGTCTCCATGGCCATGGGACAGCCGCGCGTCGGCCAATTCCCCGCCGGTTCATGGCCAATCCAAGGTACGATCGGCTCGCCTTCCACCTACTCGCCGGCGGTGTCGTCGCCCATGTACCATGAGAACTACGTCCCCGCCATGTCGAGGTTCACCCCATCACCGCCGGAGTACGACGCTGCGATGCATGAGGGCATCTCGCCTGCCCTGCGCTGAGGGCCGCTCTCCTACGGGATGCCGCCGCCAAACGACGGTGTGATGCACGACATGATCACGTCGGGCTCCATGGCCACCGCGGCGAACCCGGGTTTCTTCACACAAGAGGAGGCAAGGGCGACAGAAGCCATCGCGGCCGCGTCGCGGGGTGGCGACGACGGGATCGGAGACGCCACGCAAGACGTCGACGAAGAAGAATAGGAGCACGCCCAGGTCGATGAGGAGGAGGACGCGCCTAAGCCTACATCAACGGCGAAGGGGTGGAAGAAAAGGAAGAAGACCTCGCCACCGACCGAGCCACGGGTCAAATGGACGGGCAAAGAAGAGGAGTTCCTCGCCGAAGCTTGGAAGACCGTTTCCATGAACAGCATCACCGGCGCCAATCAAAACTTTGACACATATTGGCAGCGGGTCAAGACGGCATTCGACGAGCGCAAACTTGTCGATCCCTACTTCAACAAGACGGTGATGGTCCGCGGTGAGAAGGCCATGGCCACGCATTGGGGGATCATGCAGGCGGCGTGCAACAAGTGGCATGACATACAAGAGGAGATCGCCGATCGTCCGATTGGCGGCGCCGACTTCGAGACCAAGGTATTCGCTTTTCTCCGTCGACATTGTATCGCCGATTTGTGATGACGCCGGCTTGTCTGTGCAGATGCGGCGGGCGTTTGACATGTACGGCGACGACTCCGACGGCTAGCAGTTCAAGTACCTCAACGTCTTCGCCCGCATCGAGGATTGCGAGAAGTGGGCAGAAGTATGCCGGACCCTCTCCAAGAACAAGGACGAGCAGTACAACCCCGATGCTCCCGCCGCTACCGCGTCGGCGGGCCGCCCCAAGTTCGGCCAAAAGAAGCTGAAAGAAATAAAGAAATCGGGGGCTACAGCCAACAGATTGCAGGCGTCTTTCGAGAAATGCTGGGCGAACGCGAGGGCGCACAACGCCGGGAGAGACACCAAGTACGACGCACACTGGAAACAGATGCTCGCCAACCAGGGCACCCGGATCGCCTTGCTCCAGACAACATCCGCGGCGAAGAAGAGGAACACTGACCTGGCGTTCCTGATCGGCGGCAACGACACTGCGATGGACGAGGAGACGAGGGCTTGGTACGACGCTCATCGCCAAGCCATCCTCCACCCTCCGTCGACTGCGTCGTCCTCCCCTTCGACGACGTCCACTCCGGCGGATGAAACTACGCCGCCCGAGGAGGCGCAGGAAGGCACCGCCGACGAGCCTGTTCTAGTTTAGTCTAGTTTATGTTTCGATCGCCAAATTGTGGCTGTTCCGATCGCCAAACTTTCTGCGATGCTTTTGTGTAGCGGGCGGGAAGATGCTATTTTGAAACTATATCTGCGACCGCCGGGGTGCCGACTAGAAAAAATCTCCCACCCACGCCCGTTTTACATCCAATCCGGGCGAAAATATCGCCGGATTTCGGCCCGGGGGCCTCAAACGGCTGGAGATGCTCTTAATATGAGTAGCGTGCGTATCCCATGAGAATTGAGAGCTAGGGAATCTTATAAGCCTCTATGTTCTGTACTTGATCGGCAGTGAATGAGAAAACATCCCGATCTCACGTAGTATTTTCTTCTCGCCTCCACTAGTTTCTAGGTTTTTTTTTCTGGGAACAAATACTGGTGGGCAATGGTATTACGGTTTTCATAAATACCGGTAATACCTGTCGCAATACTGCCCAAGATTATTCAAAAAATATAATTTTTTCGAAATTTAAAATTATATTTGTGTAAATTATTTTAATACTGATATTTTTCATATCGTAATATTTTTCTCGAGAGTATCTGGAAACACCGGTTGACGAGAATATGACCCCTCGGGTCCTCGATATTGGCCTACCTGCTACAGCCCAAGAACAAGATGGACAGTCGAAGCCCAGGAAGCCTAAGACTAATTAGGGTTCGCATACACCAGTAACCGACTTAGACCGGATCCCCAGACCTCGGCCCCCCATATAAGGGCGTGGAGGGGCGGCCAAGAAGAGGCTATCTACAATCTCGCATAGATCCCACATATAAAGGCTAGCCACGCCATCTTCTTCCACCTCCGCCAGATTGCATCTGCGCACCATTGTAACAGCTCCAAATATACCAGCAATACAAGATCAGACAAGCAGGATGTAGGTCTTTACCCTCCGGGGGCCGAACCTGGGTAAATTCGTGTGTACCCCTGTTTCTGTCTAAAGCCGTCGAATCCGCCAATCGCCCACATATGCTCCATGAATCGAAAGCCCTCAAGCATGGGCATTGCCGGGTTAAAACCTCGTCACCGGTTTTGGACGATATTAGAAATATGGCCTGAGGAAAAAAAACTGGTTGTTTCCAATTCGCACCTCCCTTCTCTATGGAAACTTGATGACTCCAAAGGCCACACTCACACACAAATTAACATCGTCCCCTCTAATTAACGTCCGGTCCATTTTTTATTTTTTTCTCTAAATGTGGACATATGCTGCTTAATTCTATGGATCATAGTGGCTTTCTTTAGTAGTTAATATCTGGAATGCCTCTCTATCAATTCTAGTGACTTGTACGCTCTTCCCTCTCCTATCAATGAATATAAGGTAGAGCTCCTACGGGTTGGGGTAAAGACGAAAATCAGGAATGCCTATGTTAAGCACATGTGGCTATCTTCTCTTGACTTGTCCTTCTAAAAAGGAAAACTCACAATATTCATGTTAGCTTTGAGGGATTGGAACTATCAATAGATAAATGTTCTATACATGGCGCTCTATCCCTAAGTCCTACAAGTGAGTCCTCACGATGTAAGTCGAAGATCCTCTGGAAGCCTCCTATGGAAAGATATGGGTTCAAGAGGAAAGTCTTCAAGAAGAAAAGAGGGATCGCAAAAGACCTTTGCATGTGTGTGCATTCATTCATGCCATACAAGGGCTCAAACAAGATTGAAGGTCCCACCAACAACCATGTCATATATAAAGGGACCCTAGGATCCTTTGGAGGGTTTGCAACCCAAGACCTATATAAGCGCCACCACCACCATCATCAACATCCCCACACCAAATAGATTTGGTTAACTTAAACCTTATTTTGACTAAAATAGCAGCAGGGAGATCATCTCCTAAGTCTCGTCGAGTGCCCCATCAATTGTAGTTCTTTTGTGTACATCATATACAAGGGCAAGACATGAGTAGGTTTGTTACCCATACAGGGGGCAAACTTAGGTCAAATTGGTATCCATGAGTTTCATCTGTTTATCTAAGCAGTCTCCCCACTATAATTTTTACGTGCTCCCGCGAGTATGCTCGCGAGGTCATGACCTCCAATATCTTTACCTAAACAACTTACGCCGACCACCTCGCATTACCGAATTTAGTGTCAACTACATCGTGCCAGATGAAGAACTCTGCATCTTCGAACAATGAGGATGAGCATGTCGAGCTAGCGTTCACGTGACTAGTCGATGCAAGACTACAAAGCGAACAATTTTGGCTCAGTCGGAAACCTAGTTGCAATAACAACTGTTACGAACGACTAGACACACAACCAACATTGCTAAAGAGCTACCAGGCCATACGTCCCGGCTAATACAAGAATGATCGGGACACTATCTTAAGTTAAAACAAAATCATTACGCATCCTCCAAATGGCCCAAAGAATTGCAAAACTCCCATTGAACTTTTTTCACATCATTTTTAGCAATGCCTTTTAGCCAATTCCCCAATAAATTTGATATGTTCTTCCGAGGAGTTACACTAGAGTCATATAAACTATTTGCCAAATAATGTTTTCTAATGGACACTCAGTAAGAAGATCGATGTTGGATTGTATCTTGCTTATCAAAAAAGTAACAAGCCATGTCTCCATGCCAGTTCCATTTAACCAAATCATTTCAATTAGTAGGATTTTGTGATGAAATAGCCACATGAAGATCTTAATTTTTAGTGGAACTTTAATTTTCCAAATATACTTATGCATGTACTTAGTGTAATCATTCATAAGATCAAGGTACATGGATTTTACCTGATGTGGTTAAACCCCAAAGAAAAAAATCTTGTTATCAGATAAGTGGACATCTGTTAGTCTTTGAACAAGGTGGATCCATGGTCCCACTTGTCCCCTGATAATACTCTACGAAAGGTGATGTTCAAGGGAACATGCGCAAAAAATATTAGCTGCCAAAACTCGTTTTTGTGGACAATGTTGTACAAGGTAGGATATTGGTGAGATAGAGGCATGTCCCTAACCAAGTATCCTCCCAAAATCTTGTATTTAACTCATTCCCAATGGTAAAACAACCTTCTTTAAATCTAGATCTTCGATACCTAAACCACCTTGGTCCTTTGAATGACAAATTATATTCCACTTAGAAATTGCATATTTTCTTTTATGGCCATCGCTCCGCCAAAAGAATCAAGACCTATAAAAGTCTAATCTCTTTCATACCACTTTAGATATTTCTAAAAAAGATGGCATGAACATATTGAAGGGATCGATACGAGTGACTAGAGGGGGGGGTGAATAGGAGCTAAGACAAGGCTAGGATCAACACTCCCCCTAGATTGTATTCACCAACAACGTAACCAAAAGAGATGGAGCAATGGGTTAGACAATAATAACAAAATCCATCACAAGAGACATATGCTTGCAATAAACTTAAGGTAAGACAATAACAAGATATCAAGCAACACATAGTCGTACCCTTACAACAAGATATTTCACACGCATAGTCTCAACATAGTCTTCACATGAGCACGATAAAATAAGGTTCCAAAGCAACAAAATACCAACGAAAATAGCAAGAGCAATAAAACCCATGCAAATCTCCGAGGGCCTACTAGACCTCTTCTCCCCCTTTGGCATCAAGACGCCAAAAAGGGGCAAAGAGTGATGCTATCATCCCAGAGACCACTCCGAGTCATAGTCGTCCTCATCTTCCTTTTTTGCAGATTCCTCAGAAGATTCATCAATATCTCCAGCATGTCGTGGGGACTCCATGGCATGTGAGGTGCCACCACCAAGATCCTCAACTAAGACAAATTGGATGCGATCTGACCACTGGAAAGTGTTCTCCATCCACTTTTCCTCAAGGGTGATGGACTTCTCAAAGCCACTCTTCTCATCTATTAATCCCAGGTAACGCATCATCTTGAGTGGACATGAAGGAAATATGCCCTAGAGGCAATAATAATATTGTTATTATCATATTTCTTGTTCATGATAATGTTTATACTCCATGCTATAATTGTATTAAGCGGAAACATTAATACTTGTGTGGTTTATGAACAACACCGTGTCCCTAGTACGCCTCTACTAGACTAGCTCATTGATTAATGATGGTTAAGGTTTCCTAACCATAGACATGAGTTGTCGATTAATAATGAGGTCATGTCATTAGGAGAATGATGTGATGGACAGACCCAAATAAAGCACAGCAATTAGATCGTGTCATTGTGTTCATCTTTGTGAAGCTTTTCCTATGTCAAGTATTGTATTCCTTAGACCATGAGATAATGCAACTCCCTGGTATCGGAAGAAAGCTTTGAGGTCATCAAACGTCATCCTATGAAAGGGTGATCATAAAGGTGTCTCTCAGGTGATCAGAAAGTACTTGTTGGGTTGCATGTATCGAGATGGAATTTGTCCCTCCCAAGTCGGAGAGATATACTTCGGGCCCACTCGGTAATCGATATCAACATCGCTTGCAAGCATGTGGTTAAGGAGTTAATCACAAAGTGATATCGGATTACAGAACGAGTAAAGTACTTGCTGTGAACGAGATTGAACTAGGTATGGCGATACCGACGATCGAATCTCGGGCAAGTAAAATATCGCGAGACGAAGGGAATACATATACGGGATTAATTGAATCCTGGCATCATGGTTCATCCGATATGATCATCGATGAATATGTGGGAGTCAATATGGGTTTCCAGATCCCGCTATTGATTATTGATAGAAGATCATGTCTGCATATTCTCGAACCCGTAGGGTCACACACTTAACGTGCATCGACACTAGGATAGAATGGATAATTGGTTAATGATTTTTTTGTTCGGAGTCTCGGATGAGATCCAGGACATCACGAGAGGTTCCGGAATGGTCCGGAGAATAAGATTCATATAAAGGAAAGCAGTTTTTGGATTCCGGAATTGTTTCGGAGTTTATCGGTATTGTACCGGAAGGTTATAGAAGGTTCCGGAGTGGGGCCAACGTGGGCCCACTTGACGGAGGCCTGCATGGGCCTAAGGGGAAGTGTCCTGGCCACGTTGGGCCAGGCGCACCAAGCCCCTAAGGCCCAGCTGGCCAGCCCAAAGGGGAAACCCTAGGGGAAAGTTCTAGAGGGAAGGGGAAGACTTGCCCCCCACTCCACCCCTTGGCCGCCGGCCCTAGGGCTTGGAGGAGGGGCCAAGCTGGCCGCCCAGCTTCCTATATAAGGGAGGGCTGGGGCTCAGCCTCCCCCTCACCCCAACCCTAGCCGCCGGCCAACTCCTGCCCTCCAATTTCTCTCTCGCGCGACTGTGCGTAGGCGAAGCCCTGCCGCAGAAACTCTCCACCATAAGCACCACGCCGTCGTGCTGCAGATTCAATCTATCTCTCCACCATACTTGCTGGACCAAATAAGGAGGAGATGTCGCTGCACCGTACGTGTGCATCTCTCGGAGGCGTCGCCACTTGCGGCGTTGGATCGGATCGGATCGCGGGGAGGAGACGGCTAGTACGACTACATCATCCACGTTCTGTTGAACATTTCCACTGTGCGATTTCTTCAAGGGTATGAAGATCTCATCTATCTCTCTCGTTGATTACATCTCTGCTACTCATGTGATGGCGCCAGAAAAGACTGTGGCGTTTAGTTGACGTGGGAGCAGTAAGTCCTTGTGCGTGGTGATGACCAGCCCGTTGGGAACCCCAAGAGGAAGGTATGATGAGTGTAGCGGCTAGTTTTCCCTCAGTTAAGAAACCAAGGTTTATCGATTAGGAGAAGAGAGACGGTGACGACTGAAGGTGTTTGTGGAACCTGCACACACACAAACAAATACTTTGTCCCCAACTTGCGATGAGGTTGTCAATCTCACCGGTTTGCTTGAAACAAAGGTTATGAGTGTATCGAGTGGAAAACAGTAGTAATATGCGAGTAAAGTAAACAGTGCGGGAAAAGTAAACAGGTGATTGCAATATGATTAAAATAGGACCGGGGTCCACAGTTCACTAGTGGTGTCTCTCCATAGATAAAATAACATGCTGGGTAAACAAATTACAGTTGGGCAATTGATAGAATAAAGATAACGTGATATGTCAAGAAGATCACTATGAGATTTACTCTGGGCATTACAACAAAATACATAGACCGCCATCCAACTGCATCTATGACTAATAATCCACCCCTGGGGATATCATCCGAACACCCTAGAAGTATTAAGTTGCGAACAACAGATAATTGCATTAAGCAAAGTGTGTAATGTAAACAAAGCATATGCCCTTGAGCATATGAATGTTGTTTTCTCCCTAGTAGCAACGGCACATCTACCACCTTAGATGTTTCTGTCACTCCCCCAGGTGAAATAGAGACATGAACCCACTATCGAGCATAAATACCCCCTCTTGGAGTCACTAGCAACTACTCGGCCAAGATAGCTACTAACAACGGAGAGCATGCAAGATCATAAACAACATAGAGATAACAAAAGATATAATTCAGTACAGCAACTTAATCATAAACACCAATATTCATCGGATCCCAACAAACCAACATCATAGAATTACATAACGGTGATCTCAATCATGTAGGGCAGCTCATGAGATCTAAACATGAAGCACATGGTGGAGAAGACAACCATCTAGCTACTGCTATGGACCCATAGTCCAAGGTAGACTACTCACTCATCGCTCCGGAGGCAAGCATGGCGATGAAGAAGACCTCCGGTGGCGATTCCCCTCTCCGGCAGGGTGCCGGGAAGAGCTTCTGGACCCTCCCGATCTTCGGGTCGACGACGGTGGCGGATCGCGATGTATTCTGGAAAACTAACCGGGCCCTTAGGTTTTTCTCATCAGGGGGTATATATAGGTGAAGGGGAGATGTCAGAGGAGGGACCACGCCCCCTCACACGGGGCTGGCGCGGCCAGGGGGGTGGCCGCGCCGCCCCTGTGTCTAGGGCCCACGTGGCCCCACTCCGTCAGGTCTTCGGATGTCTGGAAGCTTCCCCATGAAATATGACTTCAGGAACTTGTTTCGTCCAATTCCGAGAATATTTCCTGTGTATCACTTCTGAAACACAAAAACAGCAGAAAACAGGAAACTGGCACTGTGGCACTTCGTTAATAGGTTAGTTCTGGAAAATGTATAAAAATGCCACTAAGTGTAACGAAACAATATACAAATGGTGTAAAAACAAGCATGGAGCATCAAAAATTATAGATACGTTTGAGACGTATCAAGCATCCCCAAGCTTAACTCCTACTCGTCCTCGAGTAGGTAAGTGATAACAAAGAATAATTTTTGAGGTGACATGCACCTACACAATCTTGATCATATATGTAAGCATTGGTGAGCTGGGATCAATAGAACTTAAAACATGGGCATGAAAGATATAATCATGACAATAAGAACTTAGCAACCATGTTGTAAACATGCAAATGAACACAAACAAAACATCATGATAATGAAACAATGAAAGTCAAACGTGTATTCAAATCATAAGGAAAAACATACAAATGGTTTTCAGCTTGTCCTTCAAAGAGAGCAAAACATAAATGCATAGGACACCTCAAAGTTTAAGAGGGCGACTAGATACAATTAATTTAAGAACAAGTGAAACCAACAATATGAATCAATCAATGAACTTTGGGACAATGCATATCACACTAAGAATGACAACTATGCTCTCTTAATGGTGCATAAAGAAAGAAGGTGGTGACTCAACATAAAAGTAAAAGAAAGGCCCTTCGCAGAGGGAAGCAGTGATTGCAAGTTTTATAACCTTCAAAAATTATGGTACTTACTGGCTTTGAGCTCTCATTGCCCACATCATAAGCATCTTGAATGGTTAAAGTTAATGCGAGAACAGTTATGATGCATATGCTTGACAAATCATAAGTTGAAAACCTCATGTCCCGTGAATACGAGTACCCAAACCATGCTAATTTACTTAGAGTCCCAAGCAAGGCTCTTGTCATTGTAAGTATATGCATATCATTGAGAACCGCCAATGGGGTACCTCCGTGCCCGATGACATGGAACAAGCCCACACCAAAATGACAGGACAAGCAGACAATGAACACCTCGACATCTCTTTTATTTGCTATATTGTTTAGCTTTTTATTGTGAGATGCGTCGTCGAATGTTCACCATGGGTATGCTGCAAATTTCCACCATGAATTAAGCATGGCTTCGATTGGCGGCCCGGCGTTTCCCTAACACATATAAAAACTCCATGATCCTCACAAGATTCCCAATTCATTTCACACAGCGGGCATCCATAAACAAAAGATCACGATATCAACTCAAAAAGAAGTGCAATGTTGAAAGCTTGCCCCATGACAGCATGGCTAGGCTAGAATCCAACTTACAACTTGCAAGCATAACAACTCAGCATAAAAGACCACAATGTCAAATTTTTAAGAACAGGAAAAAGTAAAGTGTGCCTTCCGGTTCGTGAGAGCTTTACTGACCGAATTTCGCATAACACTGGTAAGAGTTTAATTTGAAGAGAAAATAAAAGCAAGTCAAATTTACTTGGAATAGCAAATTGCTAGTAGGTATGTATGGTGGACACAATGGCAAACTTTGGCTTTTAGGAGTTGGATGCACGAGTAGAGCTCATACTCAGTACAAGGCGAGGGCTAGCAAAAGACTGGGAGCGACCAACTAAGAGAGCAATAATGGCCATAATCATGCAAAGCGACAAAGCGACATTAAAAGAAGCATACGATGGCATCAAAAGTCAAAAACTAAATGATCATGAAGGCTAATGGCGACTTTGTAAGAGTCTAACATGTGTTAGCATGCGCCAAGTCAACCCAAATAAAGCATCAAGGAGAAAACCAAAATAATGCTTCCATACAATAAAAACAACGCATGATTTTTCAAAGGCTCATTAAGCAATCTCAGTTATTTGAGACAAGTCATGCTACAGCAAAACCACTAAGCATACTATCAAAAAGACATCAAGCATGACATGAAAAAGCCTAGGCCGCAGTCTACACAAGCTCCTTCTTGTACCACTATTTTGCACAAAGCTTTTTCTCTTTTCCAACACCATTTGAAATTTTTATAAACACCTCTTTTGATGAAAACCAATAAAGATCAGAGGCAAAAATACACCTTGATGAAAAGATATGGCAAGATCTGAATGCAAATCAAGGCGAAAACGAAAACCAAAAGCAGTAGCAGAAAAAGATGAACGCTCGATTTTTAATAAGAGTGAAAACTAGAGCGTTCTTTGCAAATGAAAACGAGTGCATCTCCTCCAAAGGGAAATTTGTTGGGGTCCAACCATTTATTGCAGCAAACAAACAAACTAAACCAACTAAGAAAACTAAAACAACTGACGCTCCAAGAAAAACACATAGTGCATGAAGCAATAAAAATATAGTGTTTTGAAAGGTGACCTGATTTTTGCCGATGAAGAAGGGGTGCCTCGGGGGCATCCCCAAGCTTTGACGCTTGTACTTCTTGGATATTTCTTGGGGTGATGCATGGGCATCCCCAAGCTTGAGCTTTTGTCCATTCTTCAACTCATCTCATCATTCTCCAATCCCTACACTTGAAAACTTCCTTCATACAAAACTAAATACAATTCTATTAGCAACATTAGTGTAAGCATAAAATATATTCAACCTCCTTTAGCTTCAGGTTTCAACCCAAAACCACCACATATAAAGTATATACTACTGTAGCAACTTCCACAAGAGTTCCATGATAAAAAAGAACTCAAAAGAAAGCGATAAAGTGGCAAAAACAAATATTGGCAGAAATCTGTCAAAACTGAACAGCTGATAATGGACGAATTTTTGAGGGATTTTCCGTTGCTCAAATGAAAAAGTGTTCAACTAAGAAAAGTTTGGATATAACCGGGGGCATATTCACAAGAAATCGTAGGTCCAAAAGATAAACAGAGAATTTTCACGAATTTTTACGGTGCAGCACCGAAAACAGTTTCAGGACAGCAATAACCCCAAATCTTTACCTCACTCAAATTAGAGGCTTCTCTTGGCACAAAAACGAAATAAACAAGATAAGGAGCGGTCATTACAGTAGTAATGACTTCCAAGACTCAAATAAAAGAAAAAGTACTGAAAAGTAAACAATGGGTTATCTCCCAAGAGTGCTTTTCTTTAACGCCTTTGAGCTAGGCGCAGAAAAGTGCGAATCAAGTAATATCAATAGATGAAACATCAAGCTCATAATTTGCTCTAAGAATAGAGTCAAAAAGTAATTTCTTTCTTTTCCTAGGGAAGTGTTCCATACCTTTCTTTAGTGGGAATTGATACTTGATAGTGCCTTCCCTCATATCAATGATAGCACCTACAGTTCGAAGAAAGGGTCTTCCCAAAATAATAGGACATGAAGCATGGCATTCAACGTCCATAACAAGAAAATCAACGGGAACAAGGTTATTGTTAACCACAATAAGAACATCATTAATCCTTCCCAAAGGTTTCTTATTAGCAACATCAGCAATAGGAACATCAAAATAACACTTTTCAAGTGGTGGTAAATCAAGCATGTCATAAATCTTTCTAGGCATAATAGAAATACTAGCACCTAGATCACATAAAGCATGGCAATCATAACCATTAACATGCATATCGATGATGGGTTCCCAACCATCTTCTAACTTCTTGGGAACAGAGGCTTTTTGCTTCAACTTTTCATCCCTAATCTTTATGAGAGCATTGGTAACATGCTTAGTAAAAGCAATATTTAAAGAACTAGCATTGGGAGTCAAAGCAAGCTTTTGCAAGAACAAAATAACTTCAGATATATTGCAGCCATCAATATCAAAATCATTAAAAGAAATAGAGCTATCATCTCCTACACTCCGAAAAATTTCAGCACTCTTTTGAGAAAAAGTTTTGGCAGTTTTAGGCTTTTTAACACAAGGAGTGGGAGTTTTCTCTACACCAATCAAAGTAAGAGGGTTGCTATCAGTAGGAATAACATCATTAGAGGTAGTAATAGTACATACCTTCATCTCTCTAGCCATCTCATCTTCTCTTTCCCACCTGGCATGCAATTCCGCTAACAATCTAATATTTTCAATTCTAACTTGGATAGTATTAGCGGCAGCAAAAGGATCAGGCTTAGCAGACATTCTATTAACTAAAGAAGATTGCACATTAGATAATAATGAGATATCGGTTTCAGCTTTGGAAGCCTTAGCTTGTAATTCAGGAACAGCCTTGTTTAAATTTTCTAGTTGATGACTAATAGTCCTCAACAGAGCTGATTGCTCCTCCATAGTCTTGGTGAAAGCCCTGTTCTGCTCATATTGCATCTACATAAAATTCTTGGTAGCCTTTTCAAGTTCAAAAATTCTTTCTTCACTAGGCATTTTAGGTCTACCAAGATAGCTATTATCACCATTAGAAGGAAACGGTCTATAATTGTTACTAGCAAAATTGTTCCTATAAGCATTATTATTAAAATTGTTATTTCTAATGAAATTCACATCAACTTGCTCTTCTTGAGAAACCAGAGAGGCCAAAGGAACATTATTAGGATCAACATGAGTCCTATCATTAGCAAGCATAGCCATAATGGTATCAATCTTATCATTCAAGGAAGAGGTTTCCTCAACAGAATTTACCTTCTTACCTTGTGGAGCTCTCTCGGTGTGCCATTCAGAATAATTTTCCATCATGTTGTCGAGTAGCTTTGATGCGGCGCCCAATGTGAGGGACATAAAAGTGCCTCCAGCAGCTGAATCAAGTAGGTTCCTCGAAGAAAAATTCAGTCCTGCATAAAAAGTTTGGATAATCATCCAAGTAGTCAGTCCATGAGTGGGGCAATTCTTTACCATAGATTTCATTCTTTCCCAAGCTTGAGCAACATGTTCATTATCAAACTGAGTAAACTTCATAATATTGCTACGCAAAGCTATAATCTTAGCAGGAGGATAGTATCTACCAATAAAAGCATCCTTACACTTAGCCCATGAATCAATACTATTCTTAGTCAAAGACAACAACCAATCTTTAGCTTTTCCTCTCAAAGAAAAAGGAAACAACTTGAGCTTAATAATATCACTATCAACATCCTTATATTTCTGCATCTCACATAGCTCAACAAAATTGTTGAGATGAGCTGCAGCATCTTCAGTACTAGCACCAGAAAATTGCTCTTTCATAACAAGGTTCAATAAAGCAGGCTTAATCTCATAAAAAGTGGTAGCAGGAACAGTTGGTGCAATAGGAGTGCAGATAAAATCACTATTGTTCGTGCTAGCGAAGTCACACAACTTGGTATTTTCAGGAGTACCCATTTCAGCAAAACGAAAGTAAACAAGTAAAAACAGCTACAAAGGATTCTAATTTTTTTGGGTTTTTGATATAAAAAGCAGTGCAGGTAAAATAAATAAAGTAAAGCAAAACAAATAACAAAGTAAGAATGTGTGTGCGAAGAACTCCCCTCGCAGAAGCCTTCTCTCTTCCCCGGCAACGGCGCCAGAAAAGAAGCTGCTACTCGTGTGATGGCGCCAGAAAAGACTGTGGCATTTAGTTGACGTGGGAGCAGTAAGTCCTTGTGCGTGGTGATGACCAGCCCGTTGGGAACCCCAAGAGGAAGGTATGATGAGTGTAGCGGCTAGTTTTCCCTCAGTTAAGAAACCAAGGTTTATCGATCAGGAGAAGAGAGACGGTGACGACTGAAGGTGTTTGTGGAACCTGCACACACACAAACAAATACTTTGTCCCCAACTTGCGATGAGGTTGTCAATCTCACCGGTTTGCTTGAAACAAAGGTTATGAGTGTATCGAGTGGAAAACAGTAGTAATATGCGAGTAAAGTAAACAGTGCGGGAAAAGTAAACAGGTGATTGCAATATGATTAAAATAGGACCGGGGTCCACAGTTCACTAGTGGTGTCTCTCCATAGATAAAATAACATGCTGGGTAAACAAATTACAGTTGGGCAATTGATAGAATAAAGATAACGTGATATGTCAAGAAGATCACTATGAGATTTACTCTGGGCATTACAACAAAATACATAGACCGCCATCCAACTGCATCTATGACTAATAATCCACCCCCGGGGATATCATCCGAACACCCTAGAAGTATTAAGTTGCGAACAACAGATAATTGCATTAAGCAAAGTGTGTAATGTAAACAAAGCATATGCCCTTGAGCATATGAATGTTGTTTTCTCCCTAGTAGCAACAGCACATCTACCACCTTAGAGGTTTCTGTCACTCCCCCAGGTGAAATAGAGATATGAACCCACTATCGAGCATAAATACCCCCTCTTGGAGTCACTAGCAACTACTCGGCCAAGATAGCTACTAACAACGGAGAGCATGCAAGATCATAAACAACATAGAGATAACAAAAGATATAATTCAGTACAGCAACTTAATCATAAACACCAATATTCATCGGATCCCAACAAACCAACATCATAGAATTACATAACGGTGATCTCAATCATGTAGGGCAGCTCATGAGATCTAAACATGAAGCACATGGTGGAGAAGACAACCATCTAGCTACTGCTATGGACCCATAGTCCAAGGTAGACTACTCACTCATCGCTCCGGAGGCAAGCATGGCAATGAAGAAGACCTCCGGTGGCGATTCCCCTCTCCGGCAGGGTGCCGGGAAGAGCTTCTGGACCCTCCCGATCTTCGGGTCGACGGCGGCGGCGGATCGCGATGTATTCTGGAAAACTGATCGGGCCCTTAGGTTTTTCTCGTCAGGGGGTATATATAGGCGAAGGGGAGATGTTAGAGGAGGGACCACGCCCCCTCACACGGGGTTGGCGTGGCCAGGGGGGTGGCCGCGCCGCCCCTGTGTCTGGGGCCCACGTGGCCCCACTCCGTCAGGTCTTCGGATGTCTGGAAGCTTCCCCGTGAAATATGACTTCAGGAACTTGTTTCGTCCAATTCCGAGAATATTTCCTGTGTATCACTTCTGAAACACAAAAACAGCAGAAAACAGGAAACTGGCACTGTGGCACTTCGTTAATAGGTTAGTTCCGGAAAATGTATAAAAATGCCACTAAGTGTAACGAAACAATATACAAATGGTGTAAAAACAAGCATGGAGCATCAAAAATTATAGATACGTTTGAGACGTATCAATCTCCTAGATTAGATCTTGGCTTTCTCGTTCGCTTCCGTAGGAATTTTTTTGATTTACTATGCTGCGAAACCCTTCAATGGTATCAGAGCTAGATCTATGCGTAGATGTGTTTCACGAGTAGAACGCAACATGCTTGTTGCGGGCATTGATATTTTCTGTTGCAAACCTCTATGTTGTGTATTTCTTATGGCGCGGCATAGTGAGATCGAAGCGGTCCAGGCCAACTTTACGCAACCTCGTTCGCGAGACCGGCTCCGCACTTGACGTGTGGCTTGTTCCACACATGCGGCTGGTGGATGCCATTTCCTCTCACTATAGTAGTCATGGGATTTTCAACGGATGTTAGCAACCATAATATCACCGTTGTGGCTTTTCATAGGTAAGAATCGTTCTTAACTTGCTACTCCCATAAGCCACGTAAAATATGCAACAACAAATTAGAAGCGTCTAACTTGTTTTTGCAGGGAGTGTTTGTGATATGGTATTGCCACAAGATGTGATGTGTATGTTGATATATGTGATGTATGCAATGATCATGTTTTGTAATGTTTCACGACTTGCATGTCGATGAGTTCACAACCGGCAAGAGCCATATGGTTGTCTTTATAATTGTGTATGACCTGTGTGTCAACTTCTTATACGCCATGTAATAGCTTTACTTTATCGCTAATAGTTAGCAATAGTTGTAGTTGCTATTCGTGGTGGAGGCAATCATGGTGGAGTGATGGAGATCATGCCGGCGCGCACAAGATGGAGATCATTGCGCGGAGATTGGCTATACCATGTCACATAAAATTATATGCATGAGATGTTTATTTTTATGTATCTTATTATGCTTTGATCACGACGGTAGCATTTTAAGATGATTCCTCACTTAAAGATCAAGATAAAATTGTGTTCTCCCCTTGTATGCACCATTGCGAAAGTTCGTCGTTTTCAAGCATCTCGTGATGATCGGGTGCTATAAACTCTACGTTCACATACAACGGGTGCAAGCCTATATTTGCACATGCGGAGATACTTGGGTTTGACTTGACGAGCCTAGCATGTACAGACATGGCCTCGGAACATACGGACCGAAAGGTCAAGCATGAGTCATATGGATGATATGATCAACATGTTGATGTTCACCATTAAAGCTACATCATTCACGTGATGATCGGTCTCGGTGTAGTGAATTTGGATCATGCTTCACTAAACAACTTTGAGGGATGTTGAATTTAGTGGGAGTTCATCTAGTAATTTGATTGACTTGAACTAATTATCATGAACTAAATCTTAGTGTATTTGCATAAGTCGTTGTAGTCTTTGGCAACCGTTTTCCACAGACACATAGTTTTGATTGAGTTGATAAAACTATAGAATTCTGGATAATCACTTTTTGGACTAGTGCCGTTTAGTTAAAATGTCAAGTTCAAAGATTAAGTCCTATTGCAGTTTTAGCAAACCTCACTTGCTCCATACGATTTAATAAGTTGTATTAATCTAAGAGCAATGATTCAAGTTTAGCATCTAAGATCATGTTTGCCTCCATGAGAAATTGATCTTCAAAATTGTTTGAGAATCAAAGTGATCTTGGAGCTGAAAGAATTGTTTCAGAAACTAACAAGAAGTGAAAGATATTTGATATCTAAAACTTTGATTGTTTGCAAAATGATTAAGTATAATTTAGTAAAAGAACATATGCTCATATTGTATGAATATATGCAAAGATTGAAGACGCTGGGCGTCCCGATCACCCAAAAGTTTGGGAAACTAATATTATACTTGCATTCATCCTTATAAGCTATAGTAGTTTCATCATGAAAGTTGTCATGATAAGATGAATGAAAGGCTATTGGCTAAATTGTTTTTGCTATACCAAAGATACTAAAAATGGAATCTAGAAGAACGCCAATTATATGATGATGGTGATCCACCTCAATGTGCAAAGTCCAGGGCTATTAGTATTTGACTAACATCCTTTGGACCATGTGTCAAATGATTGACGCCACTATTGATGTTGATAGATTCTTCTAAATAGAGAGGAAATGCTAAATAGGATCTGCAAAATATTTGGTAGAAAAGTAAAAGACTGGAAAAGTCCATCTTAGGTATATAAATGATATACATGTTATAGATGTATTCTTTGCTAGTACATAATGTAATTCTTGGGTATTGGATACTAGATTGGTAACAATGCGCATCGAGAAACAAATAAATGTGTTATTGTGTTTTTCGTCGGCATAAAACCTAGCCTTCTAGATTTGTTAAGAACTTAATAATTGTTATTTTGTTCTGGTATTATGAGAGCAATGGTTGTTCAAATTATTTCCGTCTTCCATAATCGATGGATATATTATTATTATCTTGTTGGTGAAATAGACATTTATAACACTGATGCTAAAGGTCGCAAGACAAAATGAATTTCACTTATATATGACACCGTCGTTTAAGTCATATTGGAAACAAAACATGAAAGAAATTCTATATTGATAGATTTTCGAGTCAATTGATTTTGAATTGATTGACGCTTGTGAGACTTTTCCTAAAGATGATTAAACTTCATTCATGGGCCATGGACAGAACAAGCGACTAACTAAATGGAGATCGTACATGTTGATGTATGTAGTCCATGGTGTGAAGTCGATCATGGTGTATTTTCTATTTTCATCAATGACTCGAATAGATGTATGGTATATCTACTCGATAAGATAGAAGTATGAAACAATTAAAATTGTTCAATTTATGAAGTAGAAATTATTGTAACAAGAAAAATTCAAGTTTTTATGATTGGATCATAAAGAAGAATATTTGAGTTACAAGTTTAGCAAGCATCTAAGAGTTAGAGGAATTGTTCCACAAACTTGCATCGTGATAAACACCATAAGAGTATGGAGTTTTTGATGGATGTAATCAAACCTTGTTTGACATGGTTAGATCAATGATGAAATAAAACTACCAATATAATTTGTGGATTATGCTTTAGAGACTACCGCTTTTCACTAAATAGAGCAACATCATAATCCGCTAAAATGACACCGTACAAGTTATAGTTGTCTTTTCTTAAATTTTGGTATGCACGGCATATGTAAAATTTTTACAACCAAAATCGGATTAGTAAGTCTTTGTAGGGTTATCCCAAAGAATGTCGATGGGTGTTTCTTCTACCATAAGCCCAATTAAAAGTGATTGTCACTAAAAGAAGTGAACTTCTTATGAAGGAGTTTTTCGTGAAAGGTTTAAGTGGGAGGAAGATAGAACTTGATGAGGTTATTGAATCTGAGCAAGATGATCAGAGTAGCACAGCACCAAAAAATGTTCTGGAAGCGGCAACTGCATTCATAGTTCACGCATCTATAATATGTCGTAGTCACGGCATCGAAGTTCCTATTTAACCAAGTTGGTCGTAATCAAATAGCAAGATTTGAGGACGAGATATTATTAGATAATAGTAACCAACAATATACAAAGAAGCGGTGATGGGCCCTGACTTCATCATATGAATTATTCTAGCAACAATTACATATTGAGATATGATAGTTGAATAAACAAAACAACGTTCCTCTTCCGGAATGCACACCAAGGACGTGTACCTGACACGACCCAATGGGTTTTGTTGATTCAAAGGTTGCTAGATATGTATGCAAACTTCTATGGTAGAAGTAAGCGTAGCGAAGTTGGAATCTTCAATGATGAAAATGTTAATTTCATCAAGATATTTGAAGATGCTTGTATTACAAGAAAGTAAGTGGGAGCGCTCAGACATATTTCTAATACTTTATGTGGACGACATATCGTTTATTAGAAATAATGTGTTTTTCTTGATATTGTTAAGTTTTCATTAAAATTAGTTTTTTGATGAAAGACTTAGGTAAAACCAGAATATTAAGCATCAATGTCTATGCAGATAGATTGAGGCATTAATATAGTTTTGCCAGAGTACATAGATGAAATATTGAATTTGTTCAATATGGAAACAATAAGAACGGTTCTTGTTGCATGGAAGAGGTTGGAGCAAGAATCAATTGTTTTGACACTTGATGAGTGAAACCACAAGAATGATTTTATCAATCTTGTATACCATGATATGTAGATCCAGATATGTCCGATGCTCTAAAAGGTTACGAGCAATCATATGATGATCGTTGGACAATAGTAAGAATATTCTTATGTACTTTTGAAGAACTAAGAATATATTCTGTATGCAAAAGTGACAAATGTTTCATTGCAATGTGTTACATTGGCTTTGTCACATATACAGGTAAAATTTTATCTCAATTTTAAGCTATTTGTTTTGAGTTAGAGGGTGGAACAATAAGATGGAAGAAAGTTCCATGATGACTTGGATGAGTTCCAATGTTAACATTGTGGCGGACACTGCAACGAGGCCTAAGTATATAATCGCTTTAGAAGCGGCATAAAAGATGCAAAGTAGATAGTGATAATCCAACTTATTTGTGGCACTGTCATCTAGGTCATATTGGCATAAAACGCATGAAGAAACTCCATTCTGATGGACTTTTGGAGTCTCTTGATTTTGAATCATTTGACACGTGCAAGCCATGCCTCATGGGCAAGATGATCAAAACCCCATCCTCCGGAATAATGGAGCGAGCAACGGACTTATTGGAAATCATACATACCGATGTGTGCAGACCAATGAGTATTTTGACGCGTGGTGGATATCGCTATTTTCTCATTTTTTTGATGACTTAAGTAGATATGGGTATGTCTATTTAATGAAACATAAATCTGAAACGTTTGAAAAGTTCAAAGAATTTCAGAACAAAGTGAAAAACCATCATAACAGGAAAATTAAATTTCTGCGATCCGATCGTGGAGATTTAGTTCCAAGTGTGCTAGTACTATATAGTTCTATTGTATGACAATAGTGACAACATAGTTTTAGCAAAGAAACAAAGGTTTTATCAGAAGACCAAGTTTATACGATGCCATCTCATACAAGATGAGTAATGCGTGCTAACGCAAAAGAATATGCAAATACAAATGGACCTGAAAGTGTCAGACCCGTCGATAAGGTTTACCACGTGCAACGCGTATGAATAACACCGAAATGCCATAGGTGTTAAAGGCGCAAGTATGACTAGATTATTGACTCTAGTGCAAGTGGGAGACTGAAGGAAATATGCCCTAGAGGCAATAATAATATTGTTATTATCATATTTCTTGTTCATGATAATGTTTATACTCCATGCTATAATTGTATTAAGCGGAAACATTAATACTTGTGTGGTTTATGAACAACACCGTGTCCCTAGTACGCCTCTACTAGACTAGCTCATTGATTAATGATGGTTAAGGTTTCCTAACCATAGACATGAGTTGTCGATTAATAATGAGGTCATGTCATTAGGAGAATGATGTGATGGACATACCCAAATAAAGCACAGCAATTAGATTGTGTCATTGTGTTCATCTTTGCGAAGCTTTTCCTATGTCAAGTATTGTATTCCTTAGACCATGAGATAATGCAACTCCCTGGTATCGGAAGAAAGCTTTGAGGTCATCAAATGTCATCCTATGAAAGGGTGATCATAAAGGTGTCTCTCAGGTGATCGGAAAGTACTTGTTGGGTTGCATGTATCGAGATGGAATTTGTCCCTCCCAAGTCAGAGAGATATACTTCGGGCCCACTCGGTAATCGATATCAACATCGCTTACAAGCACGTGGTTAAGGAGTTAATCACAAAGTGATATCGGATTACAGAACGAGTAAAGTACTTGCTGTGAATGAGATTGAACTAGGTATGGCGATACCGACGATCGAATCTCGGGCAAGTAAAATATCGTGAGACGAAGGGAATACATATACGGGATTAATTGAATCCTGGCATCGTGGTTCATCCGATATGATCATCGATGAATATGTGGGAGTCAATATGGGTTTCCAGATCCCGCTATTGATTATTGATAGAAGATCATGTCTGCATATTCTCGAACCCGTAGGGTCACACACTTAACGTGCATCGACACTAGGATAGAATGGATAATTGGTTAATGAGTTTTTTGTTCGGAGTCTCGGATGAGATCCAG
Source organism: Dactylis glomerata (assembly GCA_007115705.1). NCBI lineage: Eukaryota > Viridiplantae > Streptophyta > Magnoliopsida > Poales > Poaceae > Dactylis > Dactylis glomerata. The sequence continues at coordinate 719,826 of QXEO01000302.1, forward strand.
GACATCACGAGAGGTTCCGTAATGGTTCGGAGAATAAGATTCATATAAAGGAAAGCAGTTTTTGGATTCTGGAATTGATTCGGAGTTTATCGGTATTGTACCGGAAGGTTCTAGAAGGTTTCGGAGTGGGGCCAACGTGGGCCCACTTGACGGAGGCCTGCATGGGCCTAAGGGGAAGTGTCCTGGCCACTTTGGGCCAGGCGCACCAAGCCCCTAAGGCCCAGCCGGCCAGCCCAAAGGGGAAACCCTAGGGGAAAGTTCTAGAGGGAAGGGGGAAGACTTGCCCCCCACTCCACCGCTTGGCCGCCGGCCCTAGGGCTTGGAGGAGGGGCCAAGCTGGCCGCCCAGCCTCCTATATAAGGGAGGGATGGGGCGCATCCTCCCCCTCACCCCAACCCTAGCCGCCGGCCAACTGCTACCCTCCAATTTCTCTCTCTCGCGACTGCGCGTAGGCGAAGCCCTGCCGCAGAAACTCTCCACCATAAGCACCAAGCCATCGTGCTGCAGATCCAATCTATCTCTCCACCATACTTTCTGGACCAAAGAAGGAGAAGACGTCGCTGCACCATATGTGTGCATCTCTCAGAGGCGTCGCCACTTGTGGCGTTGGATCGGATCGGATCGGATCGCGGGGAGGAGACGGCTAGTACGACTACATCATCCACGTTCTGTTGAACGTTTCCGCTGTGCGATTTCTTCAAGGGTATGAAGATCTCATCTATCTCTCTCGTTGATTACATCTCCTAGATTAGATCTTGGCTTTCTTGTTCGCATCCGTAGGAATTTTTTTGATTTACTATGCTGCGAAACCCTTCAGGACAAGCTCTAGCCTCCTTGTCCTTGACATGCTGCATGTACATCTGCTTCTTCTGGACATCCTGGAAGCAAAGAACTTGCTTGAATTTGGACTCAATCTTGGCCATCCAACCCTTCTTCTCCCGAGGTGCAAAATCTGAATCATCAGAGTCCTCCTCATCTTCTCCCTTTTCCTTGATTTGTGCCTCTTCTGCAGTTGCGGCTCCTAGTCCATACTTGGGCTTCTCATGCTTCTTCCTCCTCAAGTCCTTCACGAGGTGGGGTGAGAGACCCGATCACCAAATGCAAGGAGATCTCCTCCAAACAGAGCGGTCCAGCCACATACAAATGAAGTGCATCCAGTATGGGGCATATGGTGGCCTCTTCCGGTAGCAAATGTCCATTGGATCTCATTCCAAATGAAATCCATGACGTATCTCGAGCCCGGTGCCATGCTTCTGTTGAGTGAGAATAAGATCGATCATAAAGCCATGAATCTCATCAATGTTTCCAGCCTTTGGGCTGAGCCCTCCCGGTATATGTGATGCATGTGTCATACACGGGGGGAGGTCCTTAGATTCTCCTGGAATGCCCCAACCCAGAATGTAGAGATGGGCAAGATGCTTCTTCTTTGTAGGACGGGGCTCCATATGAGCACGAAAGAGACCTGATGCGTGGTAAATGACCAGCCCATTGGGAACCCCAAGAGGAAGGTATGATGAATATAGCAGCAAGATTTTCCCTCAGTAAGAAACCGAGGTTTGTCGATCAGGAGAGAAGAGACAAACGACTGAAGGTGATGCTTGCAAGCTTCGCGACAGCTTCAGACAATTTATATATGGCGCCTCGTCCAAGCTTGGCTTTGCTAGCAGCAACGTGGAACCTGCACACAACACAACCAAATACTTTGTTCCCAACTTGCGATGAGGTTGTCAATCTCACCGGTTTGCTTGAAACAAAGGGTATGAGCGTATCGAGTGGAAAGCAGTGAAAGTATGCGAGTAAAGTAAACAGTGCGAGTAAAGTAAACAGGTGATAGAAATATGATGGAAATAGGACCGGGATCCACAGTTCACTAGTGGTGTCTCTCGATAGATAAAATAACACATGCTGGGTAAACAAATTACAGTTGGGCAATTGATAGAATAAAGATAAACGTGATAAGTCAAGAAGATCACTATGCGATTTACTCTGGGCATTACAACAAAATACATAGACCGCCATCCAACTGCATCTATGACTAATAATCCACTCACGGGGATATCATCCGAACACCCCATGAGTATTAAGTTGCGAACAATAGATAATTGCATTAAGCAAAGTGTGTAATGTAAACAAAGCATATGCCCTTGAGCATATGAATGTTGTTTTATCCCTAGTAGCAATAGCACATCTACAACCTTAGAGGTTTCTATCACTCCCCCAGATTAAATAGAGGCATGAACCCACTATCGAGCATAAATACTCCCTCTTGGAGTCACTAGCAACTGCTCGGCCAAGATAGCTACTAACAACGGAGAGCATGCAAGATCATAAACAACATAGAGATAACATAAGATATATTTCAGTATAGCAACTCAATCATAACACCAATATTCATCGGATCCCAACAAACCAAACATGTAGAATTACATAACGGTGATCTCAATCATGTAGGGAAGCTCATGAGATCTAAACATGAAGCACATAGTGGAGGAGACAACCATCTAGCTACTGCTATGGAACCATAGTCCAAGGTAGACTACTCACTCATCGCTCCGGAGGCAAGCATGGCGATGAAGAAGACCTCCGGTGGCGATTCCCCTCTCCGGCAGGGTGCCGAGAAGAGCTTCTGGACCTTCCCGATCTTGGGTCGACGACGGTGGCGGATCGCGATGTGTTCTAGAAAATTGATCGGGTACTTAGGTTTTTTCCGTCGGGGGGTCTTTATAGGTGAAGGGGCATCGTCAAAGGTGGACCGAGGTGCCCTCACACATAGGGGGCGCGGCCAGGGGCTGGGCCGCGTCGCCCTGGTGTGTGGGGCCCTCATGGCCCCACTCCGTCTCCTCTTCGGATCTCTGGAAGCTTCCGGGAAAAATAAGACTTCAGGAACTTGTTTCATCCAATTCCGAGAATATTTCCTATGTAGCTTTTCTGAAACACAAAAATAGCAGAAAACAGGGAACTGGCACTGTGGCGACTTGTTAATAGGTTAGTTCCGGAAAATGCATAAAAGTGCCACGAAGTGTAACGAAACAGTAGGCAAATGGTGTAAAAACAAGCATGGAGCATAAAAAATTATAGATACGTTGGAGAAGCATCCCCAAGCTTAACTCCTGCTCGTCCTCGAGTAGGTAAGTGATAACAAAAGAATAATTTTTGAGGTGACATGCACCTACACAATCTTGATCATATATGTAAGCATTCGTGAGCTGGGATCAAAAGAACTTAAAACATGGGCATGAAAGATATAATCTTGACAATAGAAACTCAGCAACCATGTTATAACATGAAAATGAACACAAACAAAAGATCATGAAAATGAAACAATGAAATTCAAACGTGTGTTCAAATCATAAGGAAAAACATACAAATGGTTTTCAGCTTGTCCTTCATGGAGAGCAAAACATAAATGCATAGGACACCTTCAAGTTTAAGAGGGCGACTAGATACAAATAATTCGAGAACAAGTGAAACCAACAATATGAATCAATCAATGAAAACTTTGGGACAATGCACATTATACTAAGAATGACGACTATGCTCTCTTAATGGTGCATAAAGATAGAAGGTGGTGACTTAACATAAAAGTAAAAGAAAGGCCCTTCGCGGAGGGAAGCAGTGATTGCAAGTTTTATAACCTTCAAAAATTATGGTACTTACCGGCTTTGAGCTCTCATTGCCCCATCATAAGCATCTTGAATGGTTAGAGTTAATGCGAGAACAATTATGATGCATGTGCTTGACAAATCATAAGTCGAAAACCTCGCGTGTCCCATGAATACGAGTACCCAAACCTCATGCTACTCCACTTAGAGTCCCAAGCAAGGCTCTTGTCATTGTAAGTATATATGTATCATCGAGAACCGCCAACGGGGTACCTCCGTGCCCGATGACATGGAACAAGCCCACATCAAAATGACAGGAAAAGCAGACAATGAACACCTCGACATCTCTTTTATTTACCATTTGTTTAGCTTTTTATTTTGAGATGCGTCGTCGAATGTCCACCATCATGGGTATGCTGCAAATTTCCACCATGAATTATGCATGGCTTAGATTGGTGGCCCAGGCGTTTCCCTAACACATATACAAACTCCATGATCCCCGCAAGATTCCCAATTCATTTCACACCGCGGGCATCCATAAACAAAAGATCACGATATCAACTCAAATAAGAAGTGCAATATTGAAAGCTTGCCCCATGACGGCATGGCTGGGCTAGTCTCCAACTTACAACTTGCAAGCATAACAACTCAACATAAGAGACCACAATGTCAAATTTTTAAGAACAAGAAAAAGTAAAGTGTGCCTTCCGGTTCGTGAGAGCTTTACTAACCAATTTTCGCATAACACTGGTAAGAGTTTAATTTGAAGAGAAAATAAAAGCAAGTCAAATTTACTTGGAATAGCAAATTGCTAGTAGGTATGTATGGTGGACACTTTGGCAAACTTGGTTTTTAGGAGTTGGATGCACGAGTAGAGCTCATACTCAGTACAAGGCGAGGGCTAGCAAAAGACTGGGAGCGACCAACTAAGAGAGCAATAATGGCCATAATCATGCAAAGCGACAAAGTGACATTAAAAGAAGCATAAGATGGCATCAAAAGTCAAAAACTAAATGATCATTGAGGCTATTGGCGACTTTGTATGAGTCTAAAATGTGTGAGCATGCGCCAAGTCAACCCAAATAAAGCATCAAGGAGAAAACCAAAATAATGCTTCCAAACAATAAAAACAACGCATGATTTTTTCAAAGGCTCATTAAGCAATCTCAGTTATTTGAGACAAGTCATGCTACAGCAAAACCACTAAGCATACTATCAAAAAGACATCAAGCATGACATGAAAAAGCCTAAGCCGCAGTCTACACAAGCTCCTTCTTGTACCACTTTTTTGCATAAAGCTTTTTCTCTTTTGCAACACCATTTGAAAATTTTTAAGACACCTCTTTTGATGAAAACCAATAAAGATCAGAGGCAAAAATACACCTTGATGAAAATATATGACAAGTTCTAAACGCAAATCAAGGCGAAAGCGAAAACCAAAAGCAGTAGCAGAAAAAGAAGAACACTCGGTTTTTGATAAGAGTGAAAACTAGAGCGTTCTTGGCAAATGAGAAGCAAGGTAACTTCTCCAAAGGAAATTTGTTGGGGTCCAACCATTTATTGCAGCAAACAAACAAACTAATAAATAAAACTAAAACAACTGACGCTCCAAGAAAAACACATAGTGCATGAAGCAATAAAAATAAAGTGTTTTGAAAGGTGACCTGATTTTTGCCAATGAAGAAGGGGTGCCTCGGGGGCATCCCCAAGCTTTGACACTTGTATTTCTTGGATATTTCTTGGGGTGATACATGGGCATCCCCAAGCTTGAGCTTTTGTCCATTCTTCAACTCATCTCATCATTCTCCAATCCCTACACTTGAAAACTTCCTTCATACAAAACTAAACACAAATCTATTAGCAACATTAGTGTAGCATAACATATAATCAACCTCTTTTGCTTCAAGTTTCAACCCAAAACCACCACATATATAGCATATACTACTGTAGCAACTTCCCCAAAAGTTCCGTGATCAAAAGACCTCAAAAGAAAGCGATAAAGCGGCAAACACAAATATTGGCAGAAATCTGTCAAAACAAAATAGCTGACAAAGGCCGAATTTTTAAGGGGTTTTTTGTTGCTCAAATAAAAAAGTGTTCAACTAATGAAAGTTTGGATATAACCTGGGGCATATGCACAAGAAATCGCAGGTCCAAAAGATATACAGAGAATTTATACGAATTTTTACGGTGCAGCACCGAAAACAGTTTCAGGACAGCAACATCCCCAAATCTTACTTCACTCAAATTAGAGGCTTCTCTTGGCACAACAATGAAATAAACAAGATAAGGAGCGGTTATTACAGTAGTAATGACTTCGAAGACTCAAATAAAAGAAAAAGTACTGAAAATAAAACATTGGGTTATCTCCCAAGAGTGCTTTTCTTTAACGCCTTTGAGCTAGGCGCAGAAAATTGCGAATCAAGTAACATCAAGTGATGAAGCATCAAGCTCATAATTTTCTCTAAGAATAGAGTCAAAAAGTAATTTCTTCCTTTTCCTAGGGAAGTGTTCCATACCTTTCTTGAGTGGGAATTGATATTTGATGGTGCCTTCCCTCATATCAATGATGGCACCTACAGTTCGAAGAAAGGGTCTTCCCAAAATAATAGGACATGAAGCATGGCATTCAACGTCCATAACGGGAAAATCAACGGGAACAAGGTTATTATTAACCATAATAAGAACATCATTAATCCTTCCCAAAGGTTTCTTCTTAGCAACATTGATGTCTACACACGCTTCTGTTCTTGTAGACAGTGTTGGGCCTCCAAGTGCAGAGGTTTGTAGAGCAGCAGCAAGTTTCCCTAAAGTGGATCACCCAAGGTTTATCGAACTCAGGGAGGAAGAGGTCAAAGCTATCCCTCTCAAACAACCCTGCAATTACGATACAGAAAGTCTCTTGTGTCCCCAACACACCCAATACACTTATCAGATGTAAAGGTGCACTAGTTCGGCGAAGAGATAGTGAAATACAAGTGGTATGGATGATTATAAGTAGTAAATGCAATCTGGAATAAAAATGGCAGCAAGCAAACAAGTAACAAAACAGCGAGTAAACGATGTGCAAAGCTTGGAAACAAGGCCTAGGGATCATACTTTCACTAGTGGACACACTCCCAACAAATATAACATAATTGAACAAATAAATAACTTCTCTTCACTATGGTACTCTGAATTACTCTCCTATTGAATAACACTAATCATTGCGTAGGGCTATGAAGCACTCCTCAAAGTTCATCAAGTACTTGACAAACACCACTCATAGAGATATCCAAATCAAATCACAACTCAAGATAGATATTATTGCAACTTAGACCAAGTACTAACACGGTACACACACTATCAACATTACACCATGAAAGGAGGAATAGATCACTTCAATACTATCATAGTGATAATTATTCTCATAATCCATAAGAGATCACAATCGCAGCCTAGACCAAGTACCACCATGATGCACGCACTGTCACCGTTACACCATGGCAGGAGGAATAGATTACTTTAATAACACACTAGAGTACACATAATGAAGGAGAGTAACATCTACTTATTCAACATGATACAAAGCTCACGATCACATAAAGATCACATCATGGGAGAGAGAGGTGAACCACATAGCTACCGGTAGAACCCTCAGCCCCGGGGCTGAATTACTCCCTCCTCATCATAGGAGACAGCAAGATTGACGGAGATGGCGGTGAGGTCGATGGAGACGGTGGAGACGGCGATGGAGACCGATGGAGATGGCTCCGGGGGCACTTCCCCATCCCGGCAGGGTGCCGGAATAGAGACTTCTGTCCTCCGAAATTTGGCTTCGACGGCGGCGGCGCTGAAGAACTGTTCTGGAAATTTTGCCCACTCCCCTAGGGTTTTCCGTCCCGAGGCTTTATATAGGTGAAGGTGAAAGAGCATTTCCCGCCTAATTGATTTTGGCGTTTGTTAACAATACATTATCTATTAATGTGTGATTATGCTTTGCAGGATTTTATAATATTCTTGCACAAGATATTGGGTTTTATATGTTATATTTGATAAGTATCATTATCCAAAGGAAATTATTGAGGAAATGGTGGAAATAAGCTCCTGGAGAAGTTTCAGATAAAGTTGGGCCAGTCAGGCCGGCTTTAGCCGGTCCCCAGACCGGCTATAGCTGGACTGCACGTTTTCGAGAGGGGTCCTGCGCCTCTGGACTCAACCGGCTTTTTGTCCGGCTATTTCCGGCTAGGCCGGATATTTCAGGCCGGCTATAGCCGGTGTGAGACCGGCTTTAGCCGGTGTGGCCGGCTTTAGCCGGACTTAACTCCGTCTATAGCCGGACCTCCTGGCTACCAACGGTCAGATATTTTGGGGGGGTATAAATACCCCCCTCTTCTTCTCCAACGTGTAGCCAGCCAAGATTCAAGAACACCACCATTGTTGAGCTCACCAAAGCTAGTAGATCTCCTCCCTCACCCCACCAAAGCTCTTGATCTTTGGAGAATCGAAGGAGAAGACCATCCTCTACATCCTCACCGAAGCGATTTGATTTCCCCTCTCATTTGCTAGAGGGCCCTTGTGTCTTGGGTTCCCTTGTGTCCCAAGACCTTGTTTGTGTATTTGATATATTGCTACTTGTTGTTTCACAGCATTGTGTTGTGCTTGGGAGCCTCCAATTCGGTTGTGGATGCGTGCCCCAAGATTGTAAAGGCCGATTCCGCCTTGAGGAATCCCTTAGTGGAAAGTGAGCTAGGCCTTTGTGGCGGAAGCTTGCACCGGAGAATAGGGTGAGCCTTTGTGGCGTTGGTTAGGCCTTTGTGGCAACCACACCCCTCCAACGTAGACGTACTTCCCCTAAAAAGGAAGGAACTACGGGAATTACATCCTCGTCTCCGTGTGCTCCACTCTCGGTTACCTCTATCCTTTATTGCCTTTATATATTGTATCTTGTTGAGCTTGCTAGTTGACATATAGGTAAATTCACCTTAGTTGCATATCTAGATAATTTACCTTTGTGTCAAGCCTAAATTGAAAAAGAACTAAAATTTGAGTAGCACCTATTCACCCCCCCCTCTAGGTGCCCATACGATCCGTTCAATTGGTATCAGAGCCTCGGCTCTTTATTCGGGCTTAACCGCCTAAGAGTATGGACACCTCTCCGAGTGAGGGCTCGGGTCAAGTCTCCATGGGTGAGTTCAAATCTTTGGAATCATCCATGGCTTCCATGACATCTCAAGTAGGTGAGTTGCGTGAAATGATAGCGCAACTCATGCAAGCTAAAAATGCTAATGTTCCTCCACCTCCGGAAAAACCCGCTACTCCACAAGTGGAGAATGTGGGGATAGATGAGGAGGGTGCCGACAAAAATGGCGATGCTAAGTCTTCCACCAAGGCCGACGGGAAAGGTGAATACCCGCATTGGTATTCACCCGACCCGCCGGTTCCTCATCCTCATATTAACCATAGAGGTGATCCGCCTAAGCTTGATGCATTAAACTTTGGTCAATGGCAATATCAAATGATCTCTCATATGCGCAGTTCTTGCATCGAGCTTTAGAGGATTGTGGAGGAAGGTTTCAAGGCCGTGGATCCACACAACATGACAAGAAGAGAGACGGTCGATAGCCAACTCAATGCTACCGCTCTCCACATGATTCAAGTCGCCGTTGGGTCCAAGGACTTGCCTCACATCCAACATTTCTCCACCGCCAAAGAAGCTTGGCAAGGACTCTCCGACGTCTTTGTCGGTAATGAGAGCATGAAGAAGACAAGATATGTGGCCTTCTCAAATCAAGCGGAAGGATTCTTCATGTTGGATGGTGAGGACCATCAAGAGATGTATAGAAGACTCAAGGCAATCGCTACCACCTTCAAGAACCTCGGTGCTCACCATATTGATGATGAGTGGATCAAGATGAAGTATATTCTTGCTCTTACTCCATATGAGCCCGCGAATGTGAAGAGTGTTCAAGGCAAGCACAACTTCAATGAGATGACCTCAAATCAAGTGATGCAAGAGATTCAAGCCTACAAGGTTGCCGCACAAAATGCGGAGGATGCACGTGCTCGTGCCATAGGAATGCAAAGAAGCTCCAATCTTGCATTAAAGGCTAGTGTGGTTGAGAAAGAGATTCCTTCTCAAGCAAGTATTGAAGCAAGGCTTGAAATGTGTCCCAAGGACATAAGGCATGAGTACAATGAGCACATGGCCTTTTATGGAAAAACCTTTTGGGTTGATCCACATAAGGCCAAAGAAGACAATCAAAGAAGAAGCAAGTCAAGTGGCTATCAAAGGAATGACAACAATGGTCAAAGGGTGAGGACATGCTACAATTGCAATGATAGATTTCATTTTGTTGCCGAGTGTCCTTATGAGAAGAGAGAAGACCATGGTGGGAAGCTCATCTTCAAAAGCAAGACCAAGTCACCATCCAAGAAGCCATTTGTGAAGAAGGGTGGACCAAAGAAGAAACAACCAAAGTTTGTGTTCTTGACTCAAGAAGAGTACTCCGCAAGTGAGAGTGATGAAGAAGAAACCACAACGAGTGAGATGGCCGCAATGGCAACCACCTCCACTTCCTCCACATCACTCTTTGAATCCCCCAATGAGGACTCTCTTGCCAAGAATGTCAAGTGCCTTATGGCCAAGTCTTCGGAGGTATCACCCACATCTTTCTCTTCCTCTAAGACAAATGATGCTTCCTTGAATGATCTTGCTAGTCTTAGAGTAAAGGAAGAAATTATTGCTTTTGATGATTATGTGTCTAGTGTAGATGGTGCTCATAAGATTCACTTTGAACGTCTATTGAGCCAATATGGTAAAACTCTTGAAAAACTAGATGAACAAATGAGGCTTGAAAGAGAATATGCTCAAGATATTGCCTCACTAACCGAGTCTCTTGAAGAAGAGCAAGAGGAACGAGCAACTCTTGAAGAGAAGCTCGATTCCATTGAGGAAGCTAATAATGAAGTTGTTTCCAAACTCATTAAAGAGCGAGATCATGCTCGTGCTAAAGTAAAAATGCTTAAAAAGGAAAAGGTTGAATTTGGTGTTGGTCATGATATACTTGTTAAGGATTTAGAAGATCTTGACAAGGCTCACAAGGCCTTGAAAAGTGAACATTCTATTCTTACCAAGTCACATGAACAACTTCAAATTCAATTGACTAAGAATAATATGCCTAGTTCTTCTACTTCTACTTGTGATCATGCAAATGTCATTGAAGAAAATGCTAGGTTGAAAGATGAGCTTGCCAAGTCCTCCATTCCCATAGGTGAGAAAAACTTGAATGACCTTTTGAGTAAGCAAAAGGCATTTGGTGATAAAACGGGGATTGGCTATGTCTCAAAGAAGAAGAAGAAGAAGAACAACAAGAAGAAGAAGGCCAAGCCCGCACATGCAAAGAAGGATCCTATTGTGGGTGGCAAAGCCACTCATGATGATCATGCGGGAATTGCTAACCCTCACTATGTTCTATTTCGTGATTATTATGGTGATGTTTATGCAAAATATGTTGGTCCAAATGATGGTTATGTTGCTTGGTCTATTTGGGTTCCAAAGACCCTTGTTGCTAACAAAAGAGGACCCATTGAAAAATGGGGACCTAAAACCAAGCAATGATCTCTTGTAGGACTATGCTTCCGGTGGGTCAAAATGGGTGCTTGATAGTGGATGCACAAGTCATATGACCGGAAGCAAGAAGATTATGACGGAGATGAGACCAAATGACAATCATATAACCGTCACTTATGGAGATATGTCACAATCCGAGGTATTGGGTCTTGGCAAGGTGGTGGTCGCACCGGATATTTCCCTTGTGGACGTCATGCTTGTTGAGACCCTAGGTTATAATTTACTTTCAGTTCGTGCACTTGGTAAGATGGGCTTTGCCGTCTTCATTGATAATGACATTGTGGTACTCTTGTGGAGCAAGTCTCTAAAGGTCGCTTTCGTTGGACACATTGAAAATAACTTGTATGTGGTGGAATTTTCGGGGAAAACCACTACAAGTGCAATGTGTTTATTCGGAAAGGCCGATGTGGGTTGGCTTTGGCATCGCCGTTTATCCCATGTCAATATGAGAACTTTGCAAAGCCTTCACAAGGGTGGCCACATACTCGGACTAAAAGAGAATGTTTCTTTTGCCAAAGATCGTGTTTGCAGGGCTTGCGTTCTAGGAAAAATGCATGATTCTCCCCACCCAAGCAAGACTATCATTTCTTCCAAGAGGATCTTGGAGCTCCTTCATGTGGATCTTTTTGGTCCTCCCTCTCATGCAAGTCTTGGTGGGAAGAAATATTGCTTGGTGATTGTTGATGACTATTCAAGATATACATGGGTTTACTTCTTCAAGCATAAGAGTGAGACTCAACAAACCGTCATCGACTTTGCCAAGGAAGTTGAACGTCAACATGGGCAAACTATTTTGGCAATTAGAAGTGACAATGGCTCGGAGTTCAAGAACTACACCTTAAATGGATTTCTTAGTGATGAGGGGATTCGTCATCAATATTCCGCTGCATATACCCCTCAACAAAATGGTGTAGCCGAAAGGAAGAACCGGACTCTTATGGATATGGCTAGGTCCATGTTGGCGGAGTTTAAGTCTCCATACAACTTTTGGGCCGAAGCTATCTCTACGGCTTGTCATTCTTCAAACCGGCTCTTCCTCCGCAAAGGCCTAAACAAGACTCCATATGAAATACTCACCGAAAGCAAGCCCAACATCTCCTACTACCGGGTTTTCGGGTATAAGTGTTTCTTTAAAAGAAAAGGAGTTCGTTTAGGTAAATTTGATCCAAAAGCAATAGAAGGTATTTTTGTTGGTTATGGTGCCGAATCCCACACTTATAGAGTCTTCAACAAGTCCACCGGACGTGTTGAAGAATCTTGTAGTGTGGTATTCGAAGAGAATGACGGCTCCCAAGGGGGGCGAGATGTTGTTTCTTGTGATGTAGATGATGAAATACCTCGAGAAGCCATAGGAAGAATGGGCGTGGGATTTTTCCGCCCCATTGAGGGACACCTTGTGGCCGACCGGGAAGGACTATGCTCTACTCAAGTGGAGCCTTCATCTTCACAAGCTCAACAAGCCTCTCCCAAGGAAGCAACTAATGCACCAACCGAAGAACAAGACAAGGACCTTCATGAAGAAGAAGGGGCACCACCATCCTCTCCAGTTATCTCAACCGCCCCCAATTCTTCACAAGACCAAGATCAACCTACTCATGAAGATAATAATGATCAAGGTCAATTTGATGGTCAAGACGGGGACCAAAATGATCAAGATGATCAAGAGACTCCTCCAAGGTCTAATGAGGAGATCGAAGCCCGTCACAAGAAAAGAGTTGAAAGAGACTTGGAACTTAAAGGTCATACCCTTGAGAGGGTTATTGGAGATTTAAGAAGCAAAGTGTCAACCCGGCGTCAATTGGCACAATTTAGCTCTCATCATGCTTATATCTCCATGGTTGAACCCAAGAAAGTATTTGAAGCACTTGAAGATCCGGATTGGTTGGATGCTATGCATGAAGAACTCAACAACTTCAAGCGCAATAATGTATGGGTGTTAGTAGAGAAGCCAAAGGAGTGCCGCAATGTGATTGGCACAAAGTGGATATTCAAGAACAAGCAAGATGAGCATGGAATTGTTGTGAGGAACAAGGCAAGATTGGTTGCTCAAGGTTTCTCTCAAGTTGAAGGCATTGACTTTGGAGAAACTTATGCTCCCGTGGCTCGTCTTGAGTCCATCCGTATCCTTCTTGCATATGCCACTCATCATAATTTTAAGTTGCAACAAATGGATGTTAAGAGTGCATTTCTTAATGGTCCATTGAAAGAGGAAGTGTATGTTAAGCAACCCCCGGGGTTTGAGGATCTCAACTTTCCTAACCATGTCTACAAACTCCATAAGGCACTCTATGGCCTTAAACAAGCCCCACGTGCGTGGTATGAGCACCTTAGGGAGTTGTTGGTAGACCGTGGGTTTGAAGTTGGGAAAATCGATCCTACTCTTTTTACTAAGAGGGTCAATGGGGAGCTTTTCGTATGCCAACTATATGTTGATGATATTATCTTTGGCTCTACTAACAAAGCTTTTAATGATGAATTTTCAAAGCTTATGACCGATAGGTTCGAGATGTCTATGATGGGCGAAATGAAGTTCTTTCTTGGTTTTGAAATCAAGCAATTGAAAGAAGGGACTTTTATTTATCAAGCCAAATATGTCCAAGACATGCTCAAGAGGTTCAAGATGAAGGAACTAAATGGGGCCGCCACACCAATGGCCACAAAATGTCATCTTGAGCTTGATCCCAATGGTAAAGATGTGGATCAAAAGGTATACCGTTCTATGATCGGTTCTTTGCTTTACCTTTGCGCATCTAGACCCGATATTGTGTTGAGTGTAGGTGTGTGTGCAAGGTATCAAGCCGCTCCTAAAGAAAGCCACCTTATGGCGGTTAAGAGAATCTTTCGATATTTGGTTCATACCCCAACCTATGGGCTTTGGTATCCCAAAGGCTCGGATTTCTCTCTTTGTGGCTTCACGGATTCGGATTGGGCCGGTGACAAGGATGATAGGAAATCAACCTCTGGAGCTTGCCAATTTCTTGGTAGGTCTTTGGTGTGTTGGTCTTCTAAGAAGCAAAATTGTATATCTCTCTCCACCGCCGAAGCCGAATATATTGCCGCCGCAAGTGGATGCACTCAATTATTATGGATGAGGCAAACTTTAAAGGAATATGGTGTCAATTGTGACAAAGTGCCTCTTTTATGTGACAATGAGAGTGCTATCAAGATAGCCTATAATCCGGTGCAACATTCAAGAACCAAGCATATTGAGATCCGGAATCATTTTATTAGGGATCATGTTGCCCGTGGTGATATTGAGCTTGCATATGTAAGCACCAAGGATCAACTTGCCGACATATTCACGAAGCCCCTTGATGAAGCAAGATTTGGATATTTGAGGAATGAGCTAAATATCATTGATTCAAGGAGTGTGGCTTGAGGATCTTGCAAATACACCTATTTTCAATGCTTGTTTGGTTTAGGTGTGGGCATGGAGGTAGGGGGAGTGCGGTCCTAATTAATTGGGCTATCCCTCCCCCCATAATGCCAATAGTGACAAAATTGTTCTCTTTCTATCATTTTTGTGATATATGAGCTTCAATGACGAGTATTGGTTATGGACCCAAGATATATCTTCGCGGTCCAATGCCATGACACTCATACATGGTGGCCTCGGCCACCGACCTTTTTTTTGAAGAGTCAATTCCTTGCAAATCTTATTTGAGCTTTCATTGAGTTTTCTTGTCATTGTCTCTTTCCGTGAAATGGGAAGGCACTAGCATTGGTTTTTCAAAGTTTTCTTGTGTTTTGCAATGCCAAGTGCCGAGAACCACTCCATGCGTGTTTTCTGTCCTAAGCCCACTTATCTAAAGCCAAATCATCCTCTTATGCATGTCCAGAACTTCCAGAAATCAAAAACATCTGTATTGGGTCATCTAGACCGGCTTTAGCCGGTCTGGTACCGGAAATAGCCGGTGTCCGGCTTTAGCTGGGCACCCCGGCTATAGCCGGCCTGGGGATTTCGAGCCCCACTCATTAGGGTGTGGGGGCTGAGGGTTTTCTCTCATTCCACCCCCACACCTATCTCCTGCTCGTGCTCCCCTCCTTGGACCCGCCGCCGCCGCCGCCGTCTCTCACCTCCTCCGGCCACCGGAGCCCTTCTTCTTCGGCCGGACCTCCTCTCCGGCGCCCTCTCAATGGACCAGGGTACCCTTCCTCCTTCACCTCTCTCTCTCTCTCCCTAGTTCTTCCTAGGGTTAGGGTGAGTGATTTTTTTGGGGACCTTGTGCATCTGAGATTGTTTGGTCATGACTTCCTTCCTACATTGCATAAATTGAAAGTACTAGACTTGTTTTGGTGGCCTACTCCTGTGATTTCGCAGCTTGTTCATCTGGTCCGGCTTTTGCCGGTGTCAGACCGGCTATAGCCGGCCTGACCGGCTAAAGCCGGCCTAAGGCCGGAAATAGCCGGTGTAGATCACCAATTACAGTCCTGTTTTTTCCTTTTATGCTATTGTTCTTTGATCCTCTGGCATGCATGCTTATCCTATCTGCTCTCTTCATATGTGCTGTTTGCAGGTGGCTCTCGACCCAAGAGGTCAAGATATGTTGATCCCTCACTTGCTCGCCGTCAAGAGCATCAAGATGCTCGTGTGGCAGCTGCTCTGAAAAGGAAGAGATTGGAAGAACGTAAGAAGAAATCTCTGTTTGCCAATGTCAGTGACCTCAAGAAGCTGTCCAAGCAAGAGTACCGGGAGTTCCGTGGGCAGAAATTCTACTCAATGCCTAGGGACATTGACAGTGCTTCATTCTACCGGTCAGAGCATCAGCGGATTTTTGAGCAGATATATGCGTCCATGAGCACAAAGGTGTGCCCCATGAAGGTCACCAATATTGCATCGTTGTCCAGAGATGAGTACTTTGAAGATGCTCTTTGGGTCACCGAGAAGCTAGGGTTGCACAAGCTGATGGTCTTCAAGCAAGACTACAACCCTCATCTGATTCAGCAGTTCTTTGCCACATTAGAGTTTGATACTCAGGATGAGGTTGGCTTCACTTGGATGACAGGTGAAGTGAGGAAGTACTCGACCATGTCTCGGTTTGGGAAGCTTTTGGGCTATAGGTTCGATGGCATTCATCGACCTAGGGGTGCCCGTTTGCATCTTGATACCACGGAGTACAACAAAGGGAAGATTCAGTGCCTGTATGGTCCAGGGGGCAAAGCAGGAGAGACTGCAAATCTCCTTCCCCTCTATGATATTTTGCTCCGGATGTTCCGTGCCAACATTGCTCCAAGTGGGGGCAACAATGATTCTATCAGAGGTGGTCTTGTGCATTTGCTCCACCATGCCCGGCTTGTCTTCGAGGCCGGAAGAGATTGTGTAGGGATGGAGCTTGATGTGATGTACTTCATCTTTATGGAGATGAAGATTGCTATGCTTGATCGGAAGATCCCTCCTTATGCTCCATTCATCATGAGGCTTATCATTGACAGAGGCATTGAAGGAGACTTTGAGATTGAAGAAGATTTGCTTGATCAAGAGTTGGAAGTGCACAAGCCCAACAAGCTCTACAAGAAGACCGCTCACTTGGTGTCTAGCACCTCAAGTGCTTATCCCTCTTCAAGTGATGTGATGGGTGGCAACATCTATGCTACCGGCTCTAGGAGGAAGAATGCGGATCCACCAAGTGGTGGAATGGCTCAAGAGATGAAGAAGCTCAAGTGGTGGCAAAGAGCTTTGTTTTGCATGAACAATGATGTGCGTCACACTCAGTACAAGGACTATGTGGACCGCAAGCACATCTCCAAGAAGCAAAGAGAGTTGGATACTCGTTTGAGGGCTGTGGAGAAGGGCAAGGGAGCTAGCCATGAAGAAGAGTCCCAAGAGCAAGATCAATCCGAGGACACTTTTTCTTTTGGCAAGTGGAATGAGGGCTCAACCTTTGATTGGAAGGAGTTAGCCGAAGTCACCTCCAAGGGCAAGGAAGCCATTGATGAAGAAGAGGAAGAAGGAGATGACGATGATGATGAAGAGGAAGAAGACGATGACCAAGAAGATGATGAAGATGATGAGGACTTTGATGATGTTGATGAGTGATCTCATCTTGTGGTCTCCCTTTTTGGCGTCTTGATGCCAAAGGGGGAGAAAGTCCCATTTGCATGTGTTTCCATTTGGATTTGGTTTTCCATTTGGATTTGGTTGGGTCACAAGCTCTTTGTCGTGTTTGCTTGCTTGTGTCCCATGGTTGAACTTATCTATCTACTACTATGTGTTGAACTATGTGCTTGTTATGTGTAGTAGAACTTGTGTATGTTATTAATCCTACTTGCTATATCTTGTCATATTATATGTTTGTTGATTATGTGCTATTGAACTATGATATATATCTTGTGCACATATGGATCACATTATAAAATCTAGGGGGAGTTCTTATTGTTGATGTGTCTTTGTAGTCAAATACAAATTCAAAATAAGACACATAGCAAGGGGGAGCTCCGTCTATATTTTATATAGTTTGAAACATGCAAAATTGTGTATTGTCATCAAACACCAAAAAGGGGGAGATTGAAAGAGCATTTCCCGCCTAATTGATTTTGGCGTTTGTTAACAATACATTATCTATTAATGTGTGATTATGCTTTGCAGGATTTTATAATATTCTTGCACAAGATATTGGGTTTTATATGTTATATTTGATAAGTATCATTATCCAAAGGAAATTATTGAGGAAATGGTGGAAATAAGCTCCTGGAGAAGTTTCAGATAAAGTTGGGCCAGTCAGGCCGGCTTTAGCCGGTCCCCAGACCGGCTATAGCCGGACTGCACGTTTTCGAGAGGGGTCCTGCGCCTCTGGACTCAACCGGCTTTTTGTCCGGCTATTTCCGGCTGGGCCGGATATTTCAGGCCGGCTATAGCCGGTGTGAGACCGGCTTTAGCCGGTGTGGCCGGCTTTAGCCGGACTTAACTCCGGCTATAGCCGGACCTCCTGGCTACCAACGGTCAGATATTTTGGGGGGGTATAAATACCCTCCTCTTCTTCTCCAACGTGTAGCTAGCCAAGATTCAAGAACACCACCATTGTTGAGCTCACCAAAGCTAGTAGATCTCCTCCCTCACCCCACCAAAGCTCTTGATCTTTGGAGAATCGAAGGAGAAGACCATCCTCTACATCCTCACCGAAGCGATTTGATTTCCCCTCTCATTTGCTAGAGGGCCCTTGTGTCTTGGGTTCCCTTGTGTCCCAAGACCTTGTTTGTGTATTTGATATATTGCTACTTGTTGTTTCACAGCATTGTGTTGTGCTTGGGAGCCTCCAATTCGGTTGTGGATGCGTGCCCCAAGATTGTAAAGGCCGATTCCGCCTTGAGGAATCCCTTAGTGGAAAGTGAGCTAGGCCTTTGTGGCGGAAGCTTGCACCGGAGAATAGGGTGAGCCTTTGTGGCGTTGGTTAGGCCTTTGTGGCAACCACACCCCTCCAACGTAGACGTACTTCCCCTAAAAAGGAAGGAACTACGGGAATTACATCCTCGTCTCCGTGTGCTCCACTCTCGGTTACCTCTATCCTTTATTGCCTTTATATATTGTATCTTGTTGAGCTTGCTAGTTGACATATAGGTAAATTCACCTTAGTTGCATATCTAGAGAATTTACCTTTGTGTCAAGCCTAAATTGAAAAAGAACTAAAATTTGAGTAGCACCTATTCACCCCCCCTCTAGGTGCCCATACGATCCGTTCAGAAGGGCGTCGTCAAGAGTGGCCCCAGGCCTCCTCACACCTAGGCGGCGCAGCCAGGGCCTGGGCCACGCCGGCCTAGTGTGAGGCTGGCCTGTGGCCCCTCTCCTTCGCCTCTTCGGATCTCTGGAAGCTTCCGGGAAAAATAAGACTTTGGGAACTTGTTTCGTCCAATTCCGAGAATATTTCCTGTGTAGCTTTTCTGAAACACAAAAACAACAGAAAACAGGGAACTGGCACTGTGGCATCTTGTCAATAGGTTAGTTCCGGAAATCGCATAAAAACGCCATGAAGTGTAACGAAACACAAGGCAAATGGTGTAAAAACAAGCATGGAGCATCAAAAAATATAGATACGTTTGAGACGTATCAGCATCCCCAAGCTTAACTCCTGCTCGTCCTCAAGTAGGTAAGTGATAACAAAAGAAATAATTTTTGAGGTGACATGCACCTACACAATCTTGATCATATAGGTAAAGCATTGAGTGCCGAGATCAAAGAACTTAAAACATGGGCATGAAAGACATAATCTTGATAATAGAAACTTAGCAACCATGTTATAGCATGAAAAGAAACACAAACAAAAGATCATGAAAATGAAACAATGAAAGTCAAACGTGTGTTCAAATCATAAGGAAAAACATACAAATGGTTTTCAGCTTGTCCCTCATGGAGAGCAAAACATAAATGCATAGGACACCTTCAAGTTTAAGAGGGCGACTAGATACAAATAATTTGAGAACAAGTGAAACCATGATCATGAATCAATCAATGAAAACTTTGGGACAATGCACATTATACTCAGAATGACAACTATGCTCTCTTAGCGGTGCATAAAGATAGAAGGTGGAGACTCAACATAAAAGTAAAAGAAAGGCCCTTCGCAGAGGGAAGCAGTGATTAAACATGTGCTAGAGCTTTTCATTTGTAAAACAGAGAGATAAAAATTGGTTTTCAGAGGTGGTTGTCTTTATCAACGACTAGCAATGGGGTTCTTACTATCTTCCATACAAAAATGAAGCAAGTTTTTGAGAGAGAGATTGGCACTTTTGTGATCTTTTATAAAGCTTGGCACTCCTCCCCACCTTTTTTTCCTTTCTCAAACCATGGCTAACCGATTCCATCGGGTGCCCACCAACATTCACATTCCATGGAGGAGTGCCTTTTTTCTTTCTTTTTTTTCTTTTTTTTTTCTTTTTGGAATAAGCAATATGGAAGATAGCAAATCCGACCACTAAGTCCCCATGAGCTGAAAACAGTGTCACAAAACGAGAAGTATTTTAAAGGTTTTTTGAAAGGTAGCACATGAAAATTTACTTAGAATGGCTTACAAATACCATGCATAGGAATTTATAGTGCACACAATGGCAAACTTGGTTTTTGGGAGTTGGATGCACGAGTAGAGCTCATACTCAGTACAAAATGAGGGCTAGCAAAAGACTGGGAGCGGCCAACTAAGAGAGCAATAACGGCCATAATCATGCAAAGCGACATTAAAAGAAGCATAAGATGGCATCAAAGTCAAAAACTAAATGATCATAGAGGCTTATGGTGACTTTGTATGAGTCTAACATGTGTGAGCATGCGCCAAGTCAACCCAAATAAAGCATCAAGGAGAAAACCAAAATAATGCTTCCAAATAATTTGATACAAGTCATGCTATAGCAAAACCACTAAGCATACTATCAAAAAGACATCAAGCATGACATGAAAAAGCCTAAGCCGCAGTCTACACAAGCTCCTTCTTGTACCACTTTTTTGCATAAAGCTTTTTCTCTTTTCCAACACCATTTGAATTTTTTATAAATACCTCTTTTGATGAATACTAATAAAGATCAGAGGCAAAAATACACCTTGATGAAAAGATATGACAAGGTCTGAACGCAAATCAAGGCGAAAACGAAAACCAAAAGCAGTAGCAGAAAAAGAAGAACACTCGGTTTTTGATAAGAGTGAAAACTAGAGCGTTCTTGGCAAATGAAAAGCAAGGCAACTTCTCCAAAAGAAACATGATGTGATCTAACCATTTATTGCAGCAAACAAAACAAAACTAATAATGAAAACTAAAACAACTGACGCTCCAAGAAAAACACATAGTGCATGAAGCAATAAAAATATAGTGTCTTGAAAGGTGACATGATTTTTGCCGATGAAGAAGGGGTGCCTCGGGGGCATCCCCAAGCTTTGACACTTGTACTTCTTGGATATTTCTTGAGGTGATGCATGGGCATCCCCAAGCTTGAGCTTTTGTCCATTCTTCAACTCATCTCATCATTCTCCAATCCCTGCACTTGAAAACTTCCTTCATACAAAACTAAACACAAATCTATTAGCAACATTAGTGTAAGCATAACATATAATCAACCCTTTTTGCTTCAGGTTTCAACCTAAAACCACCACATATTAAGCATATACTACTGTAGAAACTTCCCAAAAGTTCCGTGATCAAAAGAACTAAAAAAGAAAGCGATAAAGTGGCAAACACAAATATTGGCAGAAATCTGTCAAAACAGAACAGCTGACAAAGGTCGAATTTTTAAAGGGTTTTATGTTGCTCAAATCAAAAAGTGTTTAACTAATGAAAGTTTGGATATAACCTGGGGAATATGCACAAGAAATCGCAGGTCCAAAAGATATACAGAGAATTTATACGAATTTTTACGGTGCAGCACCAAAAACTGTTTCAGGACAGCAACATCTCCAAATCTTACCTCACTCAAATTAGAGGCTTCTCTTGGCACAAAAACGAAATAAAAAGGATAAGGAGAGGTCATTACAGTAGTAATAACTTCCAAGACTCAAATAAAAGAAAAAGTACTGAAAGTAAACAATGGGTTATCTCCCAAGAGTGCTTTTCTTTAACGCCTTTGAGCTAGGCGCAGTAATTTGCAAAGATGCTCATGTGGGCGCCATATAAGAGCTTGAGGCAAATGCGCCATATAGGAACTTAAAGCAATAGAGAGCATCAAAAAGCAAATGTGAAAGACATTTATATCTGAACCACTTCGTATGCATAGGAATCTTGTAAGAAAATAAATCAACGAGGCACATAGTAGCAAGCATGGATAGATAAAGCAAGTGCCACTTCAAGATTTGCAACATAAAGAGGGGAAACTTAATATTGTTGAGATCCATCAAACCATGTTTCCCTCTCTCATAATAACTTTCATTAGCATCATGAATAGAACTAACAATATAACTATCATTTAAAGCATCCCTATCACGAGCTACATGCATAAAAGAATTAATACTCACCACAGGAACAATAGTAGTAGGAGCAGATTCAACAGAATAATTATTCTCATCACCATAATCATCATAAATAGGAGGCATATTGTAATCATAACTAATTTTATCCTCAATAGTAGGTGAACTGAAAATATTATACTCATCATCATAGCCATCATAAACTAGAGGTTTAGTATCATCACAAGCTAGAGAGCAACTATTTCACAAAGCATATTCTTCAAACATATCATCATAAGAAGGAACATCACATATGGGAGATAAAATATCATCAGAGCAAATTTTCTCCACTAAAGCTAGGGAACTAAAAATATCATGCTTAACAAAACCAGCTTCCCCAAGCTTAGACTTTTCTATAGCATTAGTAATAACAGTGTTCGAAACATTCATACTAACAACACTATTAGCATGCAAATTAAGCTCCAAAGGTTTTTCAATTTTCTCTTCAAACACTTCATATCTAAACTCAGGAAAAAGACTAAAGAACTCTTTATTTTCCATTAAGCCTAACTAGTGAAAATAAAAACAAGAAACAAAAAGATGTAATTGCAGAATCTAAAGGAAATAACTTCGAGCACTCACATAGGAGGATGCGAGTACCTTTTACCTTACCTCCCCGACAACAGCGCCAGAAAAGAGCTTGATGTCTACACACGCTTCTGTTCTTGTAGACAGTGTTGGGCCTCCAAGTGCAGAGGTTTGTAGAGCAGCAACAAGTTTCCCTTAAGTGGATCACCCAAGGTTTATCGAACTCAGGGAGGAAGAGGTCAAAGCTATCCCTCTCAAACAACCCTGCAATTACGATACAGAAAGTCTCTTGTGTCCCCAACACACCCAATACACTTGTCAGATGTATAGGTGCACTAGTTCGGCGAATAGATAGTGAAATACAAGTGGTATGGATGATTATAAGTAGTAAATGCAATCTGCAATAAAAATGGCAGCAAGCAAACAAGTAACAAAATAGCGAGTAAATGATGTGCAAAGCTTGGAAACAAGGCCTAGGGATCATACTTTCACTAGTGGACACACTCCCAACAAATATAACATAATTGAACAAATAAATAACTTCTCTTCACTATGGTACTCTGAATTACTCTCCTATTGAATAACACTAATCATTGCATAGGGCTACGAAGCACTCCTCAAAGTTCATCAAGTACTTGACAAACACCACTCATAGAGATATCCAAATCAAATCACAACTCAAGATAGATATTATTGCAACTTAGACCAAGTACTAACACGGTGCACACACTGTCAACATTACACCATGAAAGGAGGAATAGATCACTTCAATACTATCATAGTGATAATTATTCTCATAATCCATAAGAGATCACAATCGTAGCCTAGACCAAGTACCACCATGATGCACGCACTGTCACCGTTACACCATGGCAGGAGGAATAGATTACTTTAATAACACACTAGAGTACACATAATAAAGAAGAGTAACATCTACTTATTCAACATGATACAAAGCTCACGATCACATAAAGATCACATCATGGGAGAGAGAGGTGAACCACATAGCTACCGGTAGAGCCCTCAGCCCCTGGGATGAACTACTCCCTCCTCATCATAGGAGACAGCAAGGTTGATGGAGATGGCGGTGAGGTCGATGGAGACGGTGGAGACGGCGATGGAGACCGATGGAGATGGCTCCGGGGGCACTTTCCCGTCCCGGCAGGGTGCCAGAACAGAGACTTCTGTCCCCCGAAATTTGGCTTCGACGGCGGCGGCGCTGTGGAACTGTTCTGGAAATTTCGCCCACTCCCCTAGGATTTTCCGTCCCGAGGCTTTATATAGGCGAAGGGGCGTCGTCAGGAGTGGCCCCAGGCCTCCTCACACCTAGGCGGCACGGCCAGGGCCTGGGCCGCGCCAGCCTAGTGTGAGGCTGGCCTGTGGCCCCTCTCCTTCGCCTCTTCGGATCTCTGGAAGCTTCCGGGAAAAATAAGACTTTGGGAACTTGTTTCGTCCAATTCCGAGAATATTTCCTGTGTAGCTTTTCTGAAACACAAAAACAGCAGAAAACAGGGAACTGACACTGTGGCATCTTGTCAATAGGTTAGTTCCGGAAATCGCATAAAAACGCCACAAAGTGTAACGAAACACAAGGCAAATGGTGTAAAAACAAGCATGGAGCATCAAAAATTATAGATACATTTGAGACGTATCAAACATCAGCAATAGGAACATCATAATAACACTTTTCAAGCAGTGGTAAATCAAGCATGTCATAAATCTTTCTAGGCATGATAGAAATACTAGCATCTAGATCACATAAAGCATGGCAATCAAAACCATTAACATGCATATCAATGATGGGTTCCCAACCATCTTCTAACTTCTTGGGAACAGAAGCTTTTTGCTGCAACTTTTCATCCCTAATTTTTATGAGAGCATTGGTAATATGCTTTGTAAAAGCAATATTTAAAGAACTAGCATTGGGAGTCAAAGCAAGATTTTGCAAGAACAAAATTACTTCAGATATATTGCAGCCATCAACATCAAAATCATTAAAAGAAGTAGAGCTATCATCTCCTACACTCTAAAAAATTTCAGCACTCTTTTGAGAAAAAGTTTTGGCAGTTTTAGGCTTTTTAACACAAGGAGTGAGAGTTTTCTCTACACCAATCAAAGTAAGAGGATTGCTAGCATTAGGAACAACATCATCAGAGGTAGTAATAGTACAAACTTTCATATTCCTAGCAATCTCATCCTCTCTTTCCCATCTAGCATGCAATTCTGCTAACAATCTAATATTTTCATCAATTCCAACTTAAATAGCATTAGCAGTAGCAAAAGGATCAGGCTTAGCGGACATTCTATTAACTAAAGAGGATTGCACATTAGACAAAGATGAAATATCGGTTTCGGCTTTGGAAACCTTAGCTTGCAACTCAGGAATAGCTTTGTTTAAATTTTCAAGTTGATGACTAATAGTCCTCAACAGAGCTGATTGCTCCTCCATAGTCTTAGTGAACAACTTATTTTGCTCATATTGCATTTGCATAAAATTCTTGGTAGCCTTTTCAAGTTCTAAAAATCTCTCTTCACTAGGCATTTTAGGTCTACCAAGATAGCCATTTTCACCATTAGAGGGAAACGGCCTATAATTGTTACTAGCAAAATTATTCCTATAAGCATTATTGTTTCTAATGAAGTTCACATCAACATGATCTTCTTGAGCAACCAAAGAGGCTAAAGGAACATTATTAGGATCAATATTAGTCCTATCATTAGCAAGCATAGCCATAATGGTATCAATCTTATCACTCAAGGAAGAGGTTTCCTCAACAGAATTTACCTTCTTACCTTGTGGAGCTCTCTCGGTATGCCATTCAGAATAATTTACCATCATGTTGTCAAGTAGCTTTGTTGCGGCGCCCAAGGTAAGGGACATAAAAGTGCCTCCAGCAGCTGAATCAAGTAGGTTCCTTGAAGAAAAATTCAGTCCTGCATAAAAAGTTTGAACAATCATCCAAGTAGTCAGTCCATGAGTGGGGCAATTCTTTATCATAGATTTCATTCTTTCCCAAGCTTGAGCAACATGTTCATTATCAAACTGACTAAACTTCATAATATTGCTACGCAAAGATATAATTTTAGCAGGAGGATAGTATCTACCAATAAAAGCATCCTTACACTTAGTCCATGAATCAATACTATTCTTAGTCAAAGACAGCAACCAATCTTTACCTTTTCCTCTCAAAGAAAAAGGAAACAGCTTGAGCTTAATAATATCACTTTCTACATCCTTATATTTCTGCATCTCACATAGCTCAACAAAATTGTTGCGATGAGCTGCAGCATCTTCAGTACTAGCACCAGAGAATTGCTCTTTCATAACAAGGTTCAATAAAGCAGGCTTAATCTCATAAAAGTTTGCAGCAGGAGCAGGTGGCGCAATAGGAGTGCAGATAAAATCACTATTGTTCGTACTAGTAAAGTCACACAACTTGGTGTTTTCAGGATTAGCCATTTCAGCAAAACTAAAAGCAGACAAGTAAAAACAACTACCAAGGATTGTAATTTTTTTTGGGTTTTTGATAAAAAACGATGCAGGTAAAATAAATAAAGTAAAGCAAAACAATAACAAAGTAAAGGATGTGCGTACGAAAAACTCCCCTCGCAGAAGTCTTCTACTTCCTCCCTGGCAACGGCGCCAGAAAATATGCTTGATGCGTGGTAAATGACCAGCCCGTTGGGAACCCCAAGAGGAAGGTATGATGAATATAGCAGCAAGATTTTCCCTTAGTAAGAAACTGAGGTTTGTCGATTAGGAGAGGAGAGACAAACGACTGAAGGTGATGCTTGCAAGCTTCACGACAGCTTTGGACAATTTATATATGGCGCCTCGTCCAAGCTTTGCTTTGCTAGCAGCAACGTGGAATCTGCACACAACACAACCAAATACTTTATTCCCAACTTGCGATGAGGTTGTCAATCTCACCAGTTTGCTTGAAACAAAGGGTATGAGCGTATCAAGTGGAAAGAAGTGAAAGTATGCGAGTAAAGTAAACAGTGCGAGTAAAGTAAACATCTGATAGCAATATGATGGAAATAGGACCGGGATCCACAGTTCACTAGTGGTGTCTCTCCATAGATAAAATAACACATGCTGGGTAAACAAATTACAGTTGGGCAATTGATAGAATAAAGATAAACGTGATATGTCAAGAAGATCACTATGCGATTTACTATGGGCATTACAACAAAATACATAGACCACCATCCAACTGCATCTATGACTAATAATCCACTCACGGGGATATCATCCGAACACCCCATGAGTATTAAGTTGCGAACAACAGATAATTGCATTAAGCAAAGTGTGTAATGTAAACAAAGCATATGCCCTTGAGCATATGGATGTTGTTTTCTCCATAGTAGCAACAACACATCTACAACCTTAGAGGTTTCTGTCACTCCCCCAGATTAAATAGAGGCATGAACCCACTATCGAGCATAAATACCCCCTCTTGGAGTCACTAGCAACTACTCGGCCAAGATAGCTACTAACAACGGAGAGCATGCAAGATCATAAACAACATAGAGATAACATAAGATATATTTCAGTATAGCAACTCAATCATAACACCAATATTCATCGGATCCCAACAAACCAAACATGTAGAATTACATAACGGTGATCTCAATCATGTAGGGAAGCTCATGAGATCTAAACATGAAGCACATGGTGGAGGAGACAACCATATAGCTACTGCTATGGACCCATAGTCCAAGGTAGACTACTCAGTCATCGCTCCGGAGGCAAGCATGGCGATGAAGAAGACCTTTGGTGGCGATTCCCCTCTTCGGCAGGGTGCCGGGAAGAGCTTCTGGACCCTCCCGATCTCGGGTCAATGACGGCGGCGGATCGCGATGTGTTCTGGAAAATTGATCGGGTACTTAGGTTTTTTCCGTCGGGGGGTCTTTATAGGTGAAGGGGCATCGTCAGAGGTGGACCGAGGTGCCCTCACACATAGGGGGCGCGGCCAGGGGCTGGGCCGCGCCGCCCTGGTGTGTGGGGCCCTCGTGGCCCCACTCCGTCTCCTCTTCGGATCTCTGGAAGCTTCCGGGAAAAATAAGACTTCAGGAACTTATTTCGTCCAATTCCGAGAATATTTCCTGTGTAGCTTTTCTGAAACACAAAAACAGCAGAAAACAGGGAACTGGCACTGTGGCGACTTGTTAATAGGTTAGTTCTGGAAAATGCATAAAAGTGCCACGAAGTGTAACGAAACAGTAGGCAAATGGTGTAAAAACAAGCATGGAGCATCAAAAATTATAGATACGTTGGAGACGTATCAAGACCATGCTCCTCGGGGGTCTGAACCACTAGAAATCCCAAGCATTCTATAAACTGAGCGCAGGTGCCACGCATGAGCTTGTCCCTTGTCATCCAAGTCACCTCGTGGTCACTGGTTTTCTTGAGGTGAATGATGGCAAAGAATTGAGCAATGAGGTCTCCATCATAGTCATGGCTAAACTCCATCAATGGCAAAAGCCCAAACTCCTCACAAATTTCTTTGGCCTCGCCAAAGTACTCCGGATACTTATCCATATGCTTGATGTTGATGGTGTGCATAGGAGCCAAGCGAACCCTCTTCATGCCATATATCTCAAAGTAGATCTATCTTGCATGGCGGTGTGGAATCTAGAGTTCCTCACTTCCCTAGGGTTTAATTCCTTCAAATAGGGATTTTTCTCCATCAAGTTGATGAAATCATGCTCAGGTCATTTGTTGAGCTTAATTGCAGTGAGCTTAGCTTCCTTGGCAGCCCTTATCTTGGTTTTTGCTTCAATTTGGAGCTGCCTCCTTGAATTGGTGTTTGGCATAACCTCTTCCTCTTCTTCTATCTCATCAGCATCGCTTGTCAACTTGACCTTGCGCTTCTTAGGCCTCGGCACGGAAGAGCCACCTGCACCTGAGAATGAATAGGAGGAGGGAATGCAAGATGAGAATCACAGGCTCGAATGGATCGCATAAGGATTCAAGGTACAATAGTGATTGAACACAGCTCCAAGAGTGATTGTATCGCTTGAGTGAGCGGTAGTACCACTTGCCTGCCAGGACCGGTACTACCTGGCGCGAGGCTGGTTGTACCTCCGGCACGCAGTTGGTACACTACTCCTGGAATGGGAACTATGCTCCATGGAAATTGTTCAAACAAGTTGTAGCATGAATCCTAGAGATCCCTAGAAGCACTACTAAGCAAATCCCACCAAGAACTCCAAGACATTGCCCTAAAACTTGCACGAATTAATCGAGCAAAAGAAGATGGAATCGTGGCAACATACCAGAGGACATAGCGGAGAAGAGGGCTCGGAATGATTTTCCCCGGACCAGATCTTCCTGGGAGTACCTGAGGAAGGAGATTCAGTGGAGTATCCCTAGGTTCTTCATAGGCGGCGGGGAGAGAAGAAGAGGAAAAGGAGTAGGGGAAGTGGACGGACCGTTCCCCCGATCCCCTTTTACCCATCTCGGAAACCCCTGAGCAGTAGTACCGATAGTACCACTCTTGGTACTACAGCGGTACCGGGCCGATACTGCCGCCCTGGAAAGTCTGTTCCAAAGCAAACTTCCTAGGGGCGGTAGTACTGCCCTGGTGACCGGTAGTACTGGTCCAGGTACTGCAGCGGTACTAGGCCAGCACTACCATCCCTGTAAAATCTGCAACATCGCAGACTTCCCAGGAGCGGTAGTACCGCCCTGGTGACCGGTAGTATCAGGCCACTACCAAGAAGAAATCTTGATCAATTGAAAATTTTGAGCTTGCAAGAGAATTTTGGAGAGGTTTCTTTGGTTTTACTAAGGTAGAAAGGCTTAGGATAGAAAGATAGCACTGAGTGGTACTAATTAATCAAGCTTGCAGAACTCAAAAACACCCAAAAGGCTAAACTTGAGCAACTTCCCTTGAAAAATCAAGATAAAAGCAATAAAATTCAAAAAGCATCCAACTCCTCAAAGAGAAGGTCGATGGCCGGAGCCATCATGCTTGAGTGTTTGGCTTAGCACCACGAAGATATATCTTGAGCCCAAAACTAATACTCATCAAATAAGCTTAAATAAACATAGTGGTATATAATCTCAGTCACCGTAGAAAAGTGAAACTACTGTTCGAGAAAAGTGCAACTCGTTCCAGTTATAGTTGCCCTTCTCTGGCTGAAAAGTTGCAGCTTTTTGAACTATAGTTTCACTTTCCTTTAGATGACCGAGACTTAAAAATTATTCAGTCGACTGAGAGGTAACAAATCTAATAATAAAAAGGGTGTGTCTAGGGCTCATAGCACTAACTTAGTGCTCAGTAGAATGGCGACATCCATCTCAGTTGCAACTCATATTGCAACTCACCACTAGCATTAATCACAAAGCAAATCTAACGGTTTGGATTTATTGTTTCTAGCTGCAATCTCACTTGCAACTGAAAAAATCCCACTTACAACTCAACTTGCAACTTAAGTGCACAAATCACGATGCAAATCTGATGGTTTAAAATTCTACTGAGCCCTAAGTTAGTTCTTAGTCTACTGAGAAATAGCAAAACCATAATAAAAAGTATACATTCAAGCACATAAAATAAACATACACCTCTTATATTTTGGGACAGCGTGAGTAGAATACAGAGCTTCATTTCCAAAATAAAAACTGTATTACAAGTTTACAACTGCCCTTGCGGGGGTCCCGGCGTCACATTGGCCCTCGGAGTGTTCGGCACCGGCGGTGGCGGATACGTTAGCCTCGTCCCCAAAGCCCGCCGCACCACCACAGCTCTCTCGCCGGCGTCCCGTACCTTGGCGTCACCATCTGCGGCTGCATCTCGAGCATCATGAGCTACACCACCCAAGTCACACCGCGCGCATGTAGTGAACGGCGGAGGCAGAATCAGCGCAGCGTACGTACCTAGAAGGAGGCGCGAGGTGCATGCTGCTGGGTGCGTGCAGGAACCAAGGAGGAGCCCGGCGACGAGCAACCAGGCGAACGCATCGCCGCTCTCCATGGCGGCGCCCTGAACCGGGAGCTGGGAGCGTGAAGGGACGGGGAGGGTCCTGTGTCAACTCGCGCTCCGGCCGATCGGCATTATAGGGGCGTCTGAAGGAAATCTGAAATCCAGCAGATTGCTGCCCGCTGCTTGCCAGCGGTTAGGCTAGGCGCATCGAGAACTAGACTAATTGAAGGAGCTCGTGCAGCCGCTCAGTGGCGACTTGGTTGGACTTTTCTAATTTCTTTTTTCTTCACACTCACAGCACCTCGCCCAGTGGATGGATGCCAATTCATCGGAACGTTTACCGCACGGGCCGGGTAGAGCCACAGTCAGCCAGCCTAGATATGGGTGACCAACCTATCACGAAAGGGACTGAAGTTCAGACTAATGAAATGTGCAGCATGGATCTTGTATGGTGCATGCGTTGGAACAAAAAGTGCATGCATGAACATTGTATATGTTGCCATGGTGGACTTTGCGTCCTGATAGTTAATCACGAATTGGGTAGCTCCTGACCTCAGCTTGTAAATTCGCTTCAACCTAGGGTGTAAACGGATCACCGAATTTGCATCCGAATATAAAAGAAAAAATTTAGGCTGTCTCCTCGCGAATTTATCTCCACAAACCTACTACAAACCCTATGATAAGTGACCTAAACAAGTGAAAAAGTACAAAACTCCTGCAAACCCTCCAAGAAGGATTTGTGGCACATGCGTTGATGATGACAAGTTTTAAAAGAAAACCCAAGAAAATCATTGCACATAAATGCATGCATAAATTAAAAATTAAATACATTCATTTATGATTTGTATAAAAGTAACAAATAGAATGCGGACTAAGTTTCAAAATTTGTAATTAACAACAACAACAACAAAATCTGATTTCCCAGATGTGGGGGAACCACAATGGGTGTGCCTAGATGGTGATTAATTGTTCTGAGCGGCATTTATACAACTTAGGAATACATAAACAATTGCAAGCAACCGTCATTTAAGCAAGTGAAAACCTCAGCAAGTCTGGAGCAATGGCAATCCGACAGTTTTCACTAGCAATAATGCTACAACCTACGGGAAGATTGTTACGGAAAAGGCTTACAGACGGATCATGGAACAAATTTATTGGATGTTACACCTGGTGCGGTTGCGGGAAAATCAACAAGGCAAATGTGTGATTGACACGTCATCCCGCAGACAAATCTCGTAAGGTGTTTACCAGTGAGTGTAGCATTATTGTTTCACTAGACAGTAGACACCGGCGCAGTGATGCCTTGCCGGACAAATTTCGTCAGAACCAGTTGGCAGGTCATGGTCAGGCCAGCGCTCGCTTGCAGTTGCACCCGGAAACATATACATACATTGCTTCAATGCGGACGCTGGATGCTCCCATTTTGAAAAAGAAATGCCACAACACAAGGATATATATACGCTACCCGCCTGCGTCATGTGCATATGTGCAGATCCCCTGCCCGCAGGATGCGGTTGCACGCTTGCTTGCGGGTGCCACCGCACGAGCGGACAGCACAGCTCAAGATCCGCCAAAACTAGCAGCACGAAACCCCGGACCCCTTCCCTAATCTAAGCGTATTTAAGCTAGATTAGCCTTTGAGTAATAGTATATACAAACGTGATTGCTTGCGATGCAGCTAATTGCAAAAAGTCGAGCACAAGGAGACAACGCTAGCTAGCTATCCGTGTTCGAACTTCAAAGCCATGCGTAATGCATTTTATCTTCCACTTCATCGACGAACGAATCTAGTATATAGTATACACGCATAACGACACTATACAATAGTGCTGCATGAACTGTTGGCGCACTAGTGGGGACAGAGCCTACAGTCCCGGCCCGTAAGGGGCTTTAGTCCCGGTTCCCCAACCGGGACCAAACAGGCGGGACTAAAGGCCTAACCTCGGCCCTGTTACGAGCCGGGACCAAAGGAGCTCCACGTGGGCGTCTGGGAGAGCCCTCAAGGGCAGGACCTTTAGTCCCGGGTCATAAAACAGACCGGGACTAAAGAGTTTCTGCAGATTTTGTTTATTTTAGCGTTTTAGGGTTTTAGGGTTTAGGTGTTCGGGGGATTAACGTGATGCCTCGTTTGGTGCCTTGTTTGGTGTTCGAGAATTAGTTTTCATATAATTATAAATATACATGTTTATGCATATATATAAGATTAACTTATCTTACAAGCGAGCATATATATATACAATTACATGGAGATCAGAATTATCGGGACTAGAGCCCGTCTATTCGATTACATGGACCAACATCAGTAATGGCCCCTAGCTACACTAAATTGTCCTTTGTCGTCTATAGCTTCTATCCTCATAAAGGTCGCTAGCTCCTCTGCAACAGCAATCGCGCGTTGCTCTGGTAGGTACTTCTCCCGCATGGCCGTGTACTATATAAGAAGGGGAGATGAATATGAATATCAATCATGATAACAAAGAATGACGGGTAAAAATAGAGGTGTGAATATTTATTGCTTACATCGTATCTGTAATCCTTGTGCTCAGAGGTAAACGTGCGAATGGTCTCGCAAACATAGTATCCACATAGATGCGTCCCCCGTGGCTGCTGGTCGCACTTTACGAGAATAGAATATATATAATCAAAATAATAATCTAGCATCACAAAATGTATTGAAAATAGAAGTATATCATACTACTACTTACCTGAGCCGCTCTAAAGGTCAGCTTCTCATGCTGGATACCGGCAGTCACGCACTTGAACCGCTTCCAAACCCTGCCCGACAAGGAAAATGATTTGCTAAGTTTTTCATTAATTGATATATCAGAAAACCATCGAAAGAGACCGATAGAGCGCAAGAATGATTGAAATTACCCTTGGAGCCTGTCCTGCAGGCTTTGGAACTGTTCTAAGGGTCTCGATAATGGGTCGAAGGCATCAACTCTTCCCTTATCAATTTGAATGTCCAATAGAATCCAGTGGTAGCTGCACATGTATATATATATATGTGTCAGTAACTTATCAATTACACTTATAAGTGAATGGACACAACAGAGTAAGACTCTCACCTGAAGTTGTATGGAAACAGTATGTGGTCACAGAAATTTTGATCTGTTAGAAACCTTAGAAGGTTTTCCTCTGTCTCCTTGGGGTTATCAGTTAGCGTCTTTATATGTATTTTATCTGGGTCAATAAACCCAATATTTAGGATGTTCCTACTTTTACATTCCAGAATCTTCATTCTGCATAATAGAGTACAAGTCAGAACGAAACAAGTTATATGTAGACAATGAATTGAAATAACTGAACAAGTTATATGTAGACAACGAATTAAAAAACTTACAGACAATAGCAACTCATAAGCGATTTGTCGAGGGCGTCGGCATTGTACATCTAGAAGAGTTCATCAAAGTCGATATGGATGTCTTCGGGGCGGCCGTAGTACTCCCGTGGGACACGCGCCACGATCATCGTTCTCCCATTCTTTGATTCACTTAAGTACCATGTATGCAAGTAACGCATATTTGTTGGGAGATCATCCAACTTATCTTTGCTGACCAAAGGCGCTCCCATGACAAACTGTGGCTTAGGGGCTACCACAGCCTTGGGTAACCTGTCGTCTTGGGAAGCCAGAACGTCTTCAACCGGGATACCCCATTCAGCCGCCCACTTCTTTGCTAATTCCAAATCTTGCCCCTGCACCAGAGAGGGAACATTCTCGGGTAACACCCTGAGGGGTGGGATCGACTGTTTGGCCTGTTGTCCAAGCTGAGGAACGTCTGATCTTTTTTTGCTTGTAGTTGAACTTGATTTGCTCCCACTTGCACTTGCACTTGCACGTGACCTGCTCTTTTTCCCTTCCTTCTGCAATGTGCGTGTATAGTCGTCAGGCTTATGGTGTAAGTCATACTGTGATGGAAGGGTCGTGAAGTATTTTGCATATGCTATTTGCTTCTCGGTGTATTCCGGGCGGGGCTCGGGTTCCTTCTTTTTCATCTGCGCATCATAATGTTCCTTTGCTATCCTGGCGTTTTCCTCGTCGGTACGATCATAAGGTCTGATAGGAAGATTAGCATGAGGTACCTTTGGAAGGGGCGACAGTTTGCGCTTTGGGGAGCTCCGTCGCTTAGAACTCATCGACGGAGCGTTCTTGCTGGCACGCTTCCGCTTAGTATCCTTAGCGGGGGGCGGCGGAGATGGCCGACCCAAGTCCGGCGGCGGTGATCGAGATGGACTCGTGTTGTGGTGGCCGTCGTCATGTGGAGGGCTTGGAGGTGATGGAGGTGTAGGTGACCTGCGACGACTCGGAGGCGGTGTTGTCCTTGGGGCCGAGCCTGGAAGCTTGATGTAGTTCTTGTCCCATAGGATGACTCCACCCAGTACTTCTCCGAGTGTCCTCTCATCTTCGGGTCCAGCCATGTCGAGCTCCATATCATGAAACCCCGCCATGATTTCATCCACCCCGACTTTAGCAAAGCCAGCTGGAATCTCACGGCCATGCCAGCGTGCATCAGGGCCAGAAGGTAAAGCTTGTCCGACGGCCACCTTCATGGATATGTTCTTGAATTTCTGATGGAGTTCACATGATGTTGACTCCTTGATTCCATCCACGGGGTAGCCGGGACCGCCCTCTATCATTCTTCGTGCATCGTCGGGCGGGGCCTCAGATTCAGCCACACTGCTTTTCCGCTTAGATGGGGCGCCGATAATATCGAGTCCAGGATCTTCCTGGCGCGCTACTCCTCTAAGCTCGTCAATCTGCTTCTGTTGCTCGTTAAGCCTGGCAAGCAACTGGTTGAACTTGTCATTCTCCTCATCCTGCTGTCGCTTCTTTGCTCTCGCCCGGCTTCTGTAAGTGTCTTGGTCTCTGGCAAACCCAAGCCACCACGGGTAAGAAGGACCGAAGCCTCGTGTTCGTCCTCCATGTTCGTCATTGCCGAGGACCAGTGTGAGCAAATCTTTCTCTCTATCTGCAGTGAACTGTCTTTTTCCCTCTTTAATTTCTTTCACTATCTTTTTCCAATTCTCCCTGGGTATCCTAAGACCGTCACTGCAGATAAGGTCCCCTGTTTCTTCGTCGTACGAACCACCATGCGCAAGGAACCAATTCCTTGCTCTTAATTCCCACTCATCACGGATGGGTTCAGGTATGATGCCTTTAGCTAGCAAATCTTGCTCTTTCTTATCCCACTTTGGGATGGCAGTCTCATAGCCCCCTGGCCCCAGCGTGTGGTGATATTTCTTCTTGTCGGCATTTTTCTTGTTCTTTTCTGATAATGCCTTGGCATCTTCTGACTGCTTGTACTCTTGAAATGCCTTCCAGTGATTCGCCTGCTTGGCTAGATACCCCTCGAATACTGGCACTTTCTTTGTCTTCCGATATTCTTTCCATAGCTTCTTCTTCCAGCTACGAAACAGTTCGGCCATCTTCTTTAGAGTCCACTGCTTGACTTTGGCCCTCAGTTTTTTTGCGGCGTCTTCATTCTCACATTCTGGCAGGTTGAAATGTGACATGATATCATTCCAAAGATTATCTTTGTACCTTTCGGCGACATAGTCACAATCGGCTGCCCCTTTGCGCTTGTTCCACTCCCGAACGCTGATCGGGACGTGATCCCTAACGAGAACTCCGCATTGCTTCTTGAATGTGTCAGCAGCATTCTTAGGAAGCTTTGGTTCGCCCGTAGGCAATATCACCTCAAAGGTGTAATGCGTCCGTGCGTCCAACTTTTTAGTCGGGCCTCGTTTCGTAGCTTTGCTCGATGTGGAGGCCTAAGAGGGAGAAACATTCGTCAAATGAATGTATATGTATACAATATAGAGCTATCTCCAATATTATTCACATATTACAAGTGATTGTCGAACTTCATATGTATACCTCGCCGGACTTTATTATTTCTCCACCGGCTTCTCCACCGGCTTCTCCATCAGTGGAGCTATCACCTTCTCCGTCATTGGAGCTATCTCCGGCCCCATCGGCTTCATCTTCGTGTCGATCAACCTCCATTCCATCTCCGGAGGGGTTTAGATATGACGACGGAGATTCAGCAGGTTCAACGTCGGGGGCGTCTTTGATTATATCTTCGATAAGTTCTTCCTCTTCGAGGTTCCTGCTATGTGGATCCATAGTTCTGCAAAAAACGGACATTTGATTAACTAAATAATATTCTAACTAAATAATATTCTATTTGCAAATAAATTCTAACTAAATAATATTCTAACTAAATAATTCTATTTCTATTTGCAAATAAATTCTAACTAAATAATTCTATTTCTATTTGCAAATAAATTCTAACTAACTAATTCTATATCTAACTAAAATAATTCTATTCTAACTAAAAAAATTATATTCTAACTAATTCTATATCTAACTAAAATAATTCTATTCTAACTATATCTATCTAAATAATTCTATTCTAACTAAAATAATTTTATATCTAACTAAAATAATTCTATTCTAACTACTTCTATATCTAACTAAAATAATTCTATTCTAACTATATCTATCTAAATAATTCTATTCTAACTAAAATAATTCTATTTTAACTATATATAGCTAAATAATTCTATATCTAACACTAGCTAACTAATTCTATATCTAACTAAAATAATTCTATTCTAACTATATCTAGCTAACTAATTCTATATCTAACACTAGCTAACTAATTCTATATCTAACCCTAACCCTAACACTAGCTAACTAATTAACAAATTAATTTTTTTTGCAAAGAAAACCTTGCAGACTTGCAGAGATGGCGGCGCGGCGGCGATTGGCGGCGACTGGCGGCGCGGCGGGTGCTCCGGCGGGCGGCGCGGCGGCGCTTGGAGGCGACTGGCGGCGCGGCGCGGTGCTGTAGGTTCTTTGGCGGCGCGGCGGCGGGTCCAGCGCGCAATGCGGCGGCGCGGCGGGCTGGCGGCTGGCGGCGCAGCGGCGGCTGGCGCGGTCGTCGGCCGAACGGCGGCGAGGCAGCCTGGCGGCGTCTGTTCGTTCTCCTCGCGCGCGAAACTGCAAAGTGTTTCGCGGCGGGGAAGAAGAGGAAGCTTTTATAGCCCGGGACCTTTAGTCCCGGGCGGTGGCTCAGGCCGGGACTCCTTTAGTCCCGGTTCGAGCCACCGCCCGGGACTAAAGGCCTCGGGTGGGGGTTTCAGCAGCCAGGGCCTTTAGTCCCGGTCTGTGGTACAGACCGGGACTAAAGGCCTATTTTCTGTTTTTTGTTTTATTTGGTTTATAAATAGTTATCTGTTTGCATATTTGAGAATTTAACAAAACTATAAAAATGAAAAGTGTTTGAAATTGAATAAATAATTCAAAACTATTTTATATTTTAAAAATTAATTATTTTAACTATCCTAAGTATTAACTATTTTGCTATTTTCAATTAAAAACTATGTTTATTAATATTCTTTTTGCATATTTGAGAATTTGACAAAACTATAAAAATGAAAAGTGTTTGAAATTGAATAGATAATTCAAAACTATTTTCTATTTTACAAATTAATTATTTTAACTATCCTAAGTATTAACTATTTTGCCATTTTCAATTAAAAACTATGTTTATTAATATTCTTTTTGCATATTTGAGAATTTGACAAAACTATGAAAATAAAAAGTGTTTGAAATTGAATAAATAATTCAAAACTTTTTTCTATTTTCAAAATTAATTATTTTAACTATCCAAACTATTAACTAGTTTGCCATTTTCAATTAAAACTATATTGATTAATATTCTTTATGTATATTTGAGAATTTGACAAAACTATAAAAATGAAAAGTGTTTGAAATTGAATAGATAATTCAAAACTATTTTCTATTTTACAAATTAATTATTTTAACTATCCTAAGTATTAACTATTTTGCCATTTTCAATTAAAAACTATGTTTATTTATATTCTTTTTGCATATTTGAGAATTTGACAAAACTATGAAAATAAAAAGTGTTTGAAATTGAATAAATAATTCAAAACTATTTTCTATTTTCAAAATTAATTATTTTAACTATCCAAACTATTAACTAGTTTGCCATTTTCAATTAAAACTATATTGATTAATATTCTTTATGTATATTTTAGAATCTGATAAAACTATGAATATGAAAAGTGTTTAAAATTGAATAAGTAATTCAAAACAATTTTCTATGTGGAGGCTGTGGGTACAAGAACTGCGAGGCGAAGAAATCAGGACTGGGTATAGCGGCGACAGGGGTAGGGGAGAGGTAGTAGCCCGCCGAGAGGAGTGCCATCGGAACGAAAGGCGAGGCAACGGGGTTGAGGCGGGAGACGGCGACCATTGCTTTTGTTTTGGCTTTGAGGGGAGGGGCTTTAGAAAGACGCAGCATGGTGTGTAAAAAGAGCAGGACGGGAAAAGAACTAGTGAGCCGGCTTTTTTCTAAAGAGCGGTGATGACCGATCCATACCATTATTCACATCCAGCCATCCATGTAACCGTGTCTGTCGTAGCCATGGAGAATCTTCATCATGCATTACATACAAGATTTAATACATTATTACATTATTGCACCAACAATCCTAACTATTATTTCTGTTTTTTTCTAGGTCGTAGCCATGGAGAATCTTCATCATTCAGTAGGATGCTTGGGTCAGTCTTCACTTTGAAGGGCGGAATTTCATGAAACTTATTATAATCTATTGACATGTCTGTCTTGTCATCTACTCCCACGATGTTTCTTTTCCCTGAAAGAACTATGTGGCGCTTTGGCTCATCGGACGATGTCTTCTTTTGCTGATTTCTTTTTCTCGTTTTTGTAGACATGTCCTTCACATAGAAAACCTGAGCGACATCGTTGGCTAGGATGAATGGTTCGTCCATGTATGCAAGATTGTTGAGATCCACTGTTGTCATGCCGTACTTTTGGTCTACAAATACCCCGCCACCTGTCAGCTTCACCCATTTGCACCGAAACAAAGGGATCTTAAAAGTAGGTCCATAGTCAAGTTCCCATATCTCCTCTATGTACCCGTAATATGTTTCCAAACAGTGCCCATTCTCGTCTGTTGCATCAAAGCGGACACCACTGTTTTGGTTGGTGCTCTTTTTATCTTGGGCAACCGTGTAAAATGTATTCCCATTTATCTCATACCCTTGGAAAGTACATATAGTCGAAGATGGTGGCCTGGCCAAACAGTACAGCTGATCTCCAATGGTGTCGTCATTCATGAGATGTATCTGCAACCAACTACCGAAAGTCTTCTCGTGTTCCCCTTGAATCCAAGAGTCAGCCTTCCCCGGGTTTTCGGAGCGTAGAATATTCTTATGTCTCACGATATACGGAGCCACCACGGTGGAATTGTGTAGAACTGTGTAGTGTGCTTGAGAGAAAGAATGCCCGTCCATACATACTTTTGCTTTCCTTCCTAGTGTGCCTTTTCCTGTCAGCCTACCCTCATACCGAGATTCAGGAACACCAATCGGCTTAAGGTCAGGAAGAAAGTCCACACAAAACTCAATGACCTCCTCTGTTCCATAGCCCTTGGAGATGCTTCCTTTTGGCCTAGCACGGTTACGAACATATTTCTTTAAGACTCCCATGAACCTCTCGAAGGGGAACATATTGTGTAGAAACACAGGACCGAGAATTCTAATCTGTTCGACTAGGTGAACTTGGAGGTGTGTCATTATATTGAAGAAGGATGGCGGGAACAACAACTCAAAGCTGACCAGACATTGGACCACATCAATCTGTAACCCTGATAGACTTTCTCGATCGATTACCTTCTGAGAAATTGCATTCAGGAATGCACATACCTTTACAATTGCCAGGCGAACATTTTCCGGTAGAATTCCCCTCAATGCAACCGGAAGCAATTGCGTCATAAGCACGTGGCAGTCATGAGACTTTAGGTTTTGGAATTTTTTGTCTTTCATATTTACGATTCCCTTTATATTCGACGAGAAGCCAGTCGGGACCTTGATACTGAAAAGGACTTCAAAGAAGATTTCCTTCTCTTCCTTAGTAAGAGCGTAGCTGGCACGCCCTTGAAACTGCCCTGGATGCATGCCATCTCTTCCTTTATGACGTTCCTGGTCCTCCCGTGCTTCCGGTGTATCTTTTGACTTCCCATACAAGCCCAGGAAACCTAGAATATTCACGCAGAGATTCTTCGTCAGGTGCATCATGTCGATTGCGGAGCGGACCTCATGGACTTCCCAATAGGGTAGCTCCCAAAATATAGATTTCTTCTTCCACATGGGTACGCGCTTATCAGAGCCGTTAGGAACAGGTTGGCTGCCAGGACCCTTTCCAAAGATTACTTTTAAATCTTTGACCATATCAAATACTTCAGCACCAGTACGGATGATAGGCTTCCCCCGGGGTTCTGCCTTGCCATTGAAATGCTTGCCTTTTTTCTTTAAGGGATGCTTGGGCGGAAGAAAACGACGATTGTACGGGTACACATTCTTCCTACATTTGTCCAGATATATACTTTCTGTCTGATCTAAACAGTGCGCGCATGCATTGTATCCCTTGTTTGACTGTCCTGAAATGTTACTAAGAGCAGGCCAATCATTGATGGTTATGAAAAGCAACGCTCGAAGGTCAAATTCCTCTTGTTTGTGCTCGTCCCACACACGTACACCTGGTTCGGCCCACAGCTGTAAAAGTTCATCAACTAATGGCCTTAGGTACACATCAATGTCGTTGCCGGTTTGCTTTGGACCTTGGATAAGCACTGGCATCATAATGAACTTCCGCTTCATGCACAACCAAGGAGGAAGGTTGTAGATACATAGAGTAACAGGCTAGGTGCTGTGACTGCAACTCTGCTCCCCAAAAGGATTCATGCCATCTGTACTCAGACCAAACCATAAGTTCCTTGCGTCACCTGCAAATCTCGGGAACTCTCTCTCGATTTTTCTCCACTGCCGACCATCAGCGGGGTGCCTCAACTTATCGTCTTTCATACGATCTTCCATATGCCATCGCAACAACTTCGCATGATCTTTATTTCTGAACAGACGTTTCAACCGTGGTATTATAGGAGCATACCACATCACCTTGGCAGGTACCCTCTTCCTGGGTGGCTCGCCCTCAATCTCACTAGGGTCATCTTTTCTGATCTTATACCGCAATGCAGTGCATACCGGGCATTTATCCATATTCTCATACTTCTCACCGCGGTAGAGGATGCAGTCATTAGGGCATGCATGTATCTTCTGTACGTCTAATCCTAGAGGGCAGACAAGCTTCTTTGCTTCGTACGTGCTGGCGGGCAATTCGTTCTTTCTTGGAAGCATCTTCTTCATCAGTACCAGCAACTTTTCGAATGACGAGTCAGTCACACCGGTCTCTGCCTTCCACTTCAGCAATTCCAGTGTGCTACCCAGCTTCTTCTGGCCATCTTCACAAGTTGGGTACAACAATTTGTTGTGGTCCTGTAACATCTGCTCGAACTGCAACCTCTCCTTTTCTGTGTCGCAGCCTCGCCGTGCTTCAGAAATGACCCGGCCAAGATCATCAGCGGGCTCATCTGGTTCCCGTTCTGCACCCTGATCTTCTTCTTCATTGTCTTCCATTGCGGTATCAGCATACTCAGGGAACATAGATCGGTAGTTGTCATCATCGTTCTCTTCTTCTTCATCGTCGTCTTCCATCATAACCCCTCTTTCTCCATGCTTGGTCCAAACATTATAGCCCGACATAAAACCGGACCGAACCAGGTGGCTCTGAATGACTCTTGAGGAAGTGTAATCCTTCTCATTCCGACGTTCAACACATGGACAAAACATATAGCCACCACCATGCTTGTTCGCATCGGCCGCATCTCGAAAAGAATGCACGCCTTCTCTGTAAGCGGCGGTGCGTCGATCACCATACATCCATGGATGGCTCATCTGCGTCATGCAACAGTATATCAAACACAATCACGATCCTAAAAATTAGTACCGCACGGTCTAAACGAGGAAATATAGTTGCTAACCTTTTAGAATAAGTGGAAATAAAGAGGAAGAGGCTTAAGCGTGGCTTGGGCACCTCATATCGTAGTTGTGTTCGGTGAACTGAAGCGGCATCGCTCTAACACACATTTCAACAAACACCTCTAGTGCATGCAAACAAAAAGGAGAGCTAGCACACACCCACACTCATCCATCCAAGAAAAATGCAAGGAAGAGGGGAGAGAGGGGCTGTTGCCAATATATATAGGCAGAGGACTTTAGTCCCGGTTTGAGACACAAACCGGGACTAAAGGGGGCGCACATGCGGGCCGCCCAGCACATAGCCCTTTAGTCCCGGTTTGTGTCTCAAACCGGGACTAAAGGCTCGTAACGGGCCGGAACCAAAGCCCCCGGGCGGGTGGCCAAATTTGGGGCGACGTGGCCGGGCCTTTAGTCCCGGCCCAGATGGAGGCCGGGACTAAAGGGTCCAGACCAAAGGCCCGTTTTGTACTAGTGGCGCCGATTTACAGTATAGTATGCAGGTACTGCATCTGTATCATATGTAATGTTTCGAGGTAGAGGAGCTTGTTCAAGAAACGCCGAAGTCAACCCATGGATCTAGCGTCTCAACTCAGCCTTGTTTGAGAAGCTGTGCACGAGCTACAATTGATTAGTGCAGAAGCTGCAGACAGAATGCGCTTAATCAAATAAACCGCGACCGCTAGCAAGTAGCCAGTGGCAATCTGCTGGAGATGTCATCAGTTAGGCTCCAGATTGGCTCCGGCGGTTCGACCCGCGCCTCAATCATGCCGATGATATATACATACAGCGCGAATCGACGGGGATTTGGCGCATTTCCGACGCATCCAGCTCCCGAAATCTAAGCTGCTATACCTGCCTATACCTGTCGAGTTCACAGAAAGTCGTCGTCGTCGAGGACGACGACATGGGTCGCGGCGGCGTCTTCTCCTGGCTGCTCCTGGCCGGGATCCTCCTGGGTTCTTGCGCCAGCCCGGCAGCTTGCTCCTCGCGTCTCCTTCCAGGTACGTACCTCCTTCTGCCTGCGTCGTCTATATAGCATAATACCCGTGCGTTGCAACGGGTCAATAAATGATAATAGTTATTAAAAAAGAACCAATCTTTATTTTTTTAGAGAATCAGATTAGTTCCACGTTGCGACGGACATAAATAAAGTAACAAACACGAGAATCAAATAACTAACAAAAAAAGGAAATCACCTATCCCACCAATGTTTTTTTTTTGAAACGGAGGCAAAAGAATTGCCCCATTCATTAATTAAGAAGAAGAGAGTTGCCCGGTTTATTTACGGAAAACCGGGCGAAAACCGGAACAACCACGAACAGACCACAACACCAAGAGATAACCCAACATAAGAGACCACACAACCACAAACACTCCCAACAAAAGGAACACCTACAACGCACCGACGATGAAACTCACTCAAAGAAGTGATCCAACAAGCAGCCAAGGATACCGAGGATGCTTATCCTGCATCGTCACTCTTCTTGCCCAAAGCATCATCAACAGGAACCACATGCCGAACTCGCTCTGCATCACCACTGTCCTGGAAGCCTAGCAGCTGGCTTGGTGATGAAGCTCCATGTAAATCACGCAGCTCGGGCATGAACTGCACCACCGGAGCCATGGCCGTCGAACTGGCCTCAACACGAGGAGATAAACTGCCATAAAGGTCCTCCCCACTATCCTCCGCAAAACCAACATCGGGAAGGATATGTAGCGCAGTCAGCGACAAGGAGAGCCTCCCAAGAGCGGCCTCAGCCCGCTCGAGGAAGCTCCCAAACTGCAGCATCAGACCATGCAAGGAGCCAAGGGCATCACGTAGAGGCCGGACCGCCTCCTCAAGCTGAGTGGAAGCCATACCAAGGAGCTCAGAGCACAACTCCTCGGTCTTCTTCCCCTCCAAAGAAGACCGCAACGAGATGCCCGTCGAGGCCAAAGAGCGAGCAGGAGCAGAAACAACTGATGCCCAAGAAACAGGAGACACATTGGAAGTCCGACGAGGAGTTGGAGCTCGACAACCCTTGGCTGCGGGGCGGGGGGACGACGACATGGCAGGGATGATTTACATCAATAACAATAATATGAGTCAGTCCCGTTGCTATAAAATAACTATACATAATGTTTACCAGCATCCATATATTTATTTGCTAAAGCCATATTTTATTATTTTAATAAGAGTACTCCTTG
Organism: Dactylis glomerata; assembly: GCA_007115705.1. Lineage (NCBI taxonomy): Eukaryota > Viridiplantae > Streptophyta > Magnoliopsida > Poales > Poaceae > Dactylis > Dactylis glomerata. Next base: position 764,539 of record QXEO01000302.1, read on the forward strand.
AGCCATGCATTTGCTGCTATTTGAATGATCACTTATATCTACAAAGTCATGTTGATTTTGGTGCTAGCACAGTTCAAATTTCTTTAAAATCATGCAGGCATACTCCGGTGGCTGTTACATGGAATTAGACTTCTTTTCCTTACATACTACTTGGTTACATTTTTTTTATACGAGCAAGTTGTAATATAGTTGCAGCTTTGTACCAGGATATTGGCTCCTTTATTCAGTTAATCAATGCTTGTAAGATATTGCAACTTCTGAATAAATTGGAACCTTCACAACTCAGCAGTGGTATATATGCGCAATGTATAGAAAGACTGAATTTGCGAAATCGCCATCTTGTCTACCTAGCTAGGTTGAACATGCTCTTGCCCTGCCTCCTTCCGATGCTCACTTCCTGATTGCATAACATGTAGACAACAACATATTCAGGACATTGGCAATGTAATCACCAGTTGCATGTTAGGTCGTTTGTTCAGGCTATTATTGGTGTATTTTCGTCAGTAATTGCATAAACAAGCAAGTAGATCACGCATGCTTTCTTGCATCTACAACCATATCAAATAAGAGGAAGAGTACTTCTAAAACATTGGGAACGCAGACAATGTTAGGATGAGCATCGGCATTAAATTCCTACATGGCAAACGAGCAAATCTGAGTATAGGGATCCAAACTTTCAGCTGGTAGCTGTTCTAAGAGACCTGCAAACACAGAGTACACAAAGATATTTCGAAATAAGGTAGGCTTTGCTGCGGTAGTTCAGTTAGAGGTCGCGAGATTGTGAATCGTGGCTCAGCTTTACCTAATTCCTCTCTCCCTTTTCTTCCTTTCTCTGCTCCTCATCGTCCCCTTTCTCTAATTCAGCTGGCCGCCGCATCATCATGAGGGTAGCATTTGCATCCGCCGCTGTTGCCGATAATATTAAGTTGCTTGTGCGTTTTGACAAAATACATCATATCGTTTTTCAAATATGTTTATACATCAAAATTTCAGTACCCGGAAGACAACAATTTACACAATCATTTGTATAACTGAATCATTTAAGTATGAATCATGTTATTAGAACTAAATATGGTCATTCCTTTGAAAAACGATTGTGTCAGAGATGTACGTCCAATTTAGCCTAGGCTGAACAACCTTTGACATGCTTACATAAAATTCAGTGGCCTTCTCATCCATATGATTAGAAAAAATCTGTAGAAAGAAAATTCAGTTTATTTTACCAAAGTACGGAAACGAAAGCATAAAGCGAGTCAAAGGTGAAGGCATTGCTAGCTGCGTAGTGCATAAAACCCATAAATACTTCCTCGGTTGATCAGCTTACTTACACAAACAAGAGGAAAGATTGGCATGGTTTAGAGATATACTTATAATGTCTGTCAGATAACTTGCTCAACATCCTGCAACACGAGAGCAGCCACACACAAGCAGATTCACGTTGCAAATTTAGTTGTCCTTTTCCACATCAAATCAAGCATGTAGCATTAGAGACATACATACATGAGAGCTTGGAATATGACTTGGTTCCACCAAAAAACAGCTGATGCATACAGACTTTACAACATCAATCTTGTTCTGCTCCTCTGGCTTTGCAGACATGAGCATGTTTGAAGCTCATATGCCTCTAACTTGCTCTTCTCACTCAGCTCTAGCCTGATCCGTTCAAGTCAATCCTCTCGCTGCCCCTGCTGTTCGCGACAACGGCAATGGTCAGGTCCAGCTCCACCGCTGATGGTCAGGCATGGCTCTGTCGCCGTCTTGAATGCCACATCACTGTCCATCGCCACAACAGCTTGCGCTTCCGCGCTCTTCCCGGCTTCATTCTGTGCTCACGACTCGTCGGATATTGGTCCGTTTGGCCTCGCTGCCGTGGGCTGATCGGGCAGCTCGCCGGTATCCACGGAAGGCCACGCGCCCGTACGTCTCTTTGGCCGATGCCTGCGCCCGGGCAGCCAAAATCCAGGCGCGGCTCTCTGCTTTCCCCCGGCCCCCGGGCGTGGTGACATCTCTGGCCATCATAATCCCTTCTCTTCTGACGCTGGACGGTGCCGCTCCTCGTCTCACGTGGCTCCCCTCCTGGTCCTCTCTTCTGCCCGGGCTGCTGTCTTTCCTCTGCCTGGCCTCAGCGTAGGGTGTCCCATGGAACATAGTAGGAGTAGGAGTCCCGGCCTCGAGGCTTATCGCCGGCGGGAGACAGCCGTTGGCGCAGCTATGGCAAGGGCTTGCCGGAGTATGGTGTGGGCATGATTGGGGAACGATGGTGGTGGGCAGGATTGGATTTTTCCTTTTTCACGGGAACGATGACGACTTATCGGTGGCAACGTGAGTAATATGCCTGAAGTTGCAAGGGTAGAATCGGAAACTACGTAAAAGTGGCAACACACGGCCAACACGGGAACGTACCAACCAACGTACCACCGATGGCCGGTTTATTAGTAGAGATGGCCGGTTTATTAGTAGAGATACTTCGGTCCTGATGGTCGTGATGCTAGCTGACTCCAGTGCGCCTCGTGATGCAGCTGCAGACGGCGACGTGATGGCTTGGGCGGCCGGAGAAGCATACGGCGGCGGCCAGTGGGTTGCGATGGGGCGGAGGTCTTTGCTGCAGAGGGCGTCGAGGCCGCCGTCGCCGGTGCCGAACCCGCCGAGGTCCTCTGGGGCGCCGGGTCCACCGCCACGGTTGGCGTGAAAGAGTCGACGATCGATCCATCCTCGGCTCCTACTAATGTGGTTTCTCGTGCTCTCGGAGTCTCGTGTACATACTCGGGAGTCGGGAGTGTCTTGCTGTAACATTGCTGCATATACACGATTTTTATATACGACCACGCCGATCACATATTCGCGTTGTTGCTTCTCATCCCTGCAATCTATGTGTGTTGTTATTACTGACAGTAGAACAAGGTAGGGCGGCCACCCTATCTCGGATTTTTACCCACATTTTGAGATGCACATGTTTTTCTTCATCAATTAGAGTAATCGTATGTTAAAAATGTACTATGTACATCAAAGTTATGTATGTTTTAGTAAAAACTACATGAAACTAATTTAGAATCAAAAAACAAGACTAGGTTGAAACCCAACTCTTTGTCTTTGCAATAGTTGATACTCAGTTTAACGAAATTGAAGTCTAATTAATGTATTACACGGGGTTTCTCACCAAGAAAGATGATTAAGACTGGGTTATAGCCTCAAAAGATTAAGACCGGATTGCACAACATGATGCCCGATAGCTTTTTAATGACTTGATGATATGCTACACGGAGACAAGGATATTGTGAAGCACTGATAAAATAAGTACAGATCAGGGGTTAGGAGTAGAGAAAGTGGGGATCTATGGTTAGGAGCAGAAAGATAGGTGATCTGAGATATGAGGGGAATACGACACTCTCTGTGGTCCCTATATTATATACAGAACCCTATATTATATACAGAACGGACTAGGATTATTTTGTGCCATAGAAGAAGTGAGCTAAGTTTGCCTGAAGTTGCAAAAACAGGATGATAAGTGAGGGTTAGAGTTTGCTTACTGGGCCAAAGAAGAAGTGAGGCAATTATATCAACTACTACAAGTAATAACATAAAAGTAATTGGCAAACACAGTAGCGAATAATAACCAAATAAACATGATTTTCACTTACATAATACTAGTTTGCCATCAATAATATCCGAAGATAGGCCATCAAGTACAACCCTAAACGAATCTAGAGATTGACACACACTAACGGAAACATCATGAATCACACTTAAGAATGGGGCACCTTCTTCTTTGGTTTCAACCCTTATTTCCTCGTTAAGCCCGTCTTCTTCGGACACATCACACCCATCTTCGTTAAGGTTTTTCACCACGTTTTGGCTAAAGTAGATATAGGAGCTTCGAGTGCGGTCGGTCCTCCATACCAAGTACTCGCACTTCGACTTTTTGTAGATGCGGTTGTAAAATCTGGCCGGTGTCTTTGCCCTAGAATGCGACCAATTTGTGAGGGAATCTATTGCAACCACATCTTTATCCGAAGCCATAATTCATACGTACACCGTTCTAGTTAGGATAATAGATCCACTATGGTAATTTGTTTCCATGATAAAAACCATGAAATCAGATTCGTGAGATCGAAGAACCAAATTGGATTTAGAAATAAAAGAATCCCCAAATTGATAAGACACAAAAATGTAACTTACAAATCCACTCTCGTCCGATGATAGTCCATCTTCTTGTCGCCATCGGACCTCTCGGCACTCTCCTCTGTCTCGCCACTGGCAAATATTGGGTCGACACCATTGAGAGCCGCCTAGAAAGCCCATCCATCGAAAAATACCTTCGATGAATTTAATTTCCTTATGTCGGCTAAAAAAACTGCCGAGCACGAGGGCTTTTTTATGGTGCCTCCCACAAGCAGATGCAGAAGGACACATGGATTTTCCCGGTGCTAGCTCAGGACTTCCCCGTGGGTGCCACACTGGAGTTAGCGAGCACCTCCCCGAACTCCACTATGACTGACAAGGGTATAGATGATAGAGCCCGTCAGTTGAGTACCCCTGAGGCCCGTTAAGCTAGGCCCAATTGTAACGCTAGTCGAAATACGAGTTCATGTCGTATGTCGATATTGTAATCTGTATCGGATCCCTCCCGATCCTTGAGACCTGGCCAGGAGAGGACGGTGAGGGACAGATTAAAAGTAATCCAGGTTTACACCCTACGTTTACTTTCGATACACACCTTGTTTGACTGATTTTACCTTCGAGTTCATCCGACGCCCTATCTCCCCGATCCTAAGTCCTTCATCTAGGACATTTATCGAGTTAACCCTCGTCAATGACCATTCTAGTGACCGCTAACGTGGCAGATGTCGATGCCCACTTGACAACATCCCTAGGGAATTTCATAACATCCAAAAGCAACCCTGAGAATTGATAATTACACTGTCGAGGCAATTTACAATTATATAGATAAAAAAATACTCTCTCCGTTTTATAAAACATGTCGCCAAAATAAATGTATGTAGACACTATCATGCTATGGAACGGAGGGAGGAAGTAACATTTTTTAGCAACTATTGGAGTAGTATGATGTTTAGACAACAAATTGCCATTAAAAAGGTTGTGTCATACAATATGAGCCCGGGGAGCTCCTATACGCCGCCCATTGGCGACGTGGGAACGAGGGGCCGCGTACCTCACCCACATGGGATGTCCAGTTGGGTCGCGGCCCATGAGTTCACTGTGTTTGTTTTTTCTTTTTCTTTTTTTCAAGTTTGAATAAAATTTGAAATATGAATAATTTTTAAGTTTGAACAAAAAATCGAAATATGAATAATTTTCTAATTAAAAATAAAATTCGAAATATGAACAATTTTTTATTATGAACAAATTTCGTATATGAACATTTTTCATACATGAACAAATTTGAAAGACGAACAATTTCCAAATTTGAACAATTTCATATATGATATTTTTCACATATAGTAAATGTGCACGTGCCACGCACGTATTATAATCTATAATAAAATATTTATGTAATCTTATTTTCTTTTAGCTTTTTTTATCGATCCACTTAAGTGTGTCTCATGCCCAACAATGTGAGGAGCGCGTGCAACATATAAATCCCACACACACATATATGCACACAAAAATCATGATCTTATAAATGTATATATCTCCACTAATATAAAAAAACACAGCACCGAAAATCTAAAGAATGGCGTCCACTCAAACAGTATTATACTTAGTTACAAAACACGTCAGATTTGCCTGCCTTGGCTCTAAATGGCGCAGTATTTTGCTCCTCTGCCTGCGACCCCCACGGCGAGGATGGAATAGATTCGATCACTTGTTGTTGGAGCTGCTACTCAGCTCCTCTTCTTCCTCTCAGCAGCCTCACCAGCCTCACCTTTTCCTCCTTCTATTTCTCTTGTCTACTAAGAACTCTCTTAAATAGACTCACACACGTGCATTAACCCATGCATGCACTAACCAGTCCACTGAAACATACCTCGGCTAGCACATGCACACATTCGGCTAACAACCTCAACAAGCTCTAACTAACTACCAAATCATATAATCTGAATACAAAGAGATTAATTAGCACACACCTGGTCAGTTCATGGAACAGACTCACCGAAGTGTCATCTAAGTGAAAAAAATGCAACAGCTAACCGGCAGACTGAAAAACAGAGCTACAGCTAACTGAGGTATGTTTGAGTGCTTGCAGGCACAACCATGCTCATCACCTGCGCCTCAGATCTCTCTGCAAGATTAAGAGTCAACGCAAAAGGATCAATGGAATTGTTCCCGACAAATGACACTGTTAACAGTCCACAATTTAAGCAAGGATTTGTTGAAAAGTGTTAACCTATCAGAAATAGTAATGTTGCACGTATTGGTTACAATATATTCAGTTTTTTTTTCGAATTACAATATATTCAGTTGACATACACAAGCATAAAAAGAATCTAAAATTATTCAGCATTTGTGTCAATTAGAATATTTACAAATGATGATTACCGGTTTTCTCATATCTATCCTATTTCCCCGACAATACATTCATGGAATAGTTTTAAAACCTGCCGCATGATTTATGTCATTAGTGTTTGGTAAATGACGATTAGATAGTATGATAAACTATAATTTAGAAACATAGAATCGACAGCACCTTCGGTGGTGCACAAATTAGGGGCCAGCTTATTATAAAATCTGTATAAGAATGTATAAACATAAGAGCAAATTGTGTCCACCGATTAGAAAGGCATAGCACGTGCAGCCGTGCAGCAGGTTACGTACCAGGCCATGTTCCCGTAAGAGTTAGCAGGTGACGCGCAGGGTCGCAGGTCGCCGGCGGTCAGACTTGTGGTGAGCGGGTGCAGCGACTACCTTCATCATCCTCGGCAGTTGCACACCTGGGGAGAAGGGCAGCGGTGTTTGCGTCCCAGAAGCCCGGAGGAACAACGCAGACGACTCTGTATCCCAGGCTGTGCGGAGGAACGGCGTTGACAATGTCCGCATCCCCGATGAGAGAAGGAAGGGCAGCGACCTACTTTCTGGCCAGCAGAGAAACGATAATATTAGTGTAGATAAGATATCTTTGAAAAACAAACAAGAGGTAATTGGCTGAACAACATATCTATATCTTCTTTGGACAAAATCTTCCTGAAAATTCATCAGTCATATTGGCAGAGAAGTTCAGATGAGGCTGCCAGCCATGCAGCATGGTTGCAACATGTATCTCTCGACCAACGCAGCAGGCAGCAGAGGCTAGCTCATTAAAAGAATACCAAAAATAAGAATTTTTACTGTGCAAATGCAACAATTATTCATGAGATACAAATACACTATATTTCAATGGAAAGGGATGACAGGAGTACAAGCTAGGCAGGCTATTAGTAAAGCTAAATGTAAGAAGGGAACATTATATATTCAGTGAACTCACCAGTAAGTTACAACCAGCATTTTTCCAGTCTTAGATCACTTGTGTTCTGATGTCAGAAAGCTTAATTATCTTTCATTTACATGACACAGTAAACTGACATCTGGCTAGATCGTTACAATCAATGTTATGGATAGTACTGATATAGATCTATTCTCCCTGTTTTTTTTTTGTAATTCAGGTTTATCTCATTATATGGCTTGCTAGATTGATGGGAACATATTATATGGTTGACATCTTCACACTTCAGTTTTAGCTGAGAACGCTTGAAAATTTATGCCCTACGGATGATAAAGCACCAATATATAGGCATGTTTGGTGCAGGATTTTATTTAATCTGATACTGATAGTGTATCACCATATTTACTGAAGGTATGTTTATTTTTCAGTCACTTTGGATCTGTGTGTTTGCTAGAATTAAGGACTAAATAATTGCTCCTATGAATAACTTAGAAAATCTCAATTGTGTACCATGCCTAAGCTCAACAACTCGATTGCTTTTATCAGAAGTTTTATCTGATTTCATGTCACAAAATGGTGTGCTCTGTTAGTACCGTGCTTACTAATGCTCCGAACTATTATGAAACAACATTCTACCTAACATGTTTAATACTGTAAGAAAGGTGGCCGGTAGGCCACATTAGAAAATAGCACGACCGCATGCTATTTTCCAAGAAGATCACCGCATGCTATTTTTTCAAGGAAGGTCACCGCATGATGTATTTTCAGGTCCTCGGGGATTTTTATGCTACAATCTCGCTGTCATATTAAAACTGAGAAGGTAGCTGCTAATGAAATTTTATTGAGCTCCTGTAACACATTAGATTTTGTGTGTTCAGAACTTCTAAATACCCATATATTCTCACATATTATTTTTGCATGATCTACTATGGTTATGCCAATGAAAATGAAACTGCTATTTTTTTTCCATATTGCCATGGTTACTGGACAAACAGGCCAGACAAACAATACAAAGAATGGATATAACAATATGTCACAGGAAAAAAGTGTTTTCTGAATTATATAGAGTCATGCAATTGAGTATATCTCACAAAATATAGCAGTAATGACACTTCTGAGCACAGTCCACAAATCTCACATATTTTTCGATAGATGGACACGCTGAGAGACCATAGATAGAAAATAGATAGCATACCACATAAACCAGCCGCCTAAGCTGCCATTCTTGGTCACAGACTCAGCTGCGCTTGCATGTAAACATTGTAAGCTGCCTAAAATTCATCAGCAAAGAGAAGGCACATTAGGGAATAGGGATTCATGGGCACAAAGGGCACTGTAAGAGTTGAAGAGCTGTGTGTCTTCAGTCAAAAAGAGTAAGAACAGAGCAGTAGAACAGAAGGACAGAGCTCAAGGGGGAGGGAAGTGGGGGTGGGGGAAAACGCGACCTGTGCTGACAGTGAGATGACCCCGCCGATGCGGCGCAGACGGCGAAGATGGCCGTCGATCCCGCACAGACGGCGAGGATAGCCGTCGACCCCGCACAGATGGCGAGGATGGTGGGCGACCCCTGCGACGCGGCGCAGCCGGCGACGATGGTCGGCGATGCGCTCCGTCCGCCGGAGCTGGAAGAAGCCCTGGCCTGGTCGATTTGTGGGCGGCACCTTCGACGCGAGCGGCGATGCGCTCCGGCCGGCGGAGCTGGTCGGCGCCCTGGCTTGGTCGATTTGTGGGCAGCGCCCTCGACGCGAGCGGCGATGAGCTCCGTCCGGCGGACCTGGGCGGCGCCCTGGCCTTGTCGATTTGTGGGCGGCGCCCAGGCCTGGTCAATTTGTGGGCGGCGCCCTGGAGTGCTCCCGTGGTGGTCGGCGCCCTGCCCTCGAGTGCTTGCGTGGTGGTCGGCGCCCTGGCTTGCTCCCTTGCTGGTCGGCGCCCTGCCTGGCCAGGTTGCGTGGTTGCTCGCCGGCGACCTTGCTAATTCCCGCTCCTCGTTTGACTGCAATGTTGGTTGGGGTCGCGAAGTGCGTGGGAGACAGTCGTGGGAGTCGGTTATTTTCTCGATATATAAGCGTGGATTAAGCAGGGGTTGCAAATCCTACATCATTGGATCGATCTTGAACGTTGATTTTGGCAGTGTGGACGGCTCAGATCCTTCGGATCTGACAGTCTCTCTCTTTTTATATTAGTGGAGATAAACAAATTTCATATATGAACAAATTCAAAATATAAACAATTTTCAAGTTTGAACAAAAATCGAAATATGAACAATTTTCAAATTATAAAAAAAAATCAAAATATGAACAATTTTAAAATTTTAACAAAAATACAAATTCTGAACAAAAAAACGGAAAAAGAAAAAGAAAAAAGAAAAAGAAGAAAAAACAGAAAAGTGAAGGAAAACAGAAAAAAGAAAAAAGAAAAACGAAATTCGCTGACCAACATGGGCTAGGCCCAAATACATCCGGGTGCATGGGGGGTACGCGGCACGGGAAGAAAAGCCGAAAGCGCCGCTAACGGGCGGCAAATAGAAATTCCGATGAGCCTGCACTGGAACGGGGAAGTGGGGGACGTGTCTAGGAATAATCGTTGGGCACCCAATCGCAGGCCCAGCCCACTTATAGGCCCAACACAGAGTCCGCTCGGAGTTCGCCTTCGCCGGTGCGCATCTTCTTCATCGTCGTCTCCGTTCCCTTCTTCTCCGAGTCGACACCCCACCCCGCACGCCACCACATCCTCGCCGGCCGGACCGCCTCCTGCTCGACGGCGCACCGCGAATCGTAAATTTCGCCACCTCTGCTCACTCCCCGGCCGGCCGTCCGGCCATGGCGGCGGCGACCGCCGGCATCAGCCGGACCAGCGCGGCGGCGGTGGCGGGCAACAACAGCAGCGAGTTCCGCTTCTTCCTGTCCTGCGACATCAGCCTCCCCGTCACCTTCCGCGTCCTCCAGGCCCCCATCCCGCCTCCCGCTCAAGGTGCCCCCTCTTCCTCCCCCCAAATTATCTCCTGCATCCGCTCCTGACACTACTTCCTCGCAGACGGTCTCGACAAGAAGGTCTCCGAGCTCTTCGTCGAGTGCAAGCTCTACATCGACGGCGTCCAGTTCGGCCTCCCAGTCAACACAAGGTATTCTTATTATCTTCCTACGAATCAAACCTACAAATCACCTCTCGTTCGCACCGTTCCTGATAGTCACTTCATTGGTGCCAGGCTCGAATCGTCAGGTCCGCCTTACTGCTGGAACGAGCTCATCACGCTGTCCACCAAATACAGGGATCTAACCTCCCTCGCGCAGCTCGCCTTCACGGTATATCTTCAATTCTGTTGAATTGTAACGAAAAGAAGCTATCTTTCTTGAGGCATTGGTATTTTGTAGTACTGTCGTTTGAGTTTTGAACCTTGTTTTTTTTGTGTGTGTTGGTAACAAATGTAGGTTTGGGATGTGTCGTCTGGTGAGGGCAGCCGTGTCGTCGGTGGAGCCACCGTATTCCTTTTCAACAGCAAGAAACAGCTTAAAACGGGTAGGCAGAAGCTGCGGCTGTGGCCCCAAAAGGAGGCAGATGGAAGAGTACCCACCGCAACCCCTGGCAAGGTGGACAGCTTTCTTTTTAAGGATCATTAGTCCCTGGATCTGTTTTTTTGCTTCAGTTATCTCATGGCAAACTTAATTTTTGTGTTCAATTAATGCCTGCAGGTTCCTAAGAATGAGCGAGGCGAGATAGAGCGGCTGGAGAGGCTTGTAAACAAGTACGAGAGAGGGCAGATACAGCATGTGGATTGGCTGGACCGTCTTGCCTTCAGTGCTATGGACAGAGTCAAGGAGAAGGAGTGCGAGAGGCTGGAGAATTCGTTCCCGAGCCTAGTTGTTGAATTATGCAGTTTTGAACACAGAGTTGTCTTTCAGGTGAACATTGTTTAACCATTCAGTGTTTATGTGTCATCTTTCCAGTATGTGGCCACTTTCCATGGATTAAGGAGAAATTACGCTCTTTTGATTGTCATTTGAATGCAATTTGTAGATGAAAACAATAGTTATTACTGATTTTATGTTGTTATATGTTCACAAAGAAATCTAATGTGATTCTTTTCCACTCAGGAATCTGAAACAAATTTCTATGCACCAGCCCCTGTATCATTATCAAATGAGCTTGTTACCGTGTGGGATCCTGAACTTGGACGGACCAATCCATCTGAGCACAAGCAGTTAAAGCTTGCTAGGAGTTTGACTCGTGGAATTATCGATAGAGATCTGAAACCAAGCTCAAACGAGAGAAAGTGAGTGCAAGCTGCACTATGTTATTTTTCCATTTTTTCCTGTCACCTTATGATCCTCCTTTTTTTGGCTGTCATGCAGTAGCACTTAAAGAACAGAAAGTCATATGATGACTGATGTTACTTTTAGTGGTTGCATCATAAGTTTTTTCACATGGATTTATACATTTACAAGTTAGCTGCATGAATCAGATGTGGCAAATATCCCAATTTTTAAATAGTCATGTGCATTTTTGGGTTTTCTAGTTGAATAACTTTGTGCTTTATGTGTAGATTTCTTCAAAGAATTATCAAATATCCTCCTACACGCGATATACAGGCAGACGAGAAGCAATTGTTGTGGAAATTCCGTTTCTCATTGATGTCTGAGAAGAAAGCTCTTACAAAGTTTGTCCGCTCAGTGGATTGGAGCGATATCCAGGTTAGTAAAAGCATCCAGTATCTCAGTGGACCGTCATGCTTCATATGTGCATCAGAGGAAACCAGGGGATGTTTCTTTGCTTGCTCTAACTGACCTGGTGGCCTGTTATGATTTTGAGATACGAACTCTACATTTATCTTGATCTAATTTCTTAATGGTCTGGCGGCTTCTTATGCTTAGTATGTGATAATGTGCAGGAGGCTAAACAAGCTGTTGAATTGATTGGGAAGTGGGAAACTATTGATGTGGCTGATGCGTTAGAGCTTCTCTCACCAGATTTTAAAAGCGAGGAAGTAAGCTATCTAGGCTCTTTGTCCGTGCTTTTGTTTTGCTTAGATGTCTGTGTGAGCTTCTTTTTATATCATTTTATATTTATAGAGCCTTATATCTGTCACACTTCTGTTAAGTGAATTACTTATCAGTTATTATGCAAATCTTACTCTAGATTTTTTCTTGAAATTTTTTCGGTATGACAAACAGAAAGACAAGTCTTTTTTTTCCAAGTCTTTTTAATTCATTTTTGCAATCAGTGAGACATATTTCTCTCATATAACTGGTGTACTCTCTGGCGCAATAGAGATATGATATTGTCCGCCCTTTCTCCCTTGTGACATATTTATTCAGTTGGCATGTTCTGTGTTCTGGATTGGTATGGTATAGGAAAATATATGGTATCTGTCGTTTTATTGCTATATATACTGTTAGGGTGAATGGTGGCATTGTCCAGTGGAGTGAGAGTGCCAGCTTGATCATAGATGATTGTCCTACCTACTGGTTACTATAGAATGGTTGACTAACTAGTCAGGATGACACATTTTATCATCTCACGCCCTTCCAAATATTCTATTCTAAGCTGTACTTTTTCCTGCAAAGGTTCGTGCTTATGCTGTGAGCGTACTCGAAAGAGCTGATGATGAAGAATTGCAGTGCTACTTACTTCAATTAGTGCAAGCTCTTCGATTTGAAAGATCGGACAAGTCTCGTCTGGCACATTTTCTTGTAAACCGTGGTATGTTTATCCTTCTATATAAATTTTACAGTGAATGTGATCATGATTCCTTTTGTCACATTTGGTTACCAGGATCAGCCTTTTTTTCTTCTGTAACTACTGCACAGGAAACTCATATGTTCTATCTTATGTCCTTCAGCTCTGTCAAACATTGAAATTGCTAGTTTCCTTCGCTGGTATATTGTTGTTGAGCTCCATGATCATTCAAATGCAAGACGATACTACAGTACCTATGACATGCTTGAAGATGAAATGATGAAAGTACATTCTCTTCTTGCATACATGATGTTGGTTCTATCATTCCTAATATGTAATGTTTCATTAACTACCATAGTTTGTGTTAACAGATGGTTGCTAGGGAGGATGGAGATGAAGATGGGTTTCGACTGTGGCAAAGTTTATCACGCCAGACAGAACTTACTGCTCAATTATGCTCTGTTATGAAGGATGTAAAAAATGTCCGTGGTAGTGCACAAAAAAAAGTCGAGAGATTGAGACAGCTGTTGTCAGGAGTTTTCAGTGAGCTTACTAACTTTGATGAGGTAAATCTTGTTATATCATAACTTGGTCACATTTGCTGTTCTTCAATGCTAGAAAAACAAGGAACATATAGATTAACTTATCTTAGTTGCTTTGCTCAAATTGGCTGTTCTTCAATGCTAGAAAAATAAGGAACATATAGATTAACTTATCTTAGTTGCTTTAATTGACTTATTCTGATAATTTCGTTTCAGCCAATTCGTTCACCATTAGCACCTACACTTCTCCTTACTGGTGTTGTGCCTCAAGAGTCATCTATATTCAAGAGTGCCCTAACTCCATTGCGCCTTACATTTAAGACGGCAAGTGGGGGAGCATCCAAGATAATTTTCAAAAAGGGAGACGACCTCCGCCAAGATCAATTGGTAACTGTTCAAGTCTGTTTTACATTTAATGGAATCATTTTGTGTTTTGTTCTAATCTGTATACCCGACATGTATCACCATCTTTATGTACTTGGTATTCTGAGCTAGTGTGTACAGTCGTATTTTCAGCCCTTGCTAGCTGGCCACTTAAGCTAAAATTAAATGAAACATTCTGCATTTTATATGACTGCATGCTGTAGACTTGAGTTTCCTTTTAAAATGCACATAGTGACATAACTGTGTACAATCATTGTTCTAAAATCAGGGCCACTGTCTACGTGGGCATTGACCTTAGGTCGCTCTTCTGTGTTACTCAGTTGTTTATATTTTGGTCATTGTTGGGGAATTCAGTGAGAAGGGATTTGGTGCACATGGGCACCAATGCTCCCTCCATTTTCAGAATTTTCAAAATTTCAAAATCTCACACTTCTGTGTCTTTAAAAAATTTGGCGTTAAATACATAGATATATATATATAGAAGAAATGTATGCAAAAAAGTCCCGTTAAAAAATATGTTGTATTTTGAAAGATATAAAAAAGACAAATTTCTGATTGTAAAAAGTATTAAAATAGTAGTAAGATAGTACATCTTTTTGTTAGAAATTTGTCTTTTTAGTATTTCCCAAAGTATAAAATATTTTTAAACGGGACTTTTTTGTGTACGTTCCTCCTGTATATACCTTTTCATATATTTAACGCCATATTTTTTTGAGACATAGACATACGAGGTTTTAAAATTTTCAAAAATTTGAAAGGAAAGGGTTCACTGGTGCCCATGTTCCAAAAATACTTTCTGGAATTCAGTGGTCTAGTATACGCAAGTTTAATGCATAGATAGCATATGTTTAGCATATCCACCATACCGCTGCATAAATAGATACATCCTTTTTACAATATAGTGGAGCTGCATATGATGCAACATGCAGCATAGATGCTTAAAGGTATGGTGACAGTTTATGTGCTATTTAGAAATTAGAACACTGGTCTCAGCTTAGACCTTGATACCCACTTGTATGGTAGGGAGGGATATCAAGACTAATTTGTTATGTTCTTTGTAGGTCATTCAAATGGTCTCTTTAATGGACCGATTGCTCAAATTAGAAAATATGGACTTGCACCTTACCCCATATCGAGTTCTTGCAACTGGACAAGATGAAGGGATGGTTGAATTTATTCCTTCCAGTTCACTTGCACAGGTAATTTGGTATTGAAGATCATGGAAGCCAGTTTTTAACACTGTCACGATATTTTCTATACATTTTAGATTCATTTCCAAATAAGTTTGTTTATACAGAAAATTACCTTTGCTGAATCTAGTTATTTTTTATTCCCAGATTTTATCAGAACATCGCAGTATTACAAGTTATCTACAGAAGTTCCATCCTGATGAAGATGGTCCTTTCGGTATAACTGCCCAGTGCTTAGAAACTTTTATCAAAAGCTGTGCTGGTTACTCTGTCATAACATATATTATGGGTGTTGGAGACAGGTTGGTCCCTTTCATTTTGAGTACCTGCTGGAATTAGGATAGCCAACATTTTTTTTCTTACAAATAAATATGCGGAAGCATTTCTTTCATTTTTGCTGTACATTGAGCGATCTTGAACTGGCAATCAAGTAGTACTGTATGTCCGAGATAATTCATTTTGATTTAGAGGAAATTGATTTTATTTGCCTGCCCTAGCGCAGCTATAGCGGGCTAATTTATTTAGTGTTTTTTTCCAAAAACAGGAGAAATTTTAGTGATATCTTGCCAAAAAAAGGGGAAAGTTATGACTTAAACATGATTCGAGCCACAACTCATTCAGCTATTCAACGCAAACAAGTTTCAACCATTCAACTCACAAGTTTTATCAAATCAGATAGAACAGAAATTCAGAGAACAGGAAATAAAAGGGAGAATAGAAATTCAGAAAACAAGAAGTTTACCTGCTACATTAGAGGCTAATTTAGCGCTAAATCGTGCTATACCCAGCTATTAGTGATTTTCTCATTTAGCGTATAAAAGTACTAACTTTTAAGGAAATAACAGGGTTACAGCTGGCTATTTAAAACTTTTGTTGAACAATCGCTATTACCAGGATATTTTCTATAGCAAATTTTGTTAGTAACGAGGGTTTTGTGGGCTGACAATATCATCCATTTTTTATGCTCTTTTGTTGATATAGTACTCTGTGTTGATTGATCTAGATATATGCGGTTTCTGAGATATAATTAAAATGGCTGATTTTCCCTCCCTCTCTATTTCTCTCTAGGCATCTAGATAATCTTCTTCTAAGAGATGACGGGTGCCTTTTCCATGTGGATTTTGCTTTTATTCTGGGTCGAGATCCAAAGCCATTTCCACCTCCAATGAAACTATGCAAAGAAATGGTGGAGGCCATGGGTGGCACAGAAAGGTAATTCATTGATCAGTTTTGTCCAAACGTAAACTACATTATTGGTTTACTCTTAGAGCTCTTGCAATCACTGTAACTTCCGTTTTGCATTTCAGCCAATACTATACAAGATTCAAGTCCTACTGCTGCGAAGCATACAACATTTTAAGGAACAACAGCAGTCTTATTTTGAATCTCTTCAAGTTGATGGAAAGATCAAATATTCCAGACATCTCTTCCGACGAAAACGGAAGCCTCAAGGTAATTTCATTGGTTTTTTTTTTTGAGTCTGGGGATTTTCTACGAAGAGCAGATCAGCTTATAATCACGTATTATTTACCCTTGTATGGTGTGCAATCATCAGCTTCAGGAGAAATTCCGGCTGGATCTGGACGATGAGGAGGCTATACACTTCTTCCAGGCTCTTATCAACGAGAGTGTCAGCGCCTTGTTCCCTCAAATGGTTGAGACCATCCACAGATGGGCACAATATTGGCGATGACCACACCTCCTTTTTTATAGATGGTGAGTTTGGTCATGTTAATTTTGTCTGTCGACATATAGTACGCTCTCGCGATGGCCGCTGATGATCTCCCTTTTATGTTTCATTTTTCACCTGTTGCAGCAGACTATGAGCAAGTAACAATGGATGTCAAGCGGAGAGCATAAACGCTCATCTCCACCCATCTGGATACTTCTAACATGTTGGCTGTAAAGCGTAAATTTGTGAATATGATTATATTTAACTTGGCTTGTGTATTATGTAATTAGAAGAAGAATATATGTGAAAAGAAAGTGCTAGCAACTGGGTGCTGATGCTTGATGGCATGGTGGCACACCTGAAATGCAAATGTCACGTTCATGAATCAGCTTGGGATCGTATGGTGAGGGACACGAAAGCCAGCTCTCTTCTAGTTTGATACTGATCGGTACTTGCATTCGGTCTGCTCCCGTGCACATTGTATACACAAGCGCAATACCCATTCCCTGTCTAATGTCGTGACGACGCAAACATAAGCTGTATTTCTGTTTTCTGGCGTAAGAGCGAAATCTCTTATCAATCAAACGCTTGTTATGTATGAAAATAGTGAAGCTCCTCACTTGGCAGCAGCCGAGTAAGCTCTAATCTTGTTGGCGTGCTCCACCGCCTGGTCCACGTTCGGCACCACCTCCTTCACAGCGGCCGCTTCATCGAACCTCCGTGCCCATGAGGCCAAGAGCGGAGTCCTGCCCTCGTCGATCAACGCCACATCGAACATCTCTCGCAGCGTCTCGAACCCAGAGCAAGGTCGAGGTACCCGACGGAGTCGCCACCGATCGAAGAAGTCCTTCCCGTTTGAGCACTTCGCGAAGGCCTCCTCCAGGCGCGTGAGCACCGCAAGCGTCTGGCTGACCTTCTCGGCCTTCTCCTCCTCCGTCGCCGCCTTCAGGATGCCGATCCAAGCAGGGAACAACTGAAAGAAGCAAACCACGAGTTTGAAAACCGGTGTTTAAGACATTGCAATTGTTGGAAGTGATCTCATCAAAATTCTGAATACAAAAATACTGAATTTAAACATGGAAATTTCTACGCACCTTGTCGTCGATGTAGGCGGCCCAGAAACGAGCAATGGCGCGCTCGTAGGGGTCGCCGGGGAGGATGGAGGGGGCCGTGGCGCCCCAGACCTCATCGGCGTACTCGAGGATGGCCAGCGACTCGCAGATGGGCTTGCCGTTGTGGATGAGCACGGGCACTTTGTGGTGCACAGGGTTGTACTTGAGGAGGAGCTCGCCCTTGTTGAAGACGTCCTGCTCGATGTACTCATAGCGCACCCCCTTCATGCTCAGCGCCATGCGTACTCGGACCACGAATGGGCTCACCAGCAAGCCGAGCAGCTTCAAGTCTCCCTCTCCTGCCATTGTTGTCCGCTCCGTGTTCTTCTTCTTTCTTGCTCACGAGTCACAAATTTATGGATTGTGCTCGTCTCTGTGCAATCATAGGTTCGGTTTGGGTGCGTTTATATAACAGTATGTGGTAGTTGGATCTTAAGTAGAAGAGGTCCTTTACACAACACTTAGCTACTACTATATGCAAAGTTGCACTTTGTTGCGCATCACTAGTGACGCATGCTATCAGATTATTGTACTAATTGTTCACTTGATCTTTCGGTCGAAAATGCTGAGAAGATGATTCGTGTTGTCTGTCTTAATGATGTTAATTAATCCGGGGTATGAGGTCCGACTCTCGTTCTCTTTTCGTCAACACTTTAGTTTTTTGGTCTTGCAGCCCATGTGCTACTACCTGTCGCCGGAGTCAAATATGGTTAGAGCAATCTCATGTACTAGTAGTAATTTGTGGTTATGTGCGTCTACAATGACACCAGTCTGTAATTTTTCTTTTTTCGATAAAGGGTTTGCTACTGAAAGGCCGGATTTTTTTTTTTTTTTTTGCCATTGTTTCTAGTAGTGATCAGTCAACCTTTTTCCAATGCAGTGGTGAACAATAGTGATTTGTGTTGACTTCTCAAGGCGTCATGAATCTGATTCTACACGCTGTTCAATGAAATCATACATCTTAGGAGCAATGTTCTCAACATAACTGAAATAGGGAAAGAGTAAGGCTTCTCTGAACTCTGACACAGGAAACACTAGGGCTCTGTTCGTATGTACATGTTCAGAGGTTTGGGATTGGATTGGCTACAACGTCACTGTCATCAGAAACTGCTATTGAGATTGAATGCCAATATTTTCGTTTGGATGTTTAGGTATTGGTAATCTAGACTTGATATTGAGTTGAATGCCAAATGTTGTTTGGCTAGCCAAAGCGATGAATTGCAATTCTATGAGACTATGACCATTATATTGTTTCAAACATGCATCAAAATGTTATCTATATAACATCGGAATATATTTGAATAATTATATAACACATAACAATGAAAAGAAGAATAAAATATGGTGTAAAATGGTCTCATCAATATAGACGCTCGAAAAAACATGGGAAAATTGCCTATTAACCGGTACACAATTGCCACAACATTGTGGTACTCTTCAGTTAAACAAAACAATATCAACTGCTACGTACAAAACTTTGCAATTATTGTAACATAAGAACAACTATTGAATGATACATGGTTCTTGAAAAATGGGATTTAATGTGAAGGGGAGGTACGACAACCCCTAACCATACGCGGCACAAACATCACACAAGTCAAAGTTCACCATAATTTTGTTGTTCAAATATAAATATTACTTACCCGATGTGAAATATGTGATCCATCATACAAGATAAATCAAACTTAAGGCTTCGAATATTGCCATCTCCTTATTGTTCCTTGGATGAGTTGCAATATGTGATTGATCATACAAGATGAATCAAACTTCAGGCTTCGAATATTGTCGTGTCCTGATTGTTCCTTGGCCGAGTTGCAATATGTGATCCATCATACAAGATGATTCAAACTTCAGGCTACGAATATTGACATGTCCTTATTGTTCCTTGGCCGAGTTGCAATATGTGATCCATCATACAAGATGAATCAAATTCCAGACTTCTAATATTGCCATCTCCTTATTGGTCATAGACCGAGTTGCATTATGTGATCCATCATGCAAGATGAATCAAACTTAAGTAGTCTTCCAATATTACATATCTTTTTGTGCCGTTTCTTGATGTCCTCTAATTCTTTACGTGTTGTAATAAATGGATAGACATATAGAGAGACATAGATAGACACTATGGATGGATAGTGGTACAACAACCAAAACAGGTTTACTGTTTTGTTCTAAAACAAATTTTTGTCTCTATTTATTATTAGTTTTTTTTACGGATGTTTCGGTACTACCTCTCGCCGATATTCAAGTTGTACCACTAGTTATAGCTGAATTTGTAGAACGCCACTAACTTCAGTGAAGCTTGTTACTTCTACACCACTGGACACACTTGATGCTAGATACCGTTAGGTCTAGCAAACTTGTAGCCTCTTTAACTATTTTTATTACATGGGGGTCTTCCCTTTATATCCATCAGGAGAAAAAAAAACAAATATATTTGTCTGTTTTCCTAAAATGCGGGTCACACCACATTGCCCCATCAGCAACGATGAAAGAATGGCCAACTCAGTCTATCCCCAAGCTTGACCCATGTCGTGACACACTCACTTTGGGTATGCCGGTCGCTATCCAGTTTCGCCAATACGCCATGTATGATCATAGTCATTTGCCAAAACACATATATTTGGATAGCAATGTAATGGCTAAAGTCGAACAGGACACCGAGGCAAGTTAGGATCGAATATTAGTTGACATAATATTGCAATATGGATATTCATTTAATGCACAAGATAGGAAGTTGATTAGGGTACAAACTCCAAATTTATTAAACGACTACCACCTGAGTTCTCAGATCTTGATCCAAGACTGAGTGTACAACCACACGTGGAGGTATATGACTATTGTCTACTCACTAACTTTCTTAGATCCACCCATGGGCCACATAGTTCGGGCTTCCCATTTGACATACACATCAATTTTTTTTTGAAACGGGGTGGAGGAGGAGGTGCATCATAAAGGAATATGGACTGGGTCAACTGAGTAAAATGACACCCTGCACACAACAAACGATTTAAAAACACAACAAGTACAGCAAAATCAGAAGCCCTTCTATGTATCTCTTCTTATCCATCTTTAGAATCTACCTTTTCCCGCTCTTCCTCCAAAGTTGTGCCCGTCGCCATGAAAAGGAGACAGATCGATTGATCTAGAACCAACCGACAGATGGTTTGTAATCATGCAGGCTTTTTGTCCGCCTCTCTTCGACATAAGCTACGACATACCGGTATTGTGCATGGCATGGATGATGAACCCAATTCTTGTGTAGCATTTTCCCTCTAGGTTGTCGGAGTCCCATGGTACACTCTCTTGACATCATATGTCTTTGTGCACATGTTGTTCTACTAGGGGCTCAATACAACTTGTATGCATATAAGGAGATTCAGCCCATTCTGGCCCTATAGTGCAAAGAAACTGAGACCAGATCCAAAATTGTTACAACCCATTAACAATATAGTATTGTCCAACACTTTTGGCCCACAAGGCCCATTTATCGCCCATGCCATGAGATCATTCTGCATAGTTGCATAGATCACAACATCAATGTGTACCCCTATGAAACATGCATTGCAAATTGTTCATTTTCAAAAGTTGTTTTAAGTAGATGGACCATAAAGAATCTCAACATTGCAAATTTATTATATCTATCTTCGGTCCCAAGAGTTTTGACATTGTGGAGACTCATAGTGTTTTCTGCAATTAACATAATTTGGGTTATGCGGTAACATGCTTGTAGAACATACATAAGTGTTAAATCAGTTCAAGGTCAACAAAAAAAAAGCTAACCAAGGAGATACCAACATCATCGCCAGTGTTCAATATTTCATTTTCAGAAAAAATTTGCACCCCAAAATTATTAATGAAAATTCTTAGAAAATTTTCAATTTTTTTTGACTAAAATTGCAGTCTAGATTTCAGATAATTTCGAGAAATAAAAATCAAGAACAAAGAATTCGAACTAAAAACCTTCCTACCATCTACCTGGGCACTATACCAATGCAACACTGGCAAGTTCTGTAAAAGTTTATACTCTACCTTGTTTTAAAGCGTAGTATTCCATATTAATTTGAATTTGAACAAAAATTTCGACCAAGATAGTATTTTCTCGCCTCTTACCGAAAACCGTCAATTTCAAGAATTTCGGTCGAAATTTTGATGAATTTTTTTTCAGTGATCATCGCATAAATCAATTAAATCCAGTGAGATAAAAAAAAGTATTATACCCACTGCTTGAAGGTATAAATCATAGGTACAATAAGTGAAAAATAAAAAGGATATGTGCATCGATTAATGCAGAGGTCCGGCTGCAGCTTTCTGATAAAAATGTACAAATCATAGTACTCCCTTCGACCCATAATACTCTTCGCTAATATAGATATATTTAGACACATTTTAGTGGTAGATACATCCGTATTAGTGAAGAGTAATATGGATCGGAGGGAGTATCAAACATTGTATACGACGGAACATGTGGCCCGGTGTATAAAAGAACTATACGAATGTTTTATCATATCACTTGAATCAATTCAGAGGAACTGGCTTAACAGGGAAACTGGTACGCGGTAGCCCACCAAAACCTTGACGTCACGGGTGACGCTTGAGAGTAGGGACTACCTCTGCAGCTGCAAGTCCAAGGGGCCTACAGTGAAGGCAATACTAATTGCTATTTCAGCGAAGCCTCGTGGTCCTTGTGCAGCACTGCAGCCTCGTCACCACGACAGAAGCAATGGCGGGCGACGGAGATCTGAAGCTGCTGGGCATGGTGGTGAGCCCGTTCGTGGTCCGTGTGCGCATGGCGCTGCATCTGAAGGGCGTGAGCTACGAGTACATGGAGCAGGACCTGTTCAACAAGGGCGAGCTCCTCCTCAGGTACAACCCCGTGCACAAGAAGGTGCCGGTGCTCATCCACGACGGCAAGCCCATCTGCGAGTCGCTGGCCATCGTGCAGTACGTCGACGAGGTCTGGGCAGCTCCGACGAGCCCCTCCATCCTCCCCGCCGACCCCCACGAGCGCGCCGTCGCTCGCTTCTGGGCCGCCTACGCCGATGACAAGGTTTGCAACATACTATTCCCCAAGCTCTCTCCTGTTCTCTGGATCTTTCAACAGCTAGCCGGTGCTAATTGCTAGATACGTTCTGGATTCTTGCAGTTCTTTCAGGCGTGGATCGGCATCATGGGGGCGGAGACGGAGGAGGAGAGGGGCAAGAAGATGAGCGAGACGCTCGCGGCGGTCGAGCAGCTGGAGGTGGCGCTGGCCCAGTGCTCGAACGGGAAGGCCTTCTTCTCCGGCGGCGACTCCGTCGGGTACGTCGACCTCGCGGTGGGATGCCATCTGTTCTGGCTCGACGCGATGCGCAAGCTGTTCGGCGTGGTGGTCATTGACGCGGCCAGGGCTCCGCTGCTCGCCGCCTGGGCGGACAGGTTCAGGGCAAGCGATGTGGGGAAGGAGGTCCTGCCGGACGAAGACGTCGCGGCGGAGTACGCCAAGAAGATCCAGGCTTACCGGGCTGCTGCTGCAGCAGCAGCTTCCGAGTGACTGTCTTCTGTTCAGTCCGAATAGTTTGGATCGATGGATGGATGGTGAACTGGATGCACAGTTCACACAATAAAGAGTGCTAGCTTGCAGCTTTTGTAGCCTGAGAAACATAAAACACATTTTGTGTTTAACCTGTTTAAATGCCCTTGGTCTTGTTCTTGCGTTGTTTAGAAGAGAGTGCTTTGGATGCAGGGACCAAAGTACCATCTGCCGCGAATTTTTTCTTTTTATTGCAATTTTTTTAAGCATTTTCAAAAGTAGCATTAATTTAGAGTAAATTGCAGATTTAGGACGGCGGGTGCGAATAGCCGCTGCCGCACCAAAATCGCTTGGCACACCCCGCGTTCACCCATTTTTCTGCTTCAGCTCTTTTATTCTTCTCTCTTTGCTCTTTCTTAGCTGCAGATCAAACCCGTCATTCACAAAATTTATTTCTTCGATTCTAAGAGCATTTCTTGATGAAAATCAGTGAAATTTGTTGCAAAAAATCTTATTTCTTCGATTCTCAAATATAGGAAGTTCGAGATACATCACGAAATCGAGCGAGAAACTAGTTTGCGGGAAAGAACGAGCGGGAAAAATTATACTAATAATTACGAGCGGGAATAGAGTTGGCGGAAAATAACTAGTGCGAAATAATAGGTGGAAAAGAACGAGCGAGAAAAAATAGTCGGAAATAAATCGTGACAAATATATGTGTCTCATACATCATGGGATGGTACTACAATGAGAACCATAAACATGCTTATAAATATATGTCTAATACGAATGTGTATACAAATTATTAGGATACAAAGATATGATGATCACATAGATCATGGACGGCGCGGAGCACGTGGTGGTCCTCGTGGCGGAGGCGTCGTCCATCCATACCTGTTAGGGGGCGCTCGATAGTACTGAGTGCTCTCGACCTCCTGGTTGTCGGTCTGTGACTGCTGTGTGGGATCAGGTGGAGGAGTAGTAAGCAAGGCCATATAACCACACATAGGATCCGAGTTAATATCGATGTCACCAGTCATCCAAGTCGATCCCTGCATAGGCGACGTCTCTCCCTGTGTTGTAGCGTGCAATGCAACAAAGTATATTAGGAAATTACGGCTATGTATAACTTAAGAAATACAACAACTGTGAACTACACGTACCTTCTGGCATGGCCATCTGTGGAGTATAACCAAAAATCTGCGACGCTATGCCTCCATACTGCGGCTGGCTCAAGTAGTCATACTCCGGCTGCTGCACATAGCCTGAACCTCCAGCCTGGTAAGGATCAGGCTGCTGTTGATGCTGCCAAGCTGAACCTCCAGCCTGATCAGGAGCAGGCTGCTGGTGAGGCCAACCTGAACCTCCAGCCTGATCAGGAGCAGGCTGCTGCTGATGCTGCCAAGCTGAACCTCCATCCTGATCAGGAGCAGGCTGCTGCTGAGGCCCAGCTGAAGCTCCAGCCTGGTAAGGATCAGGCTGCTGCTGATGCTGCTAAGCTGAACCTCCAGCCTGATCAGGAGGAGGTGGCCTCTGTCTCGACGTGGAGCGCCGCGTAGCTGAGCGTCTAGGCTCAACAGTAGAAGGTGGCCTCATACTCCCCTGTGGATCAAGACGTGGACGTGGTGCATGCCTGAGAGGGACTGGAGGCGTAGGCACTTCTGGATACCGCGGTGGACGCGGCGTCCAAGTATGAGGATCCATTTGTCCACTTCTCTGATGAACATCATCAGTAGTACGGCAAAAGAGAGTGGAGTAAATAGAACGCAGCTTCTTCTCCAGCTTGCCCAGGAAGGTGACAACAGGTTGGCGTGGAATTAGAGACATCGTAGACTGAGAGCGTGTGAAGTGGTAAATGTCATTAACGGCTCCGTGAACCTCATCGGCCTACAAAAATTGAACAAAAAATAATATGTACGATTAGCTACAAAATAGAGAGTTTACCATATCAACATTTAATTGTAATAACTTACAGCTTGTATTCTTGAGCCTGCCGACGATCCTGCATCATATATATCACATAGTGCTGGTTCAAAATATCCCTTGGGGTCTCTTGCCTTAGTGAGACATGTGCGGGTACATCTGTTGTACCTCCTACAATACTCCTCAAAGAGTTCAGGATCAAATGGAACATCTGAGGACCAAACATTATTCCGCACATGTTCCCACTCTCTAATGTATTTCCCAACAAATGTGAGCCACTTCTCCACGGTCCTATTTGTGCCCTTCTTTTTTAACCTGTTATTGCAAATTATAATATTAGCACCATAATAGCAGCAGTCTGCATGTATGTATCTTATAAAAATTAGTAGCAGTCAACAATACTTACTCGTGGATTTCTAATAGTAATGGCTCATCCGTTGGAGGTGGAACTATATCCTGAAGAAGATTAAATTGTCTCATAACCCTCTGTTGAGACATCTCCTCCACAAATATATCACACACAATCTTGGACTTTGTAAGCCAGTATTGGTGATCTCTTGTGCACAAATAAGAAAGCCCACCAGGATATCTAACTGCGATACTAGCAGGCGAATATGGGTCCCAGATTACCTTATCGCCGGGGTAAAAATCAAATGCCTCGGTAATTGACTGGTAGCAGCCCCTAACCTGGTCAAAGGCAAACCGTCTCTGTATATAAAAAATAACAGTTAGTTTCTGAAGTACGTATTTGAGCAATGCATAATGAAAATAAAATGAAGACATGTACCTTTCGATGTGTCCAAAGTGTACCATAATGAAAATAACAGTCAGTAATCCACCATGTCGTCGTTAGGAAATGGCACACTCACATTAATGTCTGGGCGTCCTATTGTAAATCTCTCCCACGACCATAGCTGAAGAAATAGTGGGCATCCAAGGAGGATAGAACGTGGCTTACTCTTGCGGCAACTAATACACATAGCTCTGTATGTGCATGCTAGCAAGGCAGAACCCCAACTCCTCGGTGTAATGTCATCCGGAGTCACTGCATTAGCAATCTCAAGTGCAATAGGAATGAAACCCGCAGAAATAGTGTCTCCGTGACTCTCTATGAACATAATCTTCCCAAACAACCACATCAGGTACGCCTCCAAGGACCGAGTAATCTGTTCTTCAGTAGTCTGTTGAAACTTCCATATCTGCAAAGATAAGAATGAGAAAACATATGAATTTACAGTGCAACCGAATTTCGAAATAGATTGCATGAAATAACAATGCAGTAATATACCTGAAACTCCCTCAACCAAGCATATTTAGGCCCATGCGAGGAATCTATATCCGGATATGCCACGTCTCCACGGACTCCGTTAAAACGAGCAATCTGATCCGCCGCCCAATTTCTAGGTGCTTTCAATGGCCCTATGGGATGACCAGCCAATGGAAGTCCAAACAAGTATGAGACGTCCTGCAAAGTAGGAGCTATCTCACCCCAACGGAAGTGGAACGTGTGGGTTTCCGGTCTCCACCGGTCCAGTAAGCCACTGAGCAAAGCCCTGTCCAAGGTCATCTTTCTCTCGGTCTCTATCACCTCATGACGAGGATGCTCCTCCAAGTCCTCGCGGGTTGACTCTACTAGTCGTGCGAAAGGTAGAAGTCAAGCCCACTTCAACCTATAAACAAATTTAAACATATTAGTAATAGATAATCAAAAGGCAAGAATTAATAGTAATATCAATACAAATGACTTTGTACCTTTCTACCCAAGCAGGGTGTATCATCCAGTACTCATTCGGAGTGCGACACTGTAGAGGCTCGATACGATGAGTATTATCGTGGAATCCATAATATTTCAGCAATCTCCCCCGATGATCATATTCAACGCGGTCATCAAGCAAAGATGGATAATCCATACCTGAACATATGAACAAGAAATATTAGTACAACATAAACAAAGTAACAAATAAAAACATAGTTCCTCACATATTACAAATATTAATGTAGTTCCTCACATATTACAAATAAAAACGTAGTTCCTCACATATTACAAATAAAAACATAGTTCCTCACATATTACAAATAAAAACGTAGTTCCTCATATATTACAAATAAAAACATAGTTCCTCACATATTACAAATATTAATGTAGTTCCTCATATATTACAAATAAAAACGTAGTTCCTCACATATTACAAATAAAAACGTAGTTCCTCACATAATTCTAATAAAAACGTAGTTCCTCACATATTATCTACGTTCTTCCTCTTTCGCGACCTCTTCTTCCACGGTTCGAACGTCCTCGAGTAGCTCGGTTAGGGTAGAAAGTGGGACATTTATCATCCTTATGTCCCCATGTATTGCATAGGAAGCATTGTCGAGTTGGTCCACCGGCTTCAGATTCATCCATGTCATTTCGGATGCGCCTACACTGTCTTCTACCTCTGTTCGTGCGCTTTAGACTAGGATCTGGGATATACTTCCTTTCCCCTGGATCTACCGTGTTGAAATTACCGATAGCACGATATCCATGCATCTCGCTAGTCCAAGTGTAAACCACAGCCATGCTCCCGTAGTAGGGGGACACGAAGGACATTGGGTCCATTTGAAGCATCCCGCACGCAGCCAAAACATGTGAGCAAGGTAAGTGAAGTAACTTTGGTTTGTTGCATGTGCACTCACAAGTTGGAAACTCCTCAGTTCCAATTTTCACTTCATGAGTCCTCATGATGTTGCCAGTACCAAACTTGTCCGTTTGTAAGCGGACCTCAAACGTCAGTTCTTCATTTCCGGTGGCAACGACCATGTGTCCTCTACCCTTTTCTATCTTCTTCTCCATGTATTTTGCAATCTTCTCACAGTATGGTGTGTTAGGATTTCTCAAATTATGCATTTCAGCCTCCTCCCGTCTCTCTTTGAAATATTTCAGTGTGCAATAGAAAATTCCCTCCACAATTGCTGTTAGTGGGAGTGCCCTATTTCCTCTAAGCACAAAGTTGTATGACTCAGCTAGGTTAGTGGTCATACAGCCGAACCTAGCTCCATGAGCATCGTGAAGCAATGACCACCTCTCCACAGGCTCATGCTCTATCCATTGTGTAAAGTTCTTAATGCGAGACCCAGGACGCCTCCTTAGAGGGGGGGGGATCAAATCCTGGCAGATCGCAAAGTCCAATTGGTTCTTCCTCTAGGGGTAATGTTGTTTCTTGTTGAGTTGCTACTAGAGCTGCATGAGCCGCTACTGCGGCTGCGCGGGCTGCTTTTCTATGTTTAACATGCTCTCCAGTTAGTTCATGCAGCTTCTTTGTGAGAAATGCATACTTCCATTGCTGGTTTTGCTTGCATAACTTTTTGAATAGGTTCATAAGATTCTTACTCCTGAACTGTGAGAAAAAATTGGCACCTAGATGTCTCATGCACCACCGGCTCTGCAAGTCAAGCCATGGTGTTTCATCATCGGGACCGGCCTCTTTCAGCGTCTTCACCGCCCTCAGTATACCAGCATGCCTATCATGAATGATGCAAACATTCGGCCTCTCCTTCACAATTGCTATCTTTAACTGTCTGAAGAACCACAACCAGCTCTCCGTGTTTTCGCTCTCCATAAAAGCAAATGCCAGTGGGATGATTTGGTTGTTTCCATCCTGTCCAATGGCCGTTAAAATCTGACCCTTGTACTTGCCTGTCAAAAATGTTTCATCCACACATAACACCGGTCGACAGTATCTAAATGCTTCGATGCATATATTAAACGAGAAAAACACTCGTTCCAAAACCTTCACAGTGGAGTCCTCCGCAAACCATGAGTCTTGGATGTCAACATAGGTGCCCGGATTTCTTTCCTGCAATGTGTGCAACATACGGACAACCGAGTCGTACGAGTCAAAGAATGACCCAAATCGCGTCTCCAACGCCTTCTGCTTAGCCCTCCAGGCCTTACCGTAAGATATGTTGTACTTGTATCTCTGCTTCACTGTCTTCTGGATAGCCTTTACCTCCATAGCTTTGCCCTCGACTATCTGTGTATGAAATAGTCGAGCTACGAGAGTGGAACTCAGGTTCTTATGATCCACCAACTGGTTTCTAATAATACATGTGTGCTGCACGTGGTCGCTCACCACCCAGAAGGTGTCATTCTTGCGGAGGTAGCCATGCACCCTAGCGGAACATCTCTCGTTGGTACATTCCACTGTCAAATATTTCTTATTTGACGCGACTGTTTTAAATACCCTCTGCGTGGACATTGCCCAACTAGTTATTGCATCCTGAAGACGTTGCTTGTCGGGATATAATGAACCGACTGAGATGCTGTTCGGGTGATACTCCCATGCCGAATCGTGCCCCTCGTTCACTCTCATTAAATTTGAGAAGTCCTGATTCCATTCTTTCGGAATCGGGGCCTCATCCTAATCATCTTCTTCATCTTCTTCATCTGAGTCAGATGAATTAATATCATCAGCATCTCCATCAACATCTTCAGCTTCCATCTGCTGCTGCAAAACCTCATCTTCATCGTCTGAAAATATCTCGCCACCTGCATCATCTGCCGCTGCACCTAATGCATGACTGCTTTGCCCTGTTTCATACCCAATGTCGTTGGCATATGACATGGCCACAGCAGGCTCATCAGCTGGTTGCATGCTCTGCCAAGAACCAAAACCAATTGTCTGGTTGCTGTGGCTTGACTCGGCCTCCCCTCCAATAGTAATCGGCTTCGCAACCACAAGGGCGACCGGGGATGTTTGCCGCCGCTCACACCCTTTCAACCAGCCGACCCACTGAGAGGTACGCTCTATCTCTTTCAACTGACAATATATATTGCTACTTGAGTTGCTCCACAATGCTTGTAAGCTGACAGTGTACAGCTTACGATCCCATCCTAAGAACACCATTAACATCCTCTTGAATTCCCCAATACGCATACTCTGAGGATCAGTAAACTCCATCTCATGATACTCAAAGTCGCTAAGATCAGCTCCAGCATCACTGCTACGGACCGCACCGTACCCATAATGAATAACAAATCTAACTAATCCAGACACGACTCCTGCTACATAAAAATCCTACTTCCGTCAACTACACCGCTAAAATATATATACATAAAATTACAAAACTACCATTTGAGAATAAGATTTTTACCCTCGTAGCGTGCGAACCACCACCTCAAAACTTGCTCACGTCACAACACTTCCAACGCACCGGAATCAACAAGAACACTATAACCTGGAGAATACAAAAACAATATCAAGAACGCTACATAATACAACAAGAACACTACAACACCTATAATTTTTTTTACACAAACTACATCTATATGCCACTATACGCACCATAATTATTTCTCCATAATTAAGCCCCTATCTCTACACCGCTCAACTATATCAACAAAATATACACCACCACCGTATGATATTAACATTTTACCCTTGAAGCTTGAAAATCACCACATTGCAACAGCCTCACGTCACACCTCTTCTGCAGCTACGAAATCAACCTATAGAACACAAGAACAACAAGAACAATATCAAGAACTGATGAACATCTACAGGAAAACTAACACCAACTGCACCAAAATGCGACGAAATGAACCAATGAAATTTTGCCTAAAGCTAACCCATTTGTAGATCGGGCTATCCTCTACTTCTTGCAACAAATTTCACTGATTTTGATCAAGAAATGCTCTCAGAATCGAAGAAATAAGATTTCAGAATGAGAGGAGGTTTGAGCTGAAGAAGAGAAACAGCAAGAGAGCGAAGCTGGCGAGTGAGAGCGACTGGGTGCAGCGCGGGGGGTGCCGACCGGTTAGCACCCCCGCATGCAGACCTGTCGGAACCACCGGATCCGACATCTTCATTTCCTATCCGGCGGGCGCGATACCTTTCTCTGCTCGGCCGACGTGTCTCCTCCTCCTCCACTCGCGCCCAGCGGATGCGACAGGCTGCCTCGTTTTCTGTGAATCGTATCCGGCGGATACGATACCTACTAATCGCATGCGCCGGTTTCGACGCTGCCCTAAATCTGATATTAGCTTCAGATTAATACTACTTTTGATAATGCTAAAAAAAAGTGCAATATAAAAAAAAATTCGCCCATCTGCCGCCGTTGCTCCTGGTTGAAGAGATAGAGATAGGAGATACAGGGAAATAGATAGGGTGGGTGGGTAGCAAAATCGCGCGTGGAATATGTTTCGGGGAGAGACTATCGACGGGAGCCCATAAGTGGTTGGCCTCATCTACCAGATTTTATGAGATGAGTGAGCAGGAATATATCCGGATTCTGGTTATTCAAAGCCACTCTCATCTTTTAAACCAAACGACCAGTAATTATTTTTTTAGTGGCTATTCCTAGCCACTTAGGGATATCCACTAAACCAAACAGCTCCCTAATTTGAATGGTTTTGCTTCTCATTGCCTATGCCATGGCCAAAACCAAGCAATAAGGTGAAAGTCTGGTGGTTCCAAAAAAAAAAAACAGGTTGGCCCTCTCCCCCCCTCCCCCAAGGGCGATGGGGTCTCCTTCTCCGTCTCCGTCCCCGACTGTCGCCCCTCCCTCCACCGCCATGAAGCAAGGGAACTTAATCTCCAGACCTTGTCGGACTTCCTCTCCTTCTCGCAGATACCGCGCATCCACCAATGCGCCACATTCGTCCCGGAGGACCAATCTAAGTGCCCATTGACGAAGCAGCAGATTCCCCAACCAGACATTACCCCTCACATGGTCGAAATTGGTGGTGAAGCTCACCTCCCACCGCCATGGGGGCGGTTCCAGTTCCACCGTACAGCCTCGATTTCCTCTCCTGCCTTCGCCAGGGACCGCAGCTGCACCTCCGCTTCCTCCTCTGATCCTTGTCTCAACCTCGCTGGCATTGCTGCCGCCAGCACGTCCTGGATCGGGGCCGGTGGAATCGCTCTGAACGGATCGATCCGCGAGCTGAATCGGACCATCTGCTCCTCCGGTCTCACGCCCCATCTCAGGTACGGAATCGGTGGAAGCAGCGGTCTCCCATTCCTCCCGGGAGCTCCCAGAGCCATGACTGCCATCGGCAGCCTCTGCTGCGTGTGGCTAACGTGGGAGCAGATAACCAGCCCGTTGGGAACCCCAAGAGGAAGGTATGATGAGTATAGCAGCTAGTTTTCCTTCAGTTAAGAAACCAAGGTATGTCGATCTTGGAGAGGAGAGACAAACGACTGAAGATGATGCTTGCTAGCTTGCGACAGCTCAGGACAATTTATATATGGCGCCTCGTCCAAGCTTTGCTTGCTAACTGCAACGCGGAACCTGCACACAACACAACCAAGTACTTCGTTCCCAACTTGCGATGAGGTTGTCAATCTCACCGGTTTGCTTGAAACAAAGATTATGAGCGTATCGAGTGGAAAACAATATAGTATGCGAGTAAAGTAAACAGTGCGAGTAAAGTAAACAGGTGATAGCAATATGATGTAAATAGGACCGGGGTCCACAGTTCACTAGTGGTGTCTCTCCATAGATAAATAACACATGCTGGGTAAACAAATTACAGTTGGGCAATTGATAGAATAAAGATAAACGTGATATGTCAAGAAGATCACTATGAGATTTACTCTGGGCATTACAACAAAATACATAGACCGCCATCCAACTTCATCTATGACTAATAATCCACTCCCGGGGATATCAATCCGAACACCCCAGTAGTATTAAGTTGCGAACAACAGATAATTGCATTAAGCAAAGTGTGTAATGTAAACAAAGCATATGCCCTTGAGCATATGAATTTTGTTTTCTCCCTAGTAGCAACAGCACATCTACAACCTTAGAGGTTTCTGTCACTCCCCCAGATTAAATAGAGGCATGAACCCACTATCGAGCATAAATACCCCCTCTTGGAGTCACTAGCAACTACTCGGCCAAGATAGCTACTAACAACGGAGAGCATGCAAGATCATAAACAACATAGAGATAACAAAATATAATATTCAGTACAGCAACTTAATCATAAACACCAATATTCATCGGATCCCAACAAACCAAACAAGTAGAATTACATAACGGTGATCTCAATCATGTAGGGCAGCTCATGAGATCTAAACATGAAGCACATGGTGGAGGAGACAACCATCTAGCTACTGCTATGGACCCATAGTCCAAGGTAGACTACTCACTCATCGCTCCGGAGGCAAGCATGGCGATGAAGAAGACCTCCGGTGGCGATTCCTCTCTCCGGCAGGGTGCCGGGAAGAGCTTCTGGACCCTCCCGATCTTCGGGTCGACGGCGGCGGCGGATCGCGATGTGTTCTGGAAATCTGATCGGGTACTTAGGTTTTTTCCGTCGGGGGGTCTTTATAGGCAAAGGGGCGATGTCAGAGGAGGAGCCAGGCACCCTCACGTGGGGCCCGCGCGGCCAGGGGCCTGGCCGCGCCACCCCTGCGTGTGGGGCCCTGGTGGCCCCCCTCGTACTCTCCTTCGGATCTCTGGAAGCTTTCGGGTAAAATAAGACCTCAGGAACTTGTTTCGTCCAATTCCGAGAATATTTCCTGTGTATCACTTCTGAAACACAAAAACAGCAGAAAACAGGAAACTGGCACTGTGGCAACTAGTTAATAGGTTAGTTCCGGAAAATGCATAAAAGTGTCACTAAGTGTAACGAAACAATAGGCAAATGGTGTAAAAACAAGCATGGAGCATCAAAAATTATAGATACGTTGGAGACGTATCAGCCTCGCGCTCTGCTCCTGCACAAACTCCGACCGCCGTACCTCTCGATTCGCCTCCTCCAGCAATTCCTCCGCCCGCTTCGCCCCCACGCCCTCCATGAACACACGCTAGGATAGCTTCGAGAGGAAAGTGAGAGAGAGACTCATCGGAGTTCGAGGAATGGACCTGTGCCTCATAATGAGGCACGGGCGCCACAGTGTCCTCACCCATGCGCCCCACAGTAGCTGCGCTAGATGGCCGCTCGCCGCCATGGACGCCGCTCGCGAGGTGTCGCGCGAGAATGAGAGAGACCCAGCGTATATCCATCCTTTCATTCTACGCCCGGACTATGTGTAGTAATGAGAGTATATCTTGTGATACCACATCTTACTTGATACCATGATACCACTCTTTAAATTTAAATTTACAAATTTCAAAAAGTTTCAAAATAAATTTGTGAATGTTTACAAGATGTGTGTTTACACTTGGATAAAATTTTAATGTTCCCCAAAACTTGCAGAACCAAATTCAAAATAATCTTAGAGAAATAAAAAAAGATAAGTCGAACATGAATAGAGTAAAAAATAGAAAAAAAACACAAAATGAATTATTCACATCGCAATTTGTCTTTTTTCATTTTGATTTGGTTCTCAAAATTCTATGTAAACACATATTTTAGAACACCCATAAGTTTGTTTTGAATTTTTTTGACACTTGTAAATATAAATTTTAAGAAATGCTAATGTAGTATCATTAGATATTTTCCCGTGTAGTAATGTATGCAAATACTCCAGTAAGAAAATCTTTCCGCAGCTACAGGCTTTTAGGCATTGTTGGGTGGGACGCGGCTTCAGTGCCTTAGTGAACCAAAGGCTCCCGGCGCCTTACCCCCAGGATCCACCGTTAACCCCTGATCGGATGGATATAAATGAGTCAATGCAAAACGTGCTAGCTGTTAGCCATCAGTTAACTTTAAATGATTCTTATTCACAAACGGTTTGTCCAAATGAGCTGAAACTTTCCCAGAATGGATCTTATAAAGAATATGATTTACTAGAATTTTTTCAATTTTTTCTGGAAACTTTGAATTTCGGGTTCAAATTTCAAGCAAAAACTTAAACTGCTGAGTATTCACAAACCGTAAACTCAAATTGGTTGATGGTGCAATGAATCTTGGCTACACTTGTCGTGAATCTTGGCTACACTTGTCGTGACCATAGAAATCATTTGCAAAGTAAGAGGCAGCGGGAGTTGGCTTTTGGTCAGGCGGGTAGCATGTTGAAGTTTTTTCATGACAAAATTGCTGAAAACCCATCATTCCAACATGATCTGCAGCTGGATTGTGAGGAGCATATAACAAACATTTTCTGGGCTGATGTTAAAATGATGTTAGACTATGCACACTTTGGCGATGTTGTCACGTTTGACACAACTTTTGGCACAAACAAGGAATATAGGCCATTTGGTGTTTTTCTTGGGCTCAATCAGTTCCGGGAGACTACAATATTTGGTGCTGCACTTCTATTTGATGAAACATTTGCATCATTTAAATGGCTGTTTCAATCTATTCTAGCTACACATAACGGAAGACAGCCTAAAACTATCTACACTGATCAAGATTCCGCAATGGGAAAAGCCGTAGATGTTGTGTTCACAGAAGCATACCATGGACTTTGTACCTTTCACATAATGCAGAATGCCGTTAAACATCTATCTCCCATTAAGAGTGAAGAGGAAAATAAAGATGGTGGTGAAGAGAAAAATAACGGTGAAGAGGAAGACAAAGAACCACACATTCTCACAGATTTTGGTGCTTGTATGTATGGGTATGAGGACAAGGAAGCATTTGAAGAAGCATTTGCCAATATGAGATGTAAAGTGCATAAGCAAACTTGGTTAGATAGCATCTACAAGGTTAAAGAAAAATGGGCTGAATGTTTTATGAGACATGTCTTTAGTTTGGGAGTGAGAAGTACACAACTAAGTGAGAGCTTCAACAATTCATTGAAGAACCATTTGAAATCTGATTTTCAGATTGTGCGATTTTTGAAGCATTTTGATAGGGTAGTGGATGCAAAAAGAAACAAGGAGTTGGAATCTGAATTTCAAGCAAGAAAAAATATACCAAGAATCAAGATGAGCACCCCTATGTTGGTACAAGCAAGCCAAGTGTACACTCCAATTATTTTCGAAGCTTTTCAAGGTGAGTATGAAAGATCTATGGCTGCATGCACTAAATTATTGGATGGGAACAAATATGTTGTTTCTATTGCTATTTTGCATGGTGATATTACTTTTGAGGATGAGCGCATAGTGCTAGGTGATCCTTTGAACAAAACAGCAACATGTTCTTGTGGAATGTTTGAAAGGACAGGAATATTGTGTGGACATGGACTAAAAGTTCTTGATTTGATGAACATAAAAACATTACCAACACATTATGTCTTGAAGAGATGGACTAGAGAAGCACGTAAAGGAAGCATATTGGACAAGCAAGGAAGGAATGTGGTAGAAAATCCAAAACTAGATGCTATGCTTCGGTACAAGGAACTATCTCATAAATTTCATACTATGGCATACAAGATAGCCTACTCTATGGAATGTTGTTTGTTACTAGAAAATGCTCTTGATTGTGTTGGTGCACAATTGGAGGAAAAACTAAATGCATGTAGTAGTGCTATGAATGAACCAAGTAAAGACCAGGAAAATATTGATCCAAATGTGCAACAAAACGAAGACTTGCTAAGAGCAGCGCGGCTGAAGAAAAAGGAAGTTCAATCCAAGTATTTGAGGAGAAAAAAAACTTGGCTTGATAAGTTGCTTAAGGGCAAGCGCAAGGCAACTAAACCCACTGTTTCAACCAAAAAAAGAGCAAAGGTATGTTCTATTTTACACATAACAACTCATTTTTTTTATTCATCCATAAACTAGCTAGTTGAACTTTCCTTGGCAGCAACCAAAGAAAAATGGTGGAGTAGAACCACAAGTTGAAGTGGAAGATGGTGGCCGCAAGAATGAAGCCAGTGTGGAGAATGAAAACCACAATGTGATGTTGAGTTTTACCCAGCTCCTCACAGCTCCTCCTACTTCTGATGGTAGTTTTTATGATGAAAATATGTTCTAGTTTGTAGATGTTGGTCATATGGTACTTTAGGAGTTAACTATAGTCTTTTGAGGCCTAATTGTACAAGTGGAAAGGCCTATATGTATTTTGAGGTGCTAATTGTAGTCTTTTGTTCATTGAAAGTTGTAGCTACAAAATATGAATGCTATGCAACTACCTTTCAGTGTTTAGTGCTTTCAAATGGTGCCAAAATGCTGCTGAAATGGGCTAAAATTTTGAAATGGCTCAAATTTCAAACTACCCAGAAAATTCTGAAAAAAATTCAGTAAATCGTATACACCATATTATCTAATCTAGGAAAGTTTCAACCAATTTGAGTTTACGGTTTGTGAATACTCAGCAGTTTAAGTTTTTGCTTGAAATTTGAACTCGAAATTCAAAGTTTCCAGAAAAAATTTAAAAAATTCCAGTAAATCATATTATTTATAAGATCCGTTCTGGGAAAGTTTCAGCTCATTTGGACAAACCGTTTGTGAATAAGAATCATTTAAAGTTAACTGATGGCTAACAGCTAGCACGTTTTGCATTGACTCATTTATATCCATCCGATCAGGGGTTAACGGTGGATCCTGGGGGTAAGACGCCTGGAGCCTTTGGTTCACTAAGGGTGTGTTTGGTAGCCCGGCCCATATGAGAATAGCTATCTCTCCTCAACCAAGCTGAGTCCAGCTAAGCTGGGTTGAGATTTTTCAGTGTGTTTGGTAGGTCGGCCCAGTTGAGATATTCTGAGATGAGATGTTGTTTGGTAGGTCGGCTCTGCTAGGATATGCTAAGTTGAGACTCTGTTTGGTAGATTGTATGTATTGAGATATGGTTACCTCCTCCTAAGTTGGTGAGATTACCACATTCCTTAGCAAATAACATTATATACATCATATACTTCATTATGTAAATAAGATTCAGTGTATATAATCCAAAGTAAATAAAATAAGAGTTAATATATGATCCAGAGTACATACGAGTGCTGAATAATAATCCATATTACAAAAGTTCTAATTAGCATAGGATCATACGAGTACATATGAGTACATACGAGTGCTGAATAATAAAGTCTGCATCCATATAAGTTTGGAATCCCCATAAGTTCTAATTAGCATTACAAAAGAGATACATACTAGTTGCATAAACAAATCACAAGTCAAACAAGATCAGGATTTTTTGCTATGATACGCTTGAAAGAGGCTTCACGAGCATCAGGTTTCATAGCAATGAAATTTAGGCCTTTACCCTTATGCTCCGTCAAATAGTCTAAAACAGCCAATCTTTGATCCATCTCAAATTGAGCAAGGTCCATAACAGTTTTGCACAAAGCAGGGTGTGTTTCGGTGTGGCAAGTGTTATTGATAGCACCGGCAACATCACGCAATGCATCGGACATGTTGTTAACCTGAATTGTATCTTCGTCACTTAAAATAGAGGCCCTCTTCCTCTTCCTGTTTGAGCTAGAAGGTGAAGGAGTAGTTGCATCACTCCCATGAACACCAAAGTCAAATGCGGCTTGAGAATCAACAAAACCTTCTCCATCTGTTGCTTGGCTTTCCAGATCAATAGGTTTTCCTGGTTGCTCCACTTCAATGGGTTTACCCAAAGGCTCATTAGATCCCATAGCATACTTACCTGTGGCTAGCTTGTTGCCAAAGCAAGCTTCCATATATTCAAAGTTGACAAGTGGTGTATTCAAAAATTCGGCGTCCTTAGGAGTATCCTAAACATATCATAAAGAAAAATTTCAGCAATAATATGAGCAACAATAGAGATGATTCCAGCAGTAAAACGACATATTTCAGCAACAAAAGAGATGATTCCAACAGTAAAATGACATATTTCAGCAAGATATAACATATTCCAGCAATAATATGATAGATTTCAGCAACAAATAAGATGATTCCAACACAACAACAAATTTCAGCAATAATATGACATGATTCTAGCACAACAACAACACATTTCAACAATGAAGAACATGTACATACCTGAGTGTGGCCTAAGTAATGTTGGTCTTCTAGAACTATCTCTTTTCTATCATCATCCCAAAGTGCCCCACTTAGCATTCTCAATTTTTCGATCCTTTGATACTTCACCTTCCATTTGCGGAGATGGTTGGTCACTTGAGTGGTACTAACTTCATAGCCCACAAGTTGGGTCACATTTTTTGCAGCTTTAGTAATATGGATCTCTTTGAATCCTTTATCTGTCTTCACACCTTTCGCTGCTACATCGGCGAGACAACGCAACAAGCATGCTGACATAAGAGGGGTCCAAGTCATAATCTTTGTAGCCTTCTTGGGTTGAGCACCTACATCCGGAACTTCCTCCAAAGCTTCAGCCATCTACACAACAACAACAATGACATATTTCAGCAATAATACAATAGATTTCAGCAACAAAAGAAAATATTCCAGCAATAATATGATAGATTTCAGCAACAAAATAACATATTCCAGCAATAATATGATAGATTTCAGCAACAAAATAACATATTCCAGCAATAATATGATAGATTTCAGCACCAAATAACATATTCCAGCACCAACTATCAAGTCACAATTCATAGAATGCATTTATTACATCAAGTCACAACATGATACATCAAATGTGTGCTGCCCTTTTCATTCTTAGCTGATTTAAACAATTTGTATCGGTAGAATGATAGATATATCTCAGATTTGACTCTCTAGATATATCCGTATCAACCCTACGACCCAATGCTAACACCGGAGATTGTTTCCTAGCTCTCCTTGAGATAAAAATCAAGTATGCACCCAATACAGCTGCGAGACCAGCAGCTTTCACAATGAGTTGTCGCCGATTTTTTGCCAAATCATCCATCTAACAAAAGATAACAACAACTCAACCTTCATTCATGGACATGCAATAAAAAAGATAACATCACAGTATATACTACAATGGTCTCTGCACAGACTTATCGAAATCCTTGCTACAACTACAACAATTTTACATCACAGTATATACTACAACGATTTTACACAACAGTAATATATAAACGAAATAGCAGAATGAGAAAAGAAGGAAAATAGAGACTACCTCACACAGGAACTTCCTCCTGGGCGATGAAGAACAGAGGGCGTGGGCTGCTTTGCAGGTCGGAGGTGGCCTGCTGCGGGTCGACGGGCGGAGGTCGAGGCGGCGGTCTCCGGCGTGTGCTGCAGGTCGACGGGAGGAGGCGGCCTTGCAGGTCGACGGGAGGAGGCGGCCGGCTCGAGCTCGTGCTGCAGATCGACGGGAGGAGGCGGCCGGCTCGAGCTCTTGCTGCAGATCGACGGGAGGATGCGGCGGTGTCGAACTCGTGCAGCAGATCGACGGGAGGAGGCGGCCGGCTCGAGCTCTTGCTGCAGATCGACGGGAGGATGCGGCGGTGTCGACCTCGTGCTGCAGATCGACGGAAGGAGGCGGCGGAGGTCGAGGCGGCGGTCACCGGCGGCCGGGATCTGGAGCTCGAGCTCTGGCGGCGCTGCGGGCGAAAGAAGGAGACGGGGGGGAATGATTGGGGGGTCGGGCTGGGGCGGTGAGGGGATTTCCGGAGTGGGACGCGCGGAGAAGTTTTCGGGGATGCGGGGCTCTCATTTTTGGCTCAGTTCGGCAGTGCTCACTTGCGAAGCTCGGATCGGGCTTCTCATCTCGGCAGTGCCGAGAGGCCGTTTTCGGGTGAGATGGGCACTGCCCAACACGCACGGACCGGTCTACCAAACAGCAAAATGTCGGTCCAAGTGGGAATATCTGAGGTAGGCTGGGCTACCAAACACACCCTAAGGCACTGAAGCCGCGTCCTGTTGGGTGGAGTTTGCTTGGCGTAGTGTTCAGGTTTGCGTACTGCGGCTTCACTGTCCACGCACGCGCACAATCCCAAGTCCTGACCTCCACTCCGGCCAGACTTCGCCATGGCCGCGCCGTGCGGCCGCAGCGCCCTGCCGCTCGTGCTCATTGCTCTCTCCGCGGCGTTCCTCACCTACAACGCGCTCCTCTCCACACGGTCCTTCCCGCCCCTCCCCTCCGCCTCCTTGCCCGGCGATGCCGCCACCACCGCCTTCTCCTCCTCCCGCCGCGTCGCAGCTGGCGGCAGCGGCGGCGGCGGGCCGAGGCTGTTCCACACCGCGGTGACCGCTTCCGGGTCCGTGTACAACACGTGGCAGTGCCGCGTCATGTACCACTGGTTCAAGGAGGCGCGGCGGCAGGCGCGCGGCGCCGAGATGGGCGGGTTCACCAGGATCCTGCACTCCGGGAAGCCCGACGAGTTCGTCCACGAGATCCCTACCTTCGTCGCCGAACCGCTCCCCGCAGGGGCGGATCAGGTAATCCCCTGCGCCCGGTTGCTTGGTTTTGTGAAAAACTGCAATTTTACCAGCTACCACCCGTTATCCGGTTCTTTCTTGTTGCTTCCCTGGTTTGTTGTTACTGGTTCCGGTGAAATGTGGGTAAATATTAGGTGACCAAGTTTTTTAATCCCGGATCATGTAAATTGGTTCATCTTCATGCTCAATTTGAAGCTCCATAACACTAACACAATACCACTATAACAAATTTTATGTCTCAAGTCCCAAGTCCTGCACTCCTGCTTCACTAGAAAGGTAGTAATATAATTCCAGAGATACAGGATCATTATACTTCTGGACAAAACAACAGCTGCCCTACTTTACCTTTTGCAAACATGTGGGGATCAAGTAACTGTGGATATGAGCAAATGGTGAGGCCAAGTTGGTGGAAAAGACTGACTGTCAGCTAGGATGAGTAAACAGGATTGGACCCTGCTGCTACCTACTTTTCATCATGTGGCGTCCAAGGCAAGAAGCCAAGAACTATCGGTGTATGATGCCAGCTGCTAATAATCCTGTAGTCATCATGACAGAACCCTATGGGCTATGGTGAACTGGAACAGTATCCTATTCTATCCATTCTTCATTTTGTTGCGGCAATGCATACTACTATACTGATGGATGAACAGTTCAAGAGCTCACAAAGTTATTAACCCAGCCTTAGTACTAAAATCATGTATTATCATTGCAAATGGTTTTTTTTTAAATTTTCTGTGGCAAATTGTTCCCAAAACTCTGCTCTTTGGATTTTATTCTTAACTGAGTTCATTCTCAATCTCAGGGATACATTGTTCTTAATAGGCCCTGGGCATTTGCTCAATGGCTCAAGAAGGCAGATATACAGGAAGAGTGAGTTCAGTAAGTTCTGATAAGAAGCATACACCAACCTTCAGATTCAGTATTTTGGTTGATTTATAATTGTTTTTGTAGATATATTTTGATGGCAGAGCCAGATCATCTTATTGTCAAGCCTATCCCAAACTTATCAAGAGATGGACGTGCAGCAGCTTTCCCTTTCTTCTATATAGAGCCCAAAAAATATGAAAATGTATTGCGTAAATTCTTTCCTGAAAATGCAGGGCCGATCACTAACATTGATCCCATAGGAAATTCGCCTGTCATCATTGCGAAGGTAGTTCTTTCCTTGTGGAATATATTTGGACTTCAGAACATCTACTCATGCTGAAGGAATTAATCAATTAAATTCTCCCTAATTTGCTAGGCATCTCTTTCTAGGATTGCACCTACTTGGATGAATATTTCGTTAGCAATGAAGAAAGATCCTGAAGCAGATAAAGCTTTTGGCTGGGTTCTTGAAATGTAATGTCCGGCGAATCATATCTTATTTCCACTATTTATCCAAGCTTTCAACAGGCTTTGGGAAATGCATTATGAATCTACTTCTTGATGTTTATTCTAGCTAATTTGCAGTGCACTGCATATCTAATCTTCTACACAGTAATGTTTCTATGCTGTTATTCTGGAAAGCAGGTATGCGTATGCTGTAGCATCTGCTCTCCATGGAGTGGGGAACATCTTGCACAAGGATTTCATGATTCAGGTTTAGTACATGGCTGTTTGGTTCAGTAGGATGTGACCATGCTATACTGGGGAACTTGTGCAATTCTGTTATGAGTTGACAATTCCATTCTGTTGTTTCAGCCACCATGGGACTTGGATATTGGTGATTCATTTATTATACATTATACTTACGGGTGTGATTATGATATGAAGGTACATACTTCTCTCATTGATGCAAAATGTCTGGTTTCTTATAAGTTTATGCTTTAACCATGTCTTTCTCTGAACTAGGGTAAATTGACTTATGGCAAAATTGGAGAGTGGAGGTTTGACAAAAGATCCTACGAGAATAAACCTCCTCCTAGAAATTTGCCATTACCTCCGAATGGCGTACCTCAAAGTGTGGTACAGTCCAGATCTTCCTGCAGATATCTAAATTATTTTTTCTGCCCGAGGACCTCCGTATTTGTCATTCTAGGGGACATTATTCTGAATTTTCCTTCTCTAGCGAATCATACTGCCTTGATTATCTACAAGCCTTTCAAGGAAGAGTTTTTTTTGGTCTTAATCAGTACTCAGTACACACTAAATAAAAGAAAAAAAGGAGATAAAGTGAATTGATTACAAGGTTAAACACATTTTTTCCATGGCAAAATAATATAAGGATTCATTGTTGTTGGGGTATATTAATCCTTCATGTATATCATCCAAAACAATGGTCTGTTTCTTGCGATAGCTATGCTGGAAATACCCTTGCTATTCATTTTTCCTCAGTTGGTTTAGGTATCTAAAATCGATGTAATGCTTAAGTATCATTGTCACTGTCTACAGTGTCCTTACTTTGCTATACCTATGTTCCTTCTTTTTCTTGGAATATTTATTAAACTGTAGAGTGGATTTTGTGTTTTCCACAGGTGACACTTGTGAAAATGGTTAATGAAGCGACGGCCAACATACCCAACTGGGAATCTTATGCAGCTGAGTGACCTTGTGCAGTCTAATATGGTTCATGTATAGGTTTATCCAGGGCTGCTGACTCAATATATGTCTCGCTTCAATGCGCAAGCGCCTATTCTGTCCCTGGATTGCCAATGTCCAAAGCAGAAGTGGTGCAAATAACTTATGATCCCTGTAGTTACAGTCACGCATACACTATGACTAAATATTTGTAGGTGAAAATTGTGTTGTAAAGAAGTGAGAGGTGTGTGGTTCTTGATCCTCATTCCTGACTCCCTCCTGATTCTTTTCTACTTTAGAAAAGTCAGTCATATACTGTATTTTAGACAAGTCAAACTAATCCTCTATTTACTTGTTTTCCATTTGAATGACCTAAAATGTATGAATAACTTTCATGATCAAACAAACAGTAATATTACTGTTTGCAAAAAAAAAGTTTTCATCAAGAAGTAATATATTTGCCAGTTTACTTAGATTAACCTGGTGATTTTTATCTGCTGGCAACTTGCTTAACTAGGCTGTCAAGGCCAATCACAACTTGAACACTTCACCTACACAGCTTAAATTTGTTTCTGCCAAGGCCAAT
Source organism: Dactylis glomerata (assembly GCA_007115705.1). Taxonomy (NCBI): domain Eukaryota; kingdom Viridiplantae; phylum Streptophyta; class Magnoliopsida; order Poales; family Poaceae; genus Dactylis; species Dactylis glomerata. The sequence goes on from QXEO01000302.1 coordinate 809,114, forward strand.
CACAACTTGAACACTGCAGTATATTTTTATGTGAATTACTCACAAAACATCAATTATACTTTAATTAAAAGTAAAGAAAATCCTGGTATGTGAACAAGAAGAGTCAATTCCTTCGTTCCTACTTCTCCTGTCAGTCGTCTCCCTCGTCTTCTCTTCAGATCCCACCTCTGCTTGCCTCCAATGTCCCGGAAGCCCTCGCCTCCTCCCTAGCTCCCCTCGCCTCCAATGGAACCGGCGGCGGCGCCCCCAGTATCTCACGCGAGCCCGCAGGCCTGCCATGTCGCCGCCGGCGGCACCGCACGGGGCCTCCGTCGGCGCCAGTACGCGGTGCTTGCGCTTACCTTCGCTGCGTACGCCGCGTTCCACGCCTCCCGCAAGCCGCCCAGCATCGTCAAGGCCGTGCTCTCCGCGGACTGGGCGCCGTTCTCCGGGCCCCGCGGGACGCGGCACCTGGGCGAGCTCGACGTCGCCTTCCTCTCCGCCTACGCCGCCGCCATGTTCGCCGCGGGCCACCTCGCCGACCGCGCGGACCTCCGCGTCCTCCTCGCCGCCGCCATGCTCGCCTCCGGGGCCGCGTCGGCGGCGCTCGGCGCGGCCTACTTCTTGGACGTCCACAGCCTCCCCTTCTTCCTCGCCGCGCAGGCCGCCAGCGGCGTGGTCCAGTCCGCCGGGTGGCCCTGCGTCGTCGCCGTCGTGGGGAACTGGTTCGGGCACGCCTCCCGCCGCGGGACCATCATGGGGGTGTGGACCTCGCACACCTCCGTCGGCAACATCGCCGGCTCCTTCCTCGCCGCCGCAGTGCTCGAGTTCGGGTGGGGCTGGTCCTTCTTGGTACCATCGTTCGTCATTGCCGCGCTCGGAGTCGTGGTGCTAGTGTTCTTGGTCGCTCATCCGAGTGATGCTGGTTTCGACCTGGATGCAATGGAGGTTGAGATGAGTGGGGAAGGTGGGGAGGAGGTGGAGCTTCTTGGAGAGGAGAAGAAAGAGGCTGAAGTGGATGATGACGAGTTTGAAGTGGAGATGGGGTCTCAATTGCCCAGGGCCATTGGATTCTTGGAGGCATGGAGATTGCCCGGTGTCGCACCTTATGCGTTCTGCCTCTTCTTCTCCAAGCTTGTTGCTTATACCTTCCTCTACTGGTTGCCATTCTATATACGGAACAATGGTATGTGCTTATATTCTGCTGAAGCCGCAATAGCAAAATACTACCTTGTTATCTGCTGCTTGCTGTTTACTACTTGGATACTTGGTGAAATTAGGTAAACGAGTTTTCTCAAAAAAATTGGATAAAAGAAAATCAAGAAATAGGTCATGATTAGTTTGAACTGCAACCATTTGACACCGTAATCAAGTTTGTGACTCAAAGTCTCAAACTGAATTGTTAAATCATCTATCCTACATTAGCAGCTTGATATATCAGTATTTTCGCTTTAATGTCATTGTTAGCTGGTTGCTTCTTATTGGACAACATAATTTGTAGTTCTGTGACAAGGGGGAGATTCATCTCTTGTGGTTCTCCTAGGGACCACATCATTCTTAGGAGCTTTGTTTGTCAGCATTTCTACACATATAAAAGTAATGTAGCCTCTCTCAAGATTAGGCTTATCAACATCAAGCGCTCCAAGCATCATTTATCTGTCTGGTTTTCCAGGTAGTAATGTAATAGCAAGAAAAACGCGACTAATCCAGCTTATAGAAATGTAAAATACCCACACTTCCTTTGTTTCGCTTCTGAAGTTCTAATGGAAAGATGAAAAATACAAGTGATAAGTGTTATCTGGAGATTACTGTTATATCTGCAAGCATTTTGTCAATCAAGAACTTTTCTGAAGTATCATTTGTAGTGTTCGCACACATCATGCATATACTTATATGCATTCCACTATATTGCAGCTGTAGCAGGCCAGTTCTTGTCACACAAGGCTTCAGGAATTTTATCAATTGTATTTGACATCGGAGGAGTTCTGGGAGGGATTTCAGCTGGTTACCTCTCGGACGCGATAGGCGCCCGTGCTATAACATCAGCTTTGTTTCTTCTCCTGTCAATCCCTGCCCTTATCCTTTACCGGGCATTCGGAAGCATATCCATGCGCCACAACATCGGCCTCATGTTCCTCTCTGGCTACTTTGTGAATGGACCCTACTCCCTCATCACCACCGCCGTGGCAACGGATCTCGGCACCCAAGATGCGATCAAGGGGAACTCACGAGCGCTTGCTACAGTATCAGCAATAATTGATGGCACTGGCTCTGTTGGTGCTGCTCTGGGACCCTTGCTGACTGGTTATATCTCGACCAGAGGATGGAACAGCGTATTCTTCATGCTCATCGTATCCATATCACTCGCTCTCTTGTTTTTGATACGCATAGCGAGAGATGAGATAGTTGCTAAGATTGGTGCCAGGCATTAGGCTTTGTTTGCTTTGCTGATGCTTCGGAATTGTTAGACTTGATTTTTTTCTGCGGGTTGTCAGAGACTAAAACTAGCAAGAGTTGTAAGTCTGTAGTAGTTAGGTTATGGGCATTTCTTGGTTCATGTAAATTTGTGGGTTGGCTGGTTGCACATATGTACACTCATAGAAATCAAAGGCTGGATACAAATCTTCCTTCTCTTTTTGCATGACTATTAACAAATCATTAGTTCATTACATGTTTGTTTGTTCTGATGCTTATGGCTTTTTCAGTGGTAGACTGTTCATTACATGTTATCCCTGTGTGCAAAGTATGAGCCTGGTGCTGTGAAAAACATAAACAGATCCCTGGTCATTTGAGCATGATGTGCCGGAAAACTCGGGGTCTGGGGATTTAAATGATAAATCAAAAACACATTTAAAAGCTTAGGAAAAATCTGAAGTTTTTCATAGGTATGTATACATTCTTCCTACACACATATAGGGTTACAAAAAAATACAAATATTTGGATCTATGGTCCATACATTTTTCTTGTTCAGAAGACAAAATAAATTTTTTTTTTAATTTTCATGTATGCATTTAGATGTGAGATTTTTGAAAAATAAATTGAAACTGCAAATTTTTTTCTTCCATTTTTCGTATATTGTGGTCTCTGAATCTCTCAAAGCCATAACATTGAATCCATGGTGCCGCCGTATTGTCCTGACTCCTGATGATATCAAAACTTGTACAATGGTGCCCCGTCAACCTTGTTTTAGTCTTCTCCAAGCTTGTTGCTTATACCTTCCTCGACTGGTTGCCATTCTATATACGGAACAATGGTACGTGCTTATATTCTGCTGCGGCCACAATAGCAAAATACTAGTATCTTGTTATCTGCTGATTGCTGTTTACTACTTTGATATACTTGGTGAATTTGGTAAAAGAGTTTTCTTGAAAAAATTGGATAAAAGAAAATGAAGAAATAGATCACGGTTAGTTTGAACTGTAACCATTTGACACTGTAATCAAGTTTGTGACTCAAAGTCTCAAACTGAACTGTTAAATCAATCTATCCTACCTTAGCAGCTTGATATAGCAGTAGTTTCACTTTAATGTTGTTGTTAGCTGGTTGCTTCTTATTGGACAACATAATCAGTAGTTCTGTGACAAGGGGGAGATTGATCTATTGTGTTACCAGTGATCACATCCTTCTTAGGGGCTTTGTTTGTCAGCATTTCTACACATAAAAGTAATGTAGCCTCTCTCAAGATTAGTCTTATCAACATCAATCGCTGCAAGCATCATTTGTCTGTCTAGTTTTCTAGGTAATAATGTGATAATTGAAAGATGTGAATAATCCACCTTATAGAGTTGCAGTAGTGTAAAATACCCACACTTCCTTTGTTTTCCTTCAGAAGTTCTAATGGAAAGACGAAAAATACAAGTGACAAGTGTTATCTGGAGATTACTGTCATATCTGCAAGCATTTTGTAAATAAAGAACTTTTCTGAAGTATCATTTGTAGTGTTTGCACACATCATGCATATACTTATATGCATGCCACTATATTGCAGCTGTAGCGGGCCAGTTCTTGTCACACAAGGCTTCAGGAATTTTATCAATTGTATTTGACATCGGAGGAGTTCTGGGAGGGATTTCAGCTGGTTACCTCTCGGACGCAATAGGCGCCCGTGCTATATAACATCAGAAATGTTTCTTCTCCTGTCAATCCCTGCCCTTATCCTTTACCGGGCATTCCGAAGCATATCCATGCGCCACAACATCGGTCTCATGTTCCTCTCCGGCTACTTTGTGAACGGCCCCTACTCCCTCATCACCATCGCCGTGGCAACGGATCTCGGCACCCAAGATGCGATCAAGGGGAACTCACGAGCACTAGCTACAGTATCGGCAATAATTGATGGCACGGGCTCTGTCGGTGCTGCTCTGGGACCCCTGCTGACGGGGTATATATCGACCAGAGGATGGAACAGTTTATTCTTCATGCTGATCGTATCCATATCGCTCGCTCTCTTTTTTGATAGGCATAGCGAGAGATGAGATAGTTAAGATTGGTGCCAGGCATTAGGCTTTGTTTGCTTTGCTGATTCTTCGGAGTTGCGAGACTTGATTTTTCTGTGGGTTGTGAGAGACTTAATACTAGCAAGAGTTGTAAATCTGTAGGAGTTAAGTTACGGCCATTTCTTGGTTCATGGAAATTTGTGGGTTGGTGGTTGCACATATGTACACTCATAGAAACCAAAGCCTGGATACAAATCTTCCTTCTCTTTTTGCATAATAGTAACTCTCAGTAAGACTATTAACAAATCATTAGCTCATTGCATGTTCTTTTTGTTCTGATGGTTATGGCTTTTCCAGTGATAGATTGTTCATTACATGTTATCCCTGTGTGCAAAGTATGAGCCTGGTGCTGAGAAAAACATAAACAGAGCTCTGGTCATTTGAGCATGGTGAGCCATAAAACTCGGGGTCTGGGGATTTAAATAATAAATCCAAAACACATTTAAAAGGTTAAAAAATCGGAAGTTTTTCACAAGTATATATACATTCTTCCTACACACATATAGGGTTACAAAAAATTACAAATATTTGTATCTATAATGGATGCAGTAATTGGTATTCTAGGTCCATCAAATTTTCTTGTTTAGAAGGCAAATAAAAATATGTGTTCATATTTTTTTTGCATGTATATACATTTACGTGTGAGATTTTGTAAAAATAAATTGAAACTGCAAATTTATTTTTCATTTTTCGTATATTTTGGTCTCTGTATCTCTCAGAACCAGAACATGGTTTTGTAGTTAAAAATTGGAAATTTTGGAAGTGTGGACTTTTGAGAGGAGGCTGAACTGAATGTGTGATCGTGGAGGATGCCAAGATGGCCACCACGACAATACTGGTAGCAGTGCGCGCCGTTGCTTCGAGAGAGAAGATGCGCCATTGGGGTTCGGTCCGGTCGCCATCGAGCTCGGAATTGCTCGCTGGAGTTTCACGTGAAAGCGGTGGGACGGCGAAGGTCTGCGGCCGAGGGATCATGATAGCAAACCCTATCCCGACCTCCACCCCGGTTATATACTGGCCACGATCAGGTGCCCTGGATAAATATATCCGGGCCTAGGGAATATCATGATCTATTCTGCACATAAAAAGAATAATGGCCTAGCCTGGCCATTTTCCAGGATCTGCTAGAGTTGCTCTTACCGGGAGTGCCCAGCCGTATTTACGAAAGACCATTTATAGGCAGAGAGATCAGGCCTATGATCTCCACTCCTCTTCGCCCTTTCTTCTCTGAAATTGCTGCATCTGATCCCCGCTCCGGGCAGAGCAGATCGTCAAGAGCACAGCGCGATTTATCAGTCCACTACAGCATCCAGCGCCCCGGCAAGAGCCACTACGGAACCACTCACAATCCACTGTGTACTACCACTAGCTGTCTTGCTTTATCGCTGTCCGAATGAAGGCCAGCCTATGGAGAGCGTCGTTCATGGCGGTCCGTCCACTCCCATGAGAATCACGCGTTCAGGTCAGACTGGATAAACAGTTAAGCCCACTCCCGTCGAATCACGCGTTCAAGTGGCAGACCGTTGACATATAAGAAGAGGTCGATCGAGACGAATTAGGAGAGGAAGAAAACTAGCAACAGCTCGAGCTGAAGACCATGGCACGCTCGTCGCAGGCAGCGGCGGCGCTATGCTTGGCGGTGCTATGCGGCGCGATGTTCCCGCCGCCGTGCGAGGGGTGCGCCGACGTTGAGGAGGCGGCGCTCATGGACATCCGTGACCAGTTCGACTACTAGTACTCGACCCTTGACTGGAGCAGCAGAGATTGCTGCCGGTGGGACGGGGTGACCTGCAACCCCCGCACACGCCGCGTCACGGGCCTCGACCTCAGCATATTTTCGAAATGTTGATGACTACGGCTCCAGTCTACTCAACGCTACTATCTTCCTTCCCTTGCAAGAGCTGAGGAATCTCTCCCTGAGAAACCTTGGCATACAAGGATGCGCACCAGGTGCAGGTAATTCATTCTGACCAATTTTTGTTTCGCGTGAGAAGGCTCCCTCGCCAGCTCGCCATGGAACCATGTCAGCTGGAGAGAAGTCCATATTACTCGTGTAGATAGTAGTGACAGGGCATGAGATCGAGTGCATCTCGTCGTAGGAAAGAAAGACACATTGGTTTACTCAAGTTCAATCCCCTAGAAAGGTAATATACCAACTTCTTAAGAGTGTGTATTTAAAAGAGGGTTTATAAAGTACAAGAACTAAATTTCATATGCAAAGCTAGGTCTTAATAATGGCATTCATAATTACTTCGAGGATGGGTTGACTCTTTCACAAGGCAATTTATCCAAATGCATCCTTTTCATATGTTCGCTTTTTATCCTCTGTATGAAATGATCAATCCGATCCTCAACCAAACATTGAATCCATCTTATTGCTATGATACAACATAGTGTGTCCATCCTTATCTCCTCCAAATACCTAACTTGGCACAACTAGGTGTCAACCAAGTGAACATTGGCACTCTTTAGTAAATACATTCTTGCCATGCATGTATGGCATGGACCCCCAGTATATTGTTACTATTCACTAGGCGTCATTCACAACTTGCAATAGGAACAACCAAGAAAACAAGTAACACAACTCTCTCGATAGGTGACTTTTACTCCTTGCCTCACATGTTGGTGCTTCTATCTACGTCAACGAAATCTGCTTTGGTCCCTATCCCCAAGGCCAACTCTCAAGAATAGTCAAAGCCCTTGATCCCAACTCCTGTTAGATCAACGCAAACTAGGGATAGTTAGTTAACCCAAAATCTCACGACCATATTAAATCTCATGAAGACAATAGTGATGGGGGTAGAAGCCTGACGGCATCTCATATAGGAAAGCAAAGACATAGTGGTTTACCCAAGTTCAAGCCCAACAAAGGTAGTAGCCCTACTTCCTCTTACGGGTATATATTTACATGAGAGTATATACTTACAAAAACTAGATTTCATTTACAAATCTAGATCAAGAAAAAATAACTCACTTTTTCTCGGTAACTAGGTGACTTTGACTCCTTGCCTAGCATGTTGGTGCTTCTACCTAGGTCTAGTAAATATGCACTGATCACCACTCTAGGGCCACCTGCTCATTTTCTCCCTCCTCCTCTCTCTCTCTCTCTCTCTCTCTCTCTCTCTCTCTAAACACCGCTTTTGAGAATCGTTGCCCACCTTTTGGCCCCTCTCCTCTCACTCTCCGGCAACTCAGCTGGATAGAGTAGAGGGTCAGAGGGTGCCCGCCCCCCTTAGTGTTTTCCCTAGTGGAGTATGGTGCTTTATCGAGGGAATCAACACCATGGACACACCTGAACTCCATCTACTTGCCTGTGGTGGATCAGATCCTTGTTGTTTTCCTCTAGAGGTCAAAGACAGAAATGGGAAGGGAACCTTCTTCTGGTCCCCTATAGAATAAGTTCGATGGATCAGATCCTTGTTGTTTTCCTCTAGAGGTCAAAGACAGAAATGGGAAGGGAACCTTCTTCTGGTCCCCTATAGAATAAGTTTGATGGGTGGCCCCATATATGGTGGTTAGAGTTGGAGATCTCTCTTCTTCTCTGTATATTTTTTCACCTGGTCTCCATGAAGGTAGAGGGCGGGAGGCAGATCTAGGGGGCGGAGCTCGGGGAATAGCTCATGTTTGTTCTTTCTGCTCTCAAGAGGAGTTCATCCACGATGCCCACGATTGCTACCGTGATTCATAAGAACAGAGGGTACTCCGCATTGCGGTGTTGGGGTGGCACCCCAGTGTTTTTTTTCTCCAGGCCGTACTGCCAAAGTGGGGTATCTTTGGTGTGAGTGTGACGTTCAACGCTGATGTCGAACCTAGTGGCGAAGTCCCCAGTGTCAACAATGGTGGTTGTGGCTTCAGATCTCGTCTGAAGAGCGTTGGCGGAGAAGGACTAGATGACTTTTTTTCCAGTTTTTAGGTAGGGTCTTTCTGCTAAAATCTAAGAACTAGTTTGTTATTTCTGCTTTTGACAGGGTCCTCCTTGTAAGTTATCCTGCCACTTAATACAGCTTTTGGGGCCTTCGGTCCTCTTCCCATTAACAAAAACACTCTCGGGCCAACTCTCAAGAATAGTTGGTTCTGTCGACCTCAAATCTATGTAGTCAAAGACAACAAGACCTTGAGCTCTTCTACTCCCAACCATATCTTATAATTGAGCTACAAAGGGTGGACTAGCCCCCAGCATGTGCTAAAAGGGGTAAGGCCAAGACAGACACCCACTATGAGTAATATCCCTTCAACATGTGACTAAGTTGTAAGATAACCCTTTTTCTAGAGAGGTAGGACTATGAGGCATCGACTCTAAGAAGGAATCAACATTGTAGGTAAATGGATCAGAGGAGAGATGAATATAACATAAAAATAACCAACAAGATGACTAGTTTAAGTCACATTAACCATGCTTTCTCATTTGTAGCTTGCCAAGTCTGGTTTGTTGTCACCCTATGCCCATATTGCTATATTTTCTGAACAGTTAGGGCGCAACTAGTCAAACATCTTCGACGTAGTGAAGCCCAAGAGAATACACACACAAAAGGTGTGTCCTCACCATTGACATCAAAGACGTACGATATGCCTTTTTAGACCCTCAACATGTTGTGCAATCCTCTTCTTCAGGTGACACATTTGTTGTCATTAGGAAGGGCATGTATTCTCTCATAGTTTAATGATATCCATTGATTACACAAAGTTTTGTTTCAAACAAATAAAAAAGTTTGGCTCATCTCATTAGTTAGGAAGAAAGGTACCACTCAATTAATAGTAGAAAATAGGTGAAAATATTGGTAGATGCCCTATGACTCCTTGGGGAACAAGATAACACAAATCAGCGCCAGCCGAATTTGCCACCCACATGAAAACTCAAAAGCCACCAAGAGAGCGACCATCGTCAGAGTTACAACATGAGGCATTATCGTCATCACCATGAGTCGGTGATTCTATTTCACCTTCGACCTTCGACAAAGGAGCCCTTATCTTAACACATGTTGAACACATGCTGACTCATGCCAAACAATTATCCACCCGTGTTAGTGACTAGATTAGACTCAAGTAAGAACATTCGATGTGAGAAATCATGAGCGTGCTGATAAGGCCCTACACCTGACCACCCATCATGTATCATCGTACAACGAAATTAGGTTCCTCCTTGGTAGCTCCAATTCTATGATGACATGGTTAGGTAGCACGGATCCCTCAAACATGCTAGAAGAAACTGATGCTCCCGCTAGGTTGAGACTCCAAGAGTAGAGTGTTGAGCACAGGAAAGCGCAATTTTCCCCACTAAGGTGACTTGAGGGTTTATATCAAACTCTCGGGGAACTGTGTGTACAAGGACTCTTTCTGTCCTTCTTCAAACAACCTGCAAAGTAAATAAATTTGCTTTATGTCCTCAACCTCACCAAGTGGTTGTTAGGCACAAGGTGTGTGTAAGTATACAAAATTGAAAGTAAATATGCAAATGAAATGATGAACAGTAAAGATATGGTTGTAGTGTTTTGGTTTGTGAAATGCAATAAAGGAAATATTTTTATATTTTCAAAAATTAATAATGACTGAAAATGAAAACAACAATAAAGTGAACAAAAAGGTGTTTCTTATAATAAAAAGTGGACCGGGGTTTATGGGTTCACTAATGCACTCTCTCATAAAAGATATGGCGGACATAGGATCATACAGATTGCAACAAAGTTCACATTAAAATGAATTTATATGGGCATCACGTCCTAAATAGAGATGTTTTGGTTATTCATCTCACTCATACTCCACCAAGATATGAATTTAATCTAATCACCTCGGTATTAAGATAAAACTCAGAGCATAGCATTAAGCACAATGACATGAAGTTAAAAATAAAACATGCTAGATCTAGTCGCGTATACTCGGCAAGGTCACGCTAGAGATACCCTGTAGCATGGTATTTTCTTTATCCCTAGTGAGGCAACAAAGTAAGGTAAACACCCAAGTGACTCCGAAGGACTGTCCTCCCCGGAAAAATCACCCCCCGTTACTCCAACTAATGCACACGTTCCCCCATACACGCTCTCATAAACATGCTTGATCATAACAAGTAAATAAGAACGGGGTACATAATATGCATCTACTCATACACTGAAATTAAAGAATAATTGCGATCTCATATATTACTCATAGAAAGATCCACCACAAAAGTGATACAAAGATGGCCATAATCATGTTATGTGGCTCATATGGCACTAAAACGATGAAGAACAAGAGAGACATACATATAGCGACTGCCACAAACCCGTAGTACACAGGTGGAATACTCCTCCTTCATCATGGCAACGAAGGTAGAATCGTTGGAGGGGATGGAGATCACACCGGCAACGCCCTGCCGGAGTTTCCCCTCCAATCTTCGATCTCCCAGGCTTCTGTTTCGTGTTTCTGTGTTTCGGTGGCGCTCCCTTTCGCGACCCGCAGAGGGGCCCTTTTTATAGATAGTTTTAGGTCAAGACGCATCCAACGAGACGAAGATCGACGGGATCGGAGCAACGAGGTGATAATGAGCAGGCCTTGGCCACATGGGCCATGCCCATTTCTCCATCGGACCTCCTCTGTTGCACTTCCTTCTCTCTGAAGTCTTGTTCTATGGAAAAACTGGTTCCTCCCAAAGTTTCAGGTAATTTGGACTCTGTTTGGGTCCCTGAAAGTTAAAAACATAGAAAAGGAGGTTTTTTGGCTTTCCCAGGTTAATCCGATAAAATTAGGGAACATGTGAATTATTCCCTATAATCATAAAAAACATGAATATAACCAATATATGATGCAAATAAGGTGCAATATTGATGGCGCGGTGATGATGGTGTGAAAGCTTCTTCTTTAATACACGGCAACGGCGACACAAAACTTCTGGAGCCAAGTTGACGTGGGAATGTGAAGTAAATGACCAGCCAGTTGGAAAACCCCAAGAGAAGGTTTTGATGAAGATAGCAGCAAGTTTTCCCTTAGTTATGAAACCAAGGTTATCAATCCAGTAGGAGGATGAATACGACTGAAGGTGATGCCCGCTAGCTTCGCGACAGCTCCGGACAATTTATAGGGCGCCTCGTCCAAGCTTTGCTTTGTGAGCGGCAACGTGGAACCTGCACACAACACAACCAAATACTTTGTTCCCAACTTACGATGAGGTTGTCAATCTCACCGGTTTGCTTGAAACAAAGGGTATGAGCGTATCGAGTGGAAAGTGATAATAGTATGCGAGTAAAGTAAACAGGTGATAGCAATATAAAGGAAATAGGACCGGGGTCTACAGTTCACTAGTGGTGTCTCTACATATGATAAAATAACATATACTGGGTAAACAAATTACAGTTGGGCAATTGATAGAATAAAGAAAACGTGCACGTCGAGAGGATCACTATGAGATTTACTCTGGGCATTACAACAAGATACATAGACCGCCATCCAACTGCATCTATGACTAATAATCCACTTGTGGCGAATCAATCCGAGAACTCCACAAGTATTAAGTTGCGAACAACAGATAATTGCATTAAGCAAAGTGTGTAATGTAAACAAAGCATATGCCCTCGAGCATATGAATGTTATTTTCCCCTAGTAGCAACAGCACATCTACAACCTTAGAGGTTTCTGTCACTCCCCCAGATTAAATAGAGGCATGAACCCACTATCAAGCATAAATACCCCCTCTTGGAGTCACTAGCAACTACTCGGCCAAGATAGCTACTAACAACGGAGAGCATGCAAGATCATAAAAAACATAGAGATAACATAAGATAAAATTCAGTACATCAACTCAATCATAACACCAATATTCATCGGATCCCAACAAACACAACATGACGGTGATCTCAATCATGTAAGGCAGCTCACGATATCTAAACATGAAGCACATGGTGGAGAAGACAACCAACTAGCTACTGCTATGGACCCATAGTCCAAGGTAGACTACTCACTCATCGCGCCGGAGGCAAGCATGGCGATGAAGAAGACCCCCGGTTGTGATTCCCCTCTCCGGTAGGATGCCGGGAAGAGCTTCTGGACCCTCCCGATCTTTGGGTCGACGGCGGCGGCGGATCGCGAGGTGTTCTGGAAAAGTGATCGGGTTTTTAGGTTTTTCCCGTCGGGGGGTCTTTATAGGCGAAGGGGCGTCGTCAGAAGTGGACCAGGGGGCCCACACCGCCAGGGGCGCGGGCCAGCCCTAGGCCGCGCCGCCCTGTGGTGTGGCCGCCCTCTGGTCCGGCTCCGTCTCCTCTTCGGTGTTCTGGAAGCTCCGTGAAATATCTGGACGACTGGCTTTGGTTTCGTCTAATTCCGAGAATATTTCCTGTGTAACTTTTCTGAAACACAAAACAGCAAAAAACAGGGAACTCGCACTGTGGCATCTCGTTAATAGGTTAGTTCCGGAAAATGCATAAAAATGCCACGAAGTGTAATGAAACACTAAGCAAATGGTGTGAAAACAAGCATGGAGCATCAAAAATTATGGATACGTTGGAGACGTATCAGCATCCCCAAGCTTAACTCCTGCTCGTCCTCGAGTAGGTAAGTGATAGCAAAAGAAATAATTTTTGAGGTGACATGCACCTACACAATCTTGATCATCTATGTAAGCGTTGTGTGCTGGGATCAAAAGAACTTAAAACATGGGCATGAAAGATATAATCTTGATAGAAGAAACTTAGCAACCATGTTATAACATGAAAAGAACACAAACAAAAGATCATGAAAATGAAACAATGAAAGTCAAACGTGTGTTCACATTATAAGGAAAAACATACAAATGGTTTTCAGCTTGTCCCTCATGGAGTAGCAAAACATAAATGCATAGGACACCTTCAAGTTTAAGAGGGCGAGTAGATACAAATAATTTAAGAACAAGTGAAACCAACAATATGAATCAATCAATGAAAACTTTGGGACAATGCACATTATACTCAGAATGACAACTATGCTCTCTTAACGGTGCATAAAGATAGAAGGTGGGGACTCAACATAAAAGTAAAAGAAAGGCCCTTCACGGAGGGAAGCAGTGATTAAACATGTGCTAGAGCTTTTCATTTATAAAACAGAGATAAAAATGGGGTTTTGAGAGGTGGTTGTTTCATGTCAACGACTAGCAATGGGGTCTTACTATCTTCCATAATAAACAAGTGAGAGCGGTTCCGAGTTCTTTGAAAATTTGGCACATTGGTGCTCTTTTATAAAGCTTTGGCACTCCTCCCCACCTTTTTTCCTTTCTCAAACCATGGCTAACCGATTCCATCGGGTGCCCACCAACATTCACATACCATGGAAGAGTGCCTTTTTTCTTTTAAAATTAGATTGCAATGGTCTGACCAGCTCTCATGCAAAATTAATGACAAGCAGATGAAGCTGCCTAGTCGAGGGGTACTTAATTTAATATGGAAGATAACAATTCCGACCACTACGTCCCCATGAGCTAAAAACAGTGGCACAAAACGAGAAGTAGTTGAAAGTTTTGAAAGGTAGCACATGAAAATTTACTTGGAATGGCTTACAAATACCATGCATAGGAATTTATAGTGGACACAATGGCAAACTTGGTTTTTAGGAGTTGGATGCAAGAGTAGAGCTCATACTCAATACAAAATGAAGGCTAGCAAAAGACTGGGAGCGACCAACTAAGAGAGCAATAACGGCCATAATCATGCATAGCGACAAAGCGACATTAAAAGAAGCATAAGATGGCATCAAAAGTCAAAAACTAAATGATCATAGAGGCAATGGCGACTTTGTATGAGTCTAACATGTGTGAGCATGCGCCAAGTCAACCCAAATAAAGCATCAAGGAGAAAACCAAAATAATGCTTCCAAATAATTAAAACAACACATGATTTTTTCAAAGGCTCATTAAGCAATCTCAGTCATTTGAGACAAGTCATGCTACAACAAAACCACTAAGCATACTATCAAAAAGACATCAAGCACGATATGCAAAAGCCTAGGTCGCAGTCTACACAAGCTCCTTCTTGTACCACTTTTTTGCATAAAGCTTTTTCTCTTTTCCAACACCATTAAAACTTTTTATAAACAATTCTTTTGATGAAAACCAACATGGACCAGAGGCAAAAATACACCTTGATGAAAAGATATAACAAGATCTGAACACATATCAAGGCAAAAATCGAAAGCTAAACGCAGTTCTAGAAAAAGAAGAACACTCGTTAAAATGGTAATAGTGAAGAACGGAGTGTTCTTGGCAAATGAAAAACAAGGCAACTTCTCCAAAAGGAATTTGTTGGGGTCCAACCATTTATTGCAGCAAACAAAACAAAACAAAAATGAAAACTAAAAACAACTGACGCTCCAAGAAAAACGCATAATGCATGAAGCAATAAAAATATAGTGTGTTTAAAGGTGACCTGATTTTTGCCGATGAAGAAGGGGTGCCTCGGGGGCATCCCCAAGTTTGACGCTTGTACTTCTTGGATATTTCTTGGGGTGCTGGGCATCCCCAAGCTTGAGCTTTTGTCCATTCTTCAACTCATCTCATCATTCTTTAATCCCTACACTTGAAAACTTCCTTCATACAAAACTAAACATAAATCTATTAGCAACATTAGTGTAAGCATAATATTGAATCAGCCCTTTTTGCTTCAGGTTTCAACTCAAAACCACCACATATAAAGCATATAGTACTGTAGCAACTTCCCCAAAAGTTCTGTGATCAAAAGAACTAAAAAAGAAAGCGATAAAGCGGCAAACACAAATATTGGCAGAAATCCGTGAAAACAGAACAACTGATAAAGGTCGAATTTTTAGAGGGTTTTCTGTTACTCAAATCAAAAAGTGTTCAACTAATGAAAGTTTGGATATAACCTGGGGCATATGTGAAGGAAATATGCCCTAGAGGCAATAATAATATTGTTATTATCATATTTCTTGTTCATGATAATGTTTATACTCCATGCTATAATTGTATTAAGCGGAAACATTAATACTTGTGTGGTTTATGAACAACACCGTGTCCCTAGTACGCCTCTACTAGACTAGCTCATTGATTAATAATGGTTAAGGTTTCCTAACCATAGACATGAGTTGTCAATTAATAATGAGATCATATCATTAGGAGAATGATGTGATGGACAGACCCAAATAAAGCAGAGCAATTAGATCGTGTCATCGTGTTCATCTTTGCGAAGCTTTTCTTATGTCATGTATTGTATTCCTTAGACCATGAGATAATACAACTCCCTAGTATCGGAAGAAAGCTTTGAAGTCATCAAACGTCATCCTATGTGAGGGTGATAATAAAGGTGTCTCTCAGGTGATCGGAAAGTATTTGTTGGGTTGTATGTATCGAGATGGAATTTGTCCCTCCCAAGTCGGAGAGATATACTTCGGGCCCACTCGGTAATCGATATCAACACCGCTTGCAAGCATGTGGTTAAGGAGTTAATCACGAAGTGATATCGGATTACGGAACGAGTAAAGTACTTGCTGTGAACGAGATTGAACTAGGTATGGCGATACCGACGATCAAATCTCGGGCGAGTAAAATATCGTGTGACGAAGGGAATACATATACGGGATTAATTGAATCCTGACATCGTGGTTCATCCGATATGATCATCGATGAATATGTGGGAGTCAATATGGGTTTCCAGATCCCGCTATTGATTATTGATAGAAGATCATGTCTGCATATTCTCGAACCCGTAGGGTCACACACTTAACGTGCATCGACGCTAGGATAGAATGGATAATTGGTTTATGAGTTTTAGTTCGGAGTCTCGGATGAGATCCAGGACGTCACGAGAGGTTCCGGAATGGTCCGGAGAATAAGATTCATATAAAGGAAAGCAGTTTTTGGATTCCGGAAAGGTTTCGGAGTTTATCGGTATTGTACCGGAAGGTTCTAGAAGGTTCCGGAGTGGGACCAACGTGGGCCCACTTGACGGAGGCCTGCGTGGGCCTAAGGGGAAGTGCCTTGGCCGCCTTGGGCCAGGTGCACAAGGCCCCTAAGGCCCAGCCGGCCAAGCCCAAGGGGAAACCCTAAAGGAATCTTCAAATAAGGAAGGGGGGGAAACTTGCCCCCCACTCTTCCTTATCCAAGTCGGCTAGGGATTGGAGGAGGGACCAAAGCTGGCCGCCCAGCCCCCCATATAAGGGGGGGCAGGGGCGCAGCCCTCTCTCACCCAAAGACCCAAACCCTAGCCGCCCCTGCTGCCCTCCCTCTCTCTCTCTCGCGACTGCGCATAGGCGAAGCCCTGCCGCAGAAACTCTCCACCATAAGCACCACGCCGTCGTGCTGCTGATCCAATCTATCTCTCCACCATACTTGCTGGACCAAGGAAGGAGGAGACGTCGCTGCACCGCACGTGTGCAACTCTCGGAGGCGCCGCCACTTGCGGCGTAGGATCGGATCGGATCGCGAGGAGGAGACGACAAGTACGACTACGTCAACCACGTTCTATTGAACGTTTCCGCTGTGCGAATCTTCAAGGGTATGAAGATCTCATCTACCTCTCTCGTTGATTA
The DNA here is from genome assembly GCA_007115705.1 of Dactylis glomerata. Taxonomy (NCBI): domain Eukaryota; kingdom Viridiplantae; phylum Streptophyta; class Magnoliopsida; order Poales; family Poaceae; genus Dactylis; species Dactylis glomerata. Next base: position 826,067 of record QXEO01000302.1, read on the forward strand.
CATCTCCTAGATTAGATCTTGGCTTTCTTGTTCGCATCCGTAGGAAATTTTTTGATTTACTATGCTGCGAAACCCTTCAGTGGTATCAGAGCTAGATCTATGCGTAGATGTGTTTCACGAGTAGAACGCAACATGCTTGTTGCGGGCGTTGATGTTTTCTGTTGCAAACCTCTTGTTGTGTATCTCTTATGGCGCGGTATAGTGAGATCGAAGCGGTCCAGGCCAACTTTACGCGACCGCGTTCGCGAGACCGGCTCCGCACTTGACGTGTGGCTTGTTCCATACATGCGGCTGGTGGATGCCAGTTTCTCTCACTATAGTAGTCATGGGACTTACATCGGATGTTAGCAACCATAATATCACCGTTGTGGCTTTCCGTAGGTAAGAATCGTTCTTAGCTTGCTACTCCCATAAGCCACGTAAAACATGCAACAACAAAGTAGAGGCGTCTAACTTGTTTTTGCAGGGAGTGTTTTGTGATATGGTATGGCCCAAGACATGATGAGTATGAATTGAGTTGTATGCAATGATCATGTTTTGTAATCTTTCACGACTTGCATGTCGATGAGTTCACAACCGGCAGGAGCCATATGGTTGTCTTTATAATTGTGTATGACCTGCGTGTCAACTTCTTATACGCCATGTAATAGCTTCACTTTATCGCTAAGTAGTTAGCAATAGTTGTAGTTGCTATTCGTGGTGGAGGCAATCATGGTGGAGTGATGGAGATCATGCCGGCGCGCACAAGATGGAGATCATGGCGCGGAGATTGGCTATACCATGTCACATAAAATTATATGCATGTGATGTTTATCTTTTTATGTATCTTATTATGCTTAGATCGCGACGGTAGCATTATAAGATGATTCCTCACTTAAAGATCAAGATAAAATTGTGTTCTCCCCTCGTATGCGCCGTTGCGAAAGTTCGTCGTGTTCAAGCATCTCGTGATGATCGGGTGCTATAAACTCTACGTTCATATACAACGGGTGCAAGCCAGTATTTGCACATGCGGAGATACTTGGGTTTGACTTGACGAGCCTAGCATGTACAGACATGGCCTCGGAACACACGGACCGAAAGGTCAAGCATGAGTCATATGGATGATATGATCAACATGTTGATGTTCACCATTAAATCTACATCATTCACGTGATGATCGGTCTCGGTGTAGTGAATTTGGATCATGCTTCACTAAACAACTTTGAGGGATGTTGAATTTAGTGGGAGTTCATTAGTAATTTGATTAACTTGAACTAATTATCTTGAACTAAATCTTGTTGTATTTGCATAAGTCGTTGTAGTCTTTGGCACCGTTTCCCACCGACACTTAGCTTAAATTGAGTTAAAAGAAACTATAGAATTCTGGATAATCTTTTTGGTCTAGTGCCGTTTAGTTAGAATGTCAAGACTAAAGATTAAGTCCTATTGCAAACTTTAGCAAATCTTGCTTGCTTCATACGATTTAATAAATTGTATTAATCTAAGAGCAACGATTCAAGTTTAGTATCTAAAGATCATATGTTTGCCTTCATGATAAATTGATCTTCAAAATTGTTTGAGAATCAAAGTGATCATCGAGCTGAAAGAATTGTTTCAGAAACAAATAAGAAGTGAAAGATATTTGATATCTAAAACTTTGATTGTTTGCAAAATGATGAAGTATAATTTAGTAAAAGAACATATGCTCATATTGTATGACTATGTGCGAAGATTGAAGATGCTAGGCATCCCGATCACCCAAAAGTTTGGGAACTAATATTATACTTGCATTCATCCTTATAAGCTATAGTAGTTTCATCATGAAAGATGTCATGATAGGATGAATGAAAAGGTATTGGCTAAATGGTTTTGCTATACCAAAAGAATACTAAAGAATGGAATCTGGAAGAATACCAATCATATGATGATGGCGATCCACTTCAAAGTGCAAAATCCAAGGCTATTAGTATTTGACTAGCATCCTTTGGACTATGTGTCAAATGATTGATGCCACTATTGATGTCGATAGATTCTTCTAAATAGAGAGGAAATGCTAAATAGGATCTGCAAAATATTTGGTAGAAAAGTAAAAGACTGGAAAATTCCATCTCAGGTATATAAATGATATACATGTTATAGATGTATTCTTTGCTAGTACATAATTCTTGGGTATTGGATACTAGATTGTTGGTATGAAATGTCATACAAAGCAATAATACAAGAACTATGATGGCCTAAGTAACTAGTAAAAGAATATGGTAATGATGCATGTCGAGATACAAATAAAAGTGTTATTGTGGTTCTCGTCGACATCAAACCTAGCCTTCAAGATATTTCATGAACTTAATAATTGTTATTTTGTTCTGGTATTATGAGAGCAATGGTTGTTCAAATTATTACCGTCTTCCATAATCGATGGATAGATTATTATTATCTTGTTGGTGAAATAGACATTTATAACACTGATGCTAAAGGTTGCAAGACAAAACAAATTTCACTTATATGTGACACCGCCGTTTAAGTCATATTGGAAACAAAACATGAAAGAAATTCTATATTGATAGATTTTCGAGTCATTTGATTTTGAATTGATTGACGCTTGTGAAACTTTTCCTAAAGATGATTAAACTCCGTTCATGGGCCATGGACAGAACAAGTGACTAACTAAATGGCGATCATACATGTTGATGTATGTAGTCCATGGTGTGAAGTCAATCATGGTGTATTTTCTATTTCATCAATGACTCGAATAGATGTATGGTATATCTGCTTGATGAGATAGAAGTATGAAACAATTGAAATTGTTCAGTTTATGAAGTGAAAATTGTTGTAACAAGAATATTCAAATAGCATGATTAGATCATAAAGAAGAATATTTGAGTTACAAGTTTAGCAAACATCTAAGAGTTAGAGGAATTGTTCCACAAACTTGCATCATGATAGACACCATATGAGTATGGAGTTTTTGATGGATATAATCAAACCTTGTTTGACATGGTTAGATCAATGATGAAATAAACTACCAATATAATTTGTGGATTATGCTTTAAAGACTACCGCTTTTCACTAAATAGAGCACCATCATAATCCGCTGAAATGACACCATACAAGTTATAGTTGTCTTTTCTTGAATTTTGGTATGCAAGGCATATGTGTAAAATGTTTACAACCAAAATTGGATTAGTAAGTTTTTGTAGGTTATCCCAAAGAAAGTCGATGGGTATTCCTTCTACTATGAACCCAAACACATAGTGATTGTCACTAAAAGAAGTGAATTTCTTATGAAGGAGTTTTTCGCGAAAGGTTTAAGTGGGAGGAAGATAGAACTTGATGAGGTTATTGAATCTGAGCAAGATAATCAGAGTAGCGCAGCACCAGAAAAATGTTCTGGAAGCGGCAACTACATTCATAGCTCACGCGTCTACAATATGTTGTAGTCACGACATCGAAGTTCCTATTTAACCAAGTTGGTCGTAATCAAATAGCAAGATTTGAGGACGAGATATTATTAGATAATAGTAACCAACAATATACAAAGAAGCGATGATGGGCCCTGACTTCGTCATATGAATTATTCTAGCAACAATTACATATTGAGATATGATAGTTGAATAAACGAAACAACGTTCCTCTACTGGAATGCACACCAAGGACGTGTATCTGACACGACCCAATGGGTTTTGTTGATTCAAAGGTTGCTAGATATGTATGCAAACTTCTATGGTAGAAGAAAGCATAGCGAAGTTGGAATCTTCAATGATGAAAATGTTAAAGTGTTAATTTCATCAAGATATTTGAAGATGCTTGTATTACAAGAAAGTAAGTGGGAGCGCTAAGACATATTTCTAATGCTTTATGTAGATGACATATCGTTCATTAGAAATTATGTGTTTTTCTTGATATTGTTAAGTTTTCATTAAAATTAGTTTTTGATGAAAGACTTAGGTAAAACCAGAATATTAAGCATCAATGTCTATACAGATAGATTGAGGCGTTAATATAGTTTTGCCAGAGTACATAGATGAAATATTGAATTTGTTCAATATGGAAACAATAAGAATGGTTCTTGTTGCATGGAAGAGGTTGGAGCAAGAATCAATTGTTTTGACACTTGATGAGTGAAACCACAAGAATGATTTTATCAATCTTGTATACCATGATATGTAGATCCAGATGTGTCCAATGCTCTAAAGGTTATAGCATTTATGTGATGATCGTTGGACAATAGTAAAGATATTCTTATGCACTTTTGAAGAAGTAAGAATATGTTCTGTATGCAGAAGTGACAAATGGTTCATTGCAATGAGTTACATTGGCTTTGTCACACATACAAGTAAAATTTTATCTCAATTTTAAGCTATTTGTTTTGAGTTAGAAGGTGGCATAATAAGATGGAAGAAAGTTCCATGATAACTTGGATGAGTTCCAATGTTAATATTGTGGCGGACACTGCAACGAGGGCTAAGTATATAATCGCTTTAGAAGTGGCATAAAAGATGCAAAGTAGATAGTGATAATCCAACTTTTTATGGCACTGTCGTCTAGGTCATATTGGCGTTAAACGCATGAAGAAACTCCATTCTAATGGATTTTTGGAGTCTCTTGATTTTGAATCATTTGACACGTGCAAGCCATGCCTCATGGGCAAGATGATCAAAAACCCGTTCTCCAGAATAATGGAGCGAGCAACGGACTTATTGGAAATCATACATACCGATGTGTGCAGACCAATGAGTATTTCGACGCACGGTGGATATCGCTATTTTTAATGTGTGCTAGTACTATGTAGTTCTATTGTATGACAATAGTGACAACATAGTCTCGGCCAAGAAACAAAGGTCTCACCAGAAGACCAAGTTTATACGATGCTATCTCATACAAGATGAGTAATGCGTGCTGACGCAAAAGAATATGCAAATACAAACGGACCTGAAAGTGTCAGACCCGTAGATAAGGTTTACCACGTGCAACGCGTATGAGTAACACCGGAATGCCATAGGTGTTGAATGCGCAAGTATTGACTAGATTATTGACTCTAGTGCAAGTGGGAGACTGAAGGAAATATGCCCTAGAGGCAATAATAATATTGTTATTATCATATTTCTTGTTCATGATAATGTTTATACTCCATGCTATAATTGTATTAAGCGGAAACATTAATACTTGTGTGGTTTATGAACAACACCGTGTCCCTAGTACGCCTCTACTAGACTAGCTCATTGATTAATAATGGTTAAGGTTTCCTAACCATAGACATGAGTTGTCAATTAATAATGAGATCATATCATTAGGAGAATGATGTGATGGACAGACCCAAATAAAGCAGAGCAATTAGATCGTGTCATCGTGTTCATCTTTGCGAAGCTTTTCTTATGTCATGTATTGTATTCCTTAGACCATGAGATAATACAACTCCCTAGTATCGGAAGAAAGCTTTGAAGTCATCAAACGTCATCCTATGTGAGGGTGATAATAAAGGTGTCTCTCAGGTGATCGGAAAGTATTTGTTGGGTTGTATGTATCGAGATGGAATTTGTCCCTCCCAAGTCGGAGAGATATACTTCGGGCCCACTCGGTAATCGATATCAACACCGCTTGCAAGCATGTGGTTAAGGAGTTAATCACGAAGTGATATCGGATTACGGAACGAGTAAAGTACTTGCTGTGAACGAGATTGAACTAGGTATGGCGATACCGACGATCAAATCTCGGGCGAGTAAAATATCGTGTGACGAAGGGAATACATATACGGGATTAATTGAATCCTGACATCGTGGTTCATCCGATATGATCATCGATGAATATGTGGGAGTCAATATGGGTTTCCAGATCCCGCTATTGATTATTGATAGAAGATCATGTCTGCATATTCTCGAACCCGTAGGGTCACACACTTAACGTGCATCGACGCTAGGATAGAATGGATAATTGGTTTATGAGTTTTAGTTCGGAGTCTCGGATGAGATCCAGGACGTCACGAGAGGTTCCGGAATGGTCCGGAGAATAAGATTCATATAAAGGAAAGCAGTTTTTGGATTCCGGAAAGGTTTCGGAGTTTATCGGTATTGTACCGGAAGGTTCTAGAAGGTTCCGGAGTGGGACCAACGTGGGCCCACTTGACGGAGGCCTGCGTGGGCCTAAGGGGAAGTGCCCTGGCCGCCTTGGGCCAGGTGCACAAGGCCCCTAAGGCCCAGCCGGCCAAGCCCAAGGGGAAACCCTAAAGGAATCTTCAAATAAGGAAGGGGGGGAAACTTGCCCCCCACTCTTCCTTATCCAAGTCGGCTAGGGATTGGAGGAGGGACCAAAGCTGGCCGCCCAGCCCCCCATATAAGGGGGGGCAGGGGCGCAGCCCTCTCTCACCCAAAGACCCAAACCCTAGCCGCCCCTGCTGCCCTCCCTCTCTCTCTCTCGCGACTGCGCGTAGGCGAAGCCCTGCCGCAGAAACTCTCCACCATAAGCACCACGCCGTCGTGCTGCTGATCCAATCTATCTCTCCACCATACTTGCTGGACCAAGGAAGGAGGAGACGTCGCTGCACCGCACGTGTGCAACTCTCGGAGGCGCCGCCACTTGCGGCGTAGGATCGGATCGGATCGCGAGGAGGAGACGGCAAGTACGACTACGTCAACCACGTTCTATTGAACGTTTCCGCTGTGCGAATCTTCAAGGGTATGAAGATCTCATCTACCTCTCTCGTTGATTACATCTCCTAGATTAGATCTTGGCTTTCTTGTTCGCATCCGTAGGAAATTTTTTGATTTACTATGCTGCGAAACCCTTCAATATGCACAAGAAATTGCAGGTCCAAAAGATATACAGATAATTTTCACGAATGTTTACGGTGCAGCACCGAAAACTGTTTCAGGACAACAACATCCACAAATCTTACCTCGCTCAAATTAGAGGCTTCTCTTGGCACAAAAACGAAATAAAAAGGATAAGGAGAGGTCATTACAGTAGTAATAACTTCCAAGACTCAAATAAAAGAAAAAGAACTGAATGTAAAAACATTGGGTTATCTCCCAAGAGTGCTTTTCTTTAACGCCTTTGAGCTAGGCGTAGAAAATGCGAATCAAGTAATATCAAGTGAATCATTAAGATCAATTGTAGGAACAAAGAAATGAATTCTGTCCAAATGAGCTTTTGAGTACCCCTTCTAGTCACTCCTTGGTACACTACTTTCATCAAAAAGATTTTCTGGACAAATCCAACTAAAATTATTTTCCAAGGCATCATGAATTCCTACAAGTTTACAAGGTATTGGCATTCTAGAATCATTTGGTGTACCAACAACTTCAATAGGCGAGCCAAGCTTATTAAATTTCTTAAAAACTTCCCTAGCCTCAATGGCAACATCTCTAAATTCTATGCGCAAAGTTTCCAAGATAAAAGCTTTCTTTTCGGGGTCTTCAATATCATTAAGCTTAAGAAACATGTATTGCATAAAAGGATTAAGGCTAGCAAACCTAGCTTCTAACATGTGAATCAAATAAGCAGAAGCAACTTCATAACTAAGGGCAAGCTCAGCCAAAGACTTTTTCTCAACATTTTTATGCATACTAATATGATTAAAGAACTTCTCAATGTTACTTTTTCCAATAATTGAACCACTACCTACTGAGAGGTCCTCCAAAACATACTTAGGGAACAACATAATGAACTAGAGTAAAGAAATAACAACTATAAAGGAAACTAATTTTTTTTGGGTTTTTGATAAAATGATGCAAGTAAAAATAATGTAAAATCAAAACTTAAAACAAAGTAAAGGATGTGCGTGCGAAACTCCCCTTGCAGAAGTCTTCTTTTTCCTCCCCGGCAACGGCGCCAGAAAACTTGTTGATGGCGCGGTGATGATGGTGTGAAAGCTTCTTTAATACACGGCAACGGCGACCGAAAACTTCTGGAGCCAAGTTGACGTGGGAATGTGTAGTAAATGACCGGCCAGTTGGAAAACCCCAAGAGAAGGTTTTGATGAAGATAGCATAAAGTTTTCCCTCAGTTATGAAACCAAGGTTATCAATCCAGTAGGAGGATGAATACGACTGAAGGTGATGCCCGCTAGCTTCGCGACAACTCCGGAAAATTTATCGGGCGCCTCATCCAAGCTTTGCTTTGCGAGCGGCAACGTGGAACCTGAACACAACACAACCAAATACTTTGTTCCCAACTTACGATGAGGTTGTCAATCTCACCGGTTTGCTTGAAACAAAGGATATGAGCGTATCGAGTGGAAAGTGATAATAGTATGCGAGTAAAGTAAACAGTGCGAGTAAAGTAAATATGTGATAGCAATATAAAGGTAATAGGACCGGGGTCCACAGTTCACTAGTGGTGTCTCTCCATAAGATAAAATAACACATGCTGGGTAAACAAATTACAGTTGGGCAATTGATAGAATAAAGAAAACATGCACGTCGAGAGGATCACTATGAGATTTACTCTGGGCATTACAACAAGATACATAGACCGCCATCCAACTGCATCTATGACTAATAATCCACTTGTGGCGAATCAATCCGAGAATTCCACAAGTATTAAGTTGCGAACAACAGATAATTGTATTTAGCAAAGTGTGTAATGTAAACAAAGCATATGCCCTCGAGCATATGAATGTTGTTTTCCCCTAGTAGCAACAGCACATCTACAACCTTAGAGGTTTCTGTCACTCCCCCAGATTAAATATAGGCATGAACCCACTATAGAGCATAAATACCCCCTCTTGGAGTCACTAGCAACTACTCGGCCAAGATAGCTACTAACAACGGAGAGCATGCAAGATCATAAACAACATAGAGATAACATAAGATAAAATTCAGTACATTGATGTCTACACACGCTTCTATTCTTGTAGACAGTGTTGGGCCTCCAAGTGCAGAGGTTTGTAGAGCAGCAGCAAGGTTCCCTTAAGTGGATCACCCAAGGTTTATCGAACTCAGGGAGGAAGAGGTCAAAGCTATCCCTCTCAAACAACCCTGCAATTATGATACAGAAAGTCTCTTGTGTCCCCAACACACCCAATACACTTGTTAGATGTATAGGTGCACTAGTTCGGCGAAGAGATAGTGAAATACAAGTGGTATAGATGATTATAAGTAGTAAATGCAATCTGGAATAAAAAATGGCAGCAAGCAAACAAGTAACAAAACAGCGAGTAAACGGTGTGCAAAGCTTGGAAACAAGGCCTAGGGATCATACTTTCACTAGTGGACACACTCCCAACAAATATAACATAATTGAACAAATAAATAACTTCTCTTCACTATGCTACTCTGAATTACTCTCCTATTGAATAACACTAATCATTGCGTAGTGGCTACAGAAGCACCCCTTAAAGTTCATCAAGTACTTGACAAACACCACTCATAGAGATATCCAAATCAAATCACAACTCAAGATAAATATTATTGCAACTTAGACCAAGTACTAACACGGTGCACACACTGTCAACATTACACCATGAAAGGAGGAATAGATCACTTCAATACTATCATAGTGATAATTATTCTCATAATCCATAAGAGATCACAATCGTAGCCTAGACCAAGTACCACCACGATGCACACACTGTCACCGTCACACCATGGCAGGAGGAATAGATTACTTTAATAACACCACTAGAGTACAAATAATGATGAAGAGTAGCATCTACTTATTCAACATGATACAAAGCTCACGATCACATAAAGATCACATCATGGGAGAGAGAGGTGAACCACATAGCTACCGGTAGAGCCCTCAGCCCCGGGGGAGAACTACTCCCTCCTCATCATAGGAGACAGCAAGGTTGGTGGAGATGGCGGTGAGGTCGATGGAGACGGCGGAGACGGCGATGGAGACCGATGGAGATGGCTCCGGGGGCACTTCCCCGTCTCGGCAGGGTGCCGGAACAGAGACTTCTGTCCCCCAAAATTCGTCGACGGCGGCGGCGGAACTGCGGAACTCTTTCTGGAAATTTGCCGACTCCCCTAGGGTTTTCCGTCCCAAGGCTTTATATAGGCGAAGGGGTGTCGTCAGGGGGCTGCCAGGGGCTCCTCACACATAGGGGGCGCGGCCAGGGCCTGGGCCGCACCGCCCTGGTGTGTGGGGCCCTCGTGGCCCCACTCCGCCTCCTCTTCGGTTCTCTGGAAGCTTCCGAGGAAAATAAGACTTTTGGAACTTGTTTCGTCCAATTCCGAGAATATTTCCTGTGTAGCTTTTCTGAAACACAAAAACAGCAGAAAATAGGGAACTAGCACTATGGCGACTTGTTAGTAGGTTAGTTCCGAAAAATGCATAAAAGTGCCACGAAATGTAATGAAACAGTAGGCAAATGGTGTAAAAACAAGCATGGAGCATCAAAAATTATAGATACGTTGGTGACGTATCATACATCAACTCAATCATAACACCAATATTCATCGGATCCCAACAAACACAACATGTAGAATTACATAACGGTGATCTCGATCATGTAAGGCAGCTCACGAGATCTAAACATGAAGCACATGGTGGAGAAGACAACCAACTAGCTACTACTATAGACCCATAGTCCAAGGTAGACTACTCACTTATCGCGCCGGAGGCAAGCATGGCGATGAAGAAGACCTCCGGTGGCGATTCCCCTCTCCGGTAGGGTGCCGGCAAGAGCTTCTGGACCCTCCCGATCTTCGGGTCGACGGCGGCGGCGGATCGCGATGTGTTCTGGAAAAGTGATCGGGTTTTTAGGTTTTTCCCGTCGGGGGGTCTTTATAGGCGAAGGGGCGTCGTCAGATGTGGACCAGGGGGCCCACACCACCAGGGGGCGTGGGCCAGCCCTAGGCCGCGCTGCCCTATGGTGTGGCCGCCCTCTGGTCCGGCTCTATCTCCTCTTCAGTGTTCTGGAAGCTCCGTGAAATATCTGGACGACTGGCTTTGGTTTCGTCCAATTCTGAGAATATTTCCTGTGTAACTTTTCTGAAACACAAAACAGCAGAAAATAGGGAACTGGCACTGTGGCATCTCGTTAATAGGTTAGTTCCAGAAAATGCATAAAAATGCCACGAAGTGTAACAAAACACTAAGCAAATGGTGTGAAAACAAGCATGGAGCATCAAAAATTATGGATACGTTGGAGACGTATCAAATATCAAGTGGTAAAGTGCAAAGATCATGTATGCATTTTACATGCATCAACATCCCCAAGCTTAACCTATACTCGTCCTCAAGTATAAAGGTGATAAAACTAACATGAGCTGTTTACTTTACTACTATCTAAGATATCAAAGAAGATTATTGCTGCTACACATAATCAAATGATTCATTCTATAAATAAGTAGCAATATGCAAGATAGATTATCAAAGAATATCAACATTTCAATGTAAGGATGTCTAATAATGATTCAAAAAGTAAAACATAGAAGAAAGCACTATGGACCAAATGTATGCAAAATGAGATAAAACAATGTAAAGACATCCTATAATGGTCATAGAGTATTCTTCTTGAAAATGAATGTAAAGGTGGACACTAAAGATAAACAGATGGTAAGCAGAGGTAAAACATGAGTAAAGTAATATTTAGCTTCCAAATGCCTCAACTTAAGCTTATGTTTGAGAAATAGTATTCACTGGTTTCAGGCTCCCATTGCCCCTATCATTAGCATCTTGAAATGGTTAATGGTTAAAGTGAAAGCAAATATGAGTAGTGCCCTTGACAAAATATAAGTTGAATGCCTCATGCCCCTTGAAAATGAGTGCCTACACCAAATGTTACTTAACTCGGGAGACAAAGCAAATTCTTGTCATTGTAAGTATAATAGTATCATAGAGACTCTCAACCGGGGTACCTCTTGCCCGATGATATGGAAGCTTTCCCATACCAAAATGACAAGACAAACAGACAATGAACACCTCAACATCTCTTTTATTTACCATTGGGTATAACTTTTTATTATGAGATGCGTCATCGAATGTTCACTATGGGATGCTGTAAATTTCCACCATGAATGATGCATGGTTTAGATTAGCGTCCTGAGAGTTTTCTCTAACCATTGTACAAACTCCATGAATAAACAATGTTTCCTCACTCTGTTCACAAGTGATAAGCATCCAAAATCAAAAGAAACATGACATCAACTAGAATATAAACAAGTGCAATGTTGAAAGCTTGCCCTATGACAGCATAGATGAGTCAACTCCCAACTCAGACTTTGTCAAGCTCACAACTTCATAATCTTAATCACAATGGTTCATGTTTATCAAGTGCAAGAAAAGTAAAGTGTGTATTCAAGTTCGTGGGAGCCTTTAGACCACTTTTCTCATAACAAACATACTCATAAGCATTTTTAACATTTAGAAACATACTTGGAATAGCATAAAAGCTAATAGGTAGATATGGTGGACTCACTGGAATAACTTGGTTTGAAGGTGTTGGAAAAACAAGTTATTGACTTGTTGGATTTTTTATTTTTTTGGGCTAGCAAGAGGGAGAAAGTTGACCAACTACATGCATGCATAAGTGTCCATAGAACTAAACAATCCATGTTAAACAATGTAAACAAGTATTAAGAATCAAAACAATGAATACAAGATAGCTTTTAATAAACTATATGCAGATCAAAACTTAATCAAAGCATATGAAGCATGCAACTATATGTATCTTAATAATCAACTCCTATCTCTCAATCCCAAATCTTTCAATGCATCCAAATCAAATCAAACCAAACCTCTAGTAGCTTATTCTCAAATTAAATAAACATGGTGATCTCACCCAAATAAAAATAAAACATGGTGATCTCACCCAAATAAACATGGTGTGGCCGCCCTCTGGTCCGGCTCTATCTCCTCTTTAGTGTTCTGGAAGCTCCGTGAAATATCTGGACGACTGGCTTTGGTTTCGTCCAATTCTGAGAATATTTCCTGTGTAACTTTTCTGAAACACAAAACAGCAGAAAATAGGGAACTGGCACTGTGGCATCTCGTTAATAGTTAGTTCCAGAAAATGCATAAAAATGCCACGAAGTGTAACAAAACACTAAGCAAATGGTGTGAAAACAAGCATGGAGCATCAAAAATTATGGATACGTTGGAGACGTATCAAATATCAAGTGGTAAAGTGCAAAGATCATGTATGCATTTTACATGCATCAACATCCCCAAGCTTAACCTATACTCGTCCTCAAGTATAAAGGTGATAAAACTAACATGAGCTGTTTACTTTACTACTATCTAAGATATCAAAGAAGATTATTGCTGCTACACATAATCAAATGATTCATTCTATAAATAAGTAGCAATATGCAAGATAGATTATCAAAGAATATCAACATTTCAATGTAAGGATGTCTAATAATGATTCAAAAAGTAAAACATAGAAGAAAGCACTATGGACCAAATGTATGCAAAATGAGATAAAACAATGTAAAGACATCCTATAATGGTCATAGAGTATTCTTCTTGAAAATGAATGTAAAGGTGGACACTAAAGATAAACAGATGGTAAGCAGAGGTAAAACATGAGTAAAGTAATATTTAGCTTCCAAATGCCTCAACTTAAGCTTATGTTTGAGAAATAGTATTCACTGGTTTCAGGCTCCCATTGCCCCTATCATTAGCATCTTGAAATGGTTAATGGTTAAAGTGAAAGCAAATATGAGTAGTGCCCTTGACAAAATATAAGTTGAATGCCTCATGCCCCTTGAAAATGAGTGCCTACACCAAATGTTACTTAACTCGGGAGACAAAGCAAATTCTTGTCATTGTAAGTATAATAGTATCATAGAGACTCTCAACCGGGGTACCTCTTGCCCGATGATATGGAAGCTTTCCCATACCAAAATGACAAGACAAACAGACAATGAACACCTCAACATCTCTTTTATTTACCATTGGGTATAACTTTTTATTATGAGATGCGTCATCGAATGTTCACTATGGGATGCTGTAAATTTCCACCATGAATGATGCATGGTTTAGATTAGCGTCCTGAGAGTTTTCTCTAACCATTGTACAAACTCCATGAATAAACAATGTTTCCTCACTCTGTTCACAAGTGATAAGCATCCAAAATCAAAAGAAACATGACATCAACTAGAATATAAACAAGTGCAATGTTGAAAGCTTGCCCTATGACAGCATAGATGAGTCAACTCCCAACTCAGACTTTGTCAAGCTCACAACTTCATAATCTTAATCACAATGGTTCATGTTTATCAAGTGCAAGAAAAGTAAAGTGTGTATTCAAGTTTGTGGGAGCCTTTAGACCACTTTTCTCATAACAAACATACTCATAAGCATTTTTAACATTTAGAAACATACTTGGAATAGCATAAAAGCTAATAGGTAGATATGGTGGACTCACTGGAATAACTTGGTTTGAAGGTGTTGGAAAAACAAGTTATTGACTTGTTGGATTTTTTATTTTTTTGGGCTAGCAAGAGGGAGAAAGTTGACCAACTACATGCATGCATAAGTGTCCATAGAACTAAACAATCCATGTTAAACAATGTAAACAAGTATTAAGAATCAAAACAATGAATACAAGATAGCTTTTAATAAACTATATGCAGATCAAAACTTAATCAAAGCATATGAAGCATGCAACTATATGTATCTTAATAATCAACTCCTATCTCTCAATCCCAAATCTTTCAATGCATCCAAATCAAATCAAACCAAACCTCTAGTAGCTTATTCTCAAATTAAATAAACATGGTGATCTCACCCAAATAAAAATAAAACAAAGAAAAAACAAACTATAATAAAACTATAAAAGATGCTCCAAGTTTATGCGATAAAACTGCGTTGATAGAAAAACAAAAAGTAGAAGTGTGCAAACCGACAGTGTGTAGTCTAGTGGGGTCTTTATATCCCCAAGCTTATGGTTTTCACCATTTTTGAATATCTCTTGGTGCAGCTCCTCTAATTCATGTGAAAAAACTACAATACAAAGATATCTCCAATCTCTTTTCTGTGGGGTGACATTAGTAGACATAAAAAACCATGATGCTTGCTGCATATAATTCCCAAAACAAATTGCATGAAAAGTATCCAGTAGGTGTATAATGCTGTATTCCTTCTCATAAACTGAAACCAATCAAAAATATTTAGCTTTAAAGCTCAAAGAATGCATAAAACATAATAGGACAGAATCTGTCTAAAAATATTGCAGCAGAAAAACGTAATAAATTATCCTACTTAAACATGTCGAAAAATTCTGTAAAAAATCATCCATACATAGGATGAAAAGTTGCAACTTCAGTTCAAAGGAGAGCTCAATCGGAGCTACAGAGAATGTTTTAGAATTTCTTTACTGAAAAGAGTTCGTGCAGGAATTTTTGCTCCATAAGTTTTCGGCAACTTTAACAAACCAAAATGAGTAAAACTTGGCACTTTATTAAAAACTCTAGTAGCAAAACAAAAATAAAGTCTCTTGTTACAGCAAGAGGACACAAAGAAAATCAAAACAAAAACAACAGGGTTGCCTCCCGTAAAGCGTTTTTTATAGCCATATAGCTAGGCTTACTTACTTGATAATTAGGATGGGTGAAGCTCATGAGAGAACTTGTACTTTGGCATGTCCCTCTTTATTTGGGAAGTGTTCCATACACTTCTTGTGTGGAAACAGAAACTTCACATTGCCTTCCTTCGAATCAATGATAGCACCTGTAGTACGAAGAAAAGGTCTACCAAGAATAATAGGACTGGAGGTTTTATTCCCCATATCCATGATAATGAAATCAATAGCTACAAAAGTCATATGAAACTCTACCATAACATTACTAACCTTGCCTAAAGCATGTTTAATAGAATCATGAGCAAGTAGCAAGTCAATAGAGCATTTTTCAATATTTTGTAACTCTAGCAATTCATATATCTCTTTAGATAAAACAGAAACACTGAATCCAAGATCTAAAATAGCATGATGTGTTTCTTTTCCAATAATGACTAGTACCTTTGGGATCCATGCATCCCCAAGCTTTGGTGGTATCATGGCCTCCTGGTTGTACCTAGCAATCTTTTCTTTCAAGACATGATTAGCAATATAAGAACCAAAGCCTGCTTGGTTAGCATTTATAGATGGATCACTTGCAAATTTTTGTAAGATAGACATAAGTTCATGCAAGCTACATTTTCACAAATCAAGCAAAGGATCTTTAACTTCACTAAGCATTTTTACTTCTTCTACCTCTTTCTCCTTTCTAACCCAAACTTTTTTTTGAAGAGGAAGTCTCTTATAGTGTTTAACAGGTGCATCCTTCTCTAGAATATCACTAATAAAACCCACTTTCTTTTCAACATTGTTGAGATGGTCCTTCCTTTCAAGGAATTCTCCCTCACATAATTGCAGTTTATACATGATATCAACTAATTTATCGTCTATTCTTGGATTTTCTTTAGAGTAAAGTTCTAGATGATCAAAATCTTCCATATCAGGTAATTTATTCAACCTACTTTCAAGTTTGTCAATAGACAAAGCAAGTTGAACCGTGGTATCTGGCATTCTTTTCTTTCTTCCAACAAAGCTACCAAAAATTCTTCTTAATGTCATGGCTGCGCAAGATGGTGTAGACAAGACACAATTCCACCAGTTGCCCTATCTAAAGCATTTTGATATAATGGATCTAGTCCATAATAAAAGGAAAGGTTTAATTTCTCATCCTCACAAGGAGTAGAATCCTCATCATGTATCCTATTAATTCTAGCCCAAGTATCTTTTAATGTTTCTCCTGGTTGTTGCTTAAAGGTGGAGGTGGAAATCACCAAAGGACTCCCCTCAAATTAGTTTTCAAGACTCGTGATTAAAAACTAAACTAATTTTTACGAGTTTTTAGTTTTTAGAATTAAAACTGAAAGTAAAATGATGCTAATGCAAACCGAAACAAAAATAGTAAACAAAAATGCAAAACAAAAAATAAAAATGAAAACCGAAAAATAAAAGTAATGCAAAACTGAAAATAAAAGAATGATAATATGCAAGACTAACAAAACAAAATAAAGTACTTTGCAAAATCTAAAAGGACAAGATGATAATCACGTAGGTGCAACCTCCCCAAGCTTAGGCGTTTGCACAAGTTGGCGATGAAGACTTTCTTGTGAGCTATCCTTCTACTAGTTCCTCGGTAACGGCGCCAGAAAATATGCTTGATGCTTCCGCTAGGTTGAGACTCTAAGAGTAGAGTGTTGAGCATAGGGAAGCGCAATTTCCCCATGAAGGTGACTCAAGGGTTTATATCGAACTCTCGGGGAACTGTGTGTACAAGGACTCTTCATGTCCTTCTTCAAACAACCTGCAAAGTAAATAAATTTGCTTTGTGTCATCAACCTCACCAAGTGGTTGTCAGGCACAAGGTGTGTCTAACTATACAAAACTGAAAGTAAATATGCAAATGCAATGATGAACAGTAAAAGATATGGTTATAGTGTTTTAGTTTGTGAAATGCAATAAAGGAAATATTTTTATATTTTCGAAATTAATAATGACTAAAAATGAAAACAACGATGAAGTGAACAGAAAGGTGTTTCTTATAATAAAAAGTGGACCAGGCTTCATGGGCTCACTAATGCACTCTCTCATAAAAGATATGGCGGACATAGGATCATACAATTAACATAAAAGATTGCAACAAAGGTCACATTCAAATTAATTCATATGGGCATCACGTCCTATATAGAGATGTTTTGGTTATTCATCTCACTCATACTCCACCAAGATGGGAATTTAATCTAACCACCTCGGTATTAAGATAAAACTCAGAGCATAGCATTAAGCACAATGACATGAAGTTAAAATAAGAACATACTAGATCGAGTCGCGAATACTCAGCAAGGTCACGCTAGAGATACCCTGTAGCATGGTATTTTTTATCCCCAGTGAGGCAAAAAAGTAAGGTAAACACCCAAGTGACTCCGAAGGACTGTCCTCCCCGGAAAAATCACCCCCCGTTACTCCAACTAATGCACACGTTCCCCCACACACGCTCTCATAAACATGCTTGATCATAACAAGTAAATAAGAATGGGGTACATAATATGCATCTACTCATACACTAAAATTAAAGAACAATTACAATCTCATATGTTACTCATAGAAAAATCCACCACAAAGTGATACAAAGATGGCCATAATCATGTTATGCGGTTCATATGGCGCTAAAACGATGAAGAATAAGAGAGAGATACATATAGCTACTGCCACAAGCCCATAGTCCAGAGGTGGACTACTCCCCCTTCATCATGGCGACGAAGGTAGAGTCATTGGAGGGGATGGAGATCACACTGGCAGCGCCTTCCGGAGTTTTTCCCTCCAATCTTCGATCTCCCAGGCTTCTGTTTCGTGTTTTTGTGTTTCGGCGGTGCTCCCTTTTGCAACCCGCAGAGGGACCCTTTTTATAGACGGTTTTAGGTCAAGACGCATCCAACGAGACAAAGAGCAACGACATCGGAGCAACAAGGTGAGAACAAGCAGGCCCCACACGGCCTAGGCATCTGGCCGCGTGGGCCATGCCTATTTCTCCCTCGGACCTCCTCTGTTGCAGTTCCTTCTCTCCGAAGTCTTGTTCCGTGGAAAAACTGGTTCCCCCAAAGTTTCAGGTAATTTGGACTCCGTTTGGGTCCCTGAAAGTTAAAAACATAGAAAAAAGAGGTTTTCTGGCTTTCCCATGTTAATTCGATAAAATTAGGGAACATGTGAATTATTCTCAATAATCATCAAAAATCATGAATATAACCAATATATGATGCAGATAAAATGGAATATCAAGTGGTAAAATGCAAAGATCATGTATGGATTTTACATGCATCGGAAACCAATTACTAAAATCCAGTTGTGACCCGGCTTTGCTTGCTGCCGCCATTTTCGCCAACAGAGAAGCCATACCCACCAGTGGCGAGCGATGGAAATTATCTGAGGTAGGGCAAACCTAAAAATGATGTAAACCCCCAAAAAATGTGAGAGTACATGATTTTAGGTCTACTTGGATATCCTGAGCGATTCCGTTTCCTCGTATACATAGGAGCTCTTTGTGGAGTCTTAGCGACTACAAGGAGTCATACTGATGTATGTTTACAGAAAACCGAAATTAACTAATACTGTACCACATACGGTATCGTGTGTTCAACAAATAGTTCCGAGATATCAATGATATATATGATTTTAGGAGAAATACATCTATAAATGTTGTGTGTTATTCCTTTATGAGTGGGGAAGCTTCTCATTCGTCTGATTCAGGGGAGCTGATGGTTGAAGTCCGCTCTATCTCCCATGTCCTATCGATATCCACCTTTCTCCTACTGGCTGTCATCTCGCCTCTCACCTCTTATCCATTCGACAACTCCGGGCCATCATCCCTCCTTCCAACAACTCTATCTAGGTCATGTTTTCATTTCGAAGTCGATTTTGCATAGTGTTTAGCTGGGGCGTACGCATAGGGTGGGCCTAGTGGGCTGTGGCCCACCCCAAATTTGATAATTCCTTATTACTACTTCTAATCCACTACTTTAAATTTAGCCGAGTTAGCCTTTTTTCTGAAGTGTGCACATCCTCTATTTTTTTGTTGCGTCCGTCACCGGTGTTTACTAAAACAGACATAATTTTGTCATACGAATTCCGTTTTTAACGTATGACCACTCAAAATATTTAGAAAAAAGACATGCATATGAATATATTTGCAAAAAATTAAGATAGGGCGGCTGCCCTACCTTGCCCTACTGGGAGCTTCGCCCCTAATACCCACTAACATAGTGTTACGCTCTCGATACTCAAGTCTCACGATAACCCACAATTAGGTTCAGATACAAGTTACAACTCTCTGGTAGGAAGAAGGAGAGGGGAAACAGGAGTTCATGCCGCCGCCGCCGTCCTTAGCCTAGTTCTTCGACGCCTCTCCTGATGGGGTAACCCTAGCACTTATACCGGTTGTCTTCGTGCTTGCTGGGTCTGATCGGTAACGTAGGTTGGGCCGCTTCACTCGCTTGCCGCGCCCCATCTCCACTTGGGCTGTTGGCTCCAGCCCAACAGCCGGCGTTGCCTTGTCGCTGGATGCAGGACGGTCTTGGACCGTAACACTCCCCGGGGGTCGAGAACCAGCTTGCCCCCAAGCTGGAGCGTTGGGGAAGCGATGAAGGAGCTCCGCTTGATCTTCCCATGTTGCTAGCGACGCTGGTTGCCCAAGCCACTGAACTCACACCTGAGGGCGCGGTGCTCCGCCGTGCTGGTACAGGCGTGTCTCCACGACCGCCACAGGTTCCGGTACAGCAGTCACTGGCGCCGGAAGTTCTGCGTGTACAGAAGCTGAAGGTGGCACGGCTTGACGAAGCTGGGAGACATGGATCACCGGGTGGATCTTGCATGATTCTGGCAAATCCAGTTTGTACGATGTAGCTCCCACGCGTTGAAGCACCTGAAACGGACCAAAGTAGCGAAAGGCAAGTTTAGGGTTAGAGCGAGTTGCCAGTGTCCGCTGCACGTAGGGTTGTAGCTTGAGGTAAACCCAATCTCCGACAGCAAAAACACGATTAGTGCGCTTCTTATCAGCTGTTGCCTTCATGTGCTGACGAGCTCGCTACAGGTGTTGTTGTAACAGGGCCATAGTATCCTGACGATCCTGCAGCCACTCCGACAAATCCGCCACAGCACAGTCTGCGGGATCAATGACTCCAAAATGGCGCGGGCTGTGACCATACAACACCTCGAAAGGACTGGTACCCAGAGTAGCATGTGGCGATGTGTTGTACCAGAATTCGGCTAGATGCAGCCATGACATCCACTTGGTAGGGCAAGAGTGAGCAAAGCACCGAAGATAAGTCTCTAGGCACTGATTGACGCGTTCCGTCTGTCCGTCAGTCTGTGGGTGGTACGCCGAACTCATCTTGAGCTGGGTGTGCGAGAGACGAAAGAGCTCCTTCCATAGAGTAGAAGTAAAGACCTTGTCCCGGTCAGACACAATGACCGCCGGCAGACCATGGAGTTTGAAGATATTGGAGACATAATCCATAGCCACTTGGTGAGCAGTGAACGGATGAGCCAGCGGAAGGAAATGCGCATACCTGGACAGTTTGTCTACCACGACCAGCACGCAATTGAAGCCAGAAGAGCGAGGAAGACCCTCTACAAAGTCCATAGTGACCGTGTGCCAGACATGTGGAGGCACTTGAAGGGGTTCCAGAAGGCCAGGGTATCGAACGCGTTCTGGCTTGGCCTGCTTGCAGATGGCACAGCTTGCAACGAATTGGCGGACATGATTCTTGAGCCCAGGCCAATCAAACAAAGAGTGCACTCGTCGATACATCACATTGAAGCCAGAGTGCCCTCCAAGAGCGCTGGTGTGCAAGGCTGATAAGATTTTCTGTTGAACAGCTTCATTCTGCCCCACCCAGATACGACCCTGAACACGTAGGACGCCGTCAGTAAGGGTAAAGAAGCGTGGCCCTTGAGAGGGATCTGATGTCATCTGGACGAGAAGCTTCTGAGTGGCTGGGTCGAGATTGTACCCCTGCTGCACTTCTTCCAGCCACGAGGGCAAACAAACGGAGACAGCTGCCAGTTCACCCATAGCTGGCTGTGGACAGCGTGACAAGGCGTCCGCCGCACAGTTCTCGGGTCCTTTCTTGTAGACCACCTTGTAACGCAGACCCAGGAGCTTGATCATAACCTTCTGCTGCCACGGTGTGGTGATGCGCTGGTCTTCAAGATGGATCAGACTCTTCTGGTCTGTGTGCATTACAAACTCTGCTGGTTGCAGGTAAGCACGCCAATGATCCACTGCCATAAGGATAGCCAAGGCTTCTTTCTCATAAGTCGAAAGCACACTGGTGCGGGGTCCAAGGGCTTTGCTTAAGAAGGCAAGTGGATGCTTGTTCTGGAGCAGGACAGCGCCAATTCCCTTGTCCGATGCATCTGTCTCCACCTCAAAGGGCTGTGTGAAATCTGGTAGCGCCAATACCGGTGCCGAGATCAGAGAAGCCTTGAGAGTCTCGAATGCCTCTTCCTCTAATTGCGTCCAGCGAAACACTGCACTTTTCTTCAGCAAGTCTGTCAGAGGGCGGCTAAGAATCCCAAAATTGCGCACAAACTTCCTGTAATAACCTGCTAGCCCCAGAAAACCACGGACCTCCTTGACATTGGCTGGTGTAGGCCATTTCTTGACTACTGTGATGTTTTTGCTATCAGTGCGGACCCCATCTGCACTGATCTCATGACCAAGGTACACTAAGCTGGGCTGGCAGAACTTGCATTTGCTTCTCTTAATTTTCAGCTGGTGTTTAGTTAAGAGAGTGAAGACTTGGCGCAGCAGTGACAGGTGAGATGAGATGTCGGGGCTATAGATAAGAATGTCGTCTATGAACACTAACACCCCGCGGCGCAGAAGAGGCTGTAGGATGGTGTTCATGAGTCCCTGGAAGGTGGCTGGTGCTCCAGTCAAACCATATGCCATGACGCGGAATTCATAATGACCTTGATGGGTCTTGAAGGCTGTTTTGTGTTCGTCCTCTGGTCGCATTCTGATCTGATGGTATCCCGCTCTCAGTTCCAGGCTGGTAAACAAGCGAGCTCCAGACAACTCATCCAAGAGCTCATCGATAATGGGCAGAGGGTATCGATTCTTAACTGTAACCGCATTGAGTTGGTGAAAATCCACACAGAAACGCCATGTCAAATCCTTCTTCAGTACCAAGATTACTGGTGAAGCAAATGGGTTGTTACTGACTCTGATGATACCTTGCGAGAGCATTTGGGCCACTTGACGCTCGATTTCGTCCTTCTGCGCCGGATTGTAATGATATGGGCGCAAGTTCACCGGCCGCGCCCCTGGACATAAGGGAATGGAGTGATCAAACTGTCTCGAGGGTGACAATGCAGTGGGTTCCTCGAACAAGTGAGCAAATTCAACCAGCAACTGCTGCACAGGAAGTGGTATCACTGCCACAGCTGCTTCCTTGTCCACGGGTGATTGCATTAAACAGAGCTGGACGACCCTTGCTACACGTGCCTGCTGAATCAGAGTCTGCAGTTGCTCTGGAGATACAGGTTGACAGTTAGACATATCTGGCTGTGCTCCAGATAGGAAAACCCTGCGTCCAGCCAGATCAAAATCCATTGCTTGACGCCTCCAGTCGATGTTCATTGGACTATGCTGTTTGAGCCAATCGAAACCAAGGATCACATCGTAGGATGCCAGGGGAAGAACCTTGAAGTTGGTCTGAAAGTGGACTCCCGGTGTGCACCAGTCACAGGCCACCAACTCTGTGTCACACTGCATCAGGCCTCCATTCGCCACTTTGACACGCATGGGAGTGATCTTGCGAGTTTGGCCCTGAAGCTGCTCAGCCAAAGCCGAACTGATGAATGTATGCAAACTTCCCGAATCCACCAACATCAAGATTTCATGATTCTGCAACCGGCCTTGGAATCTCATAGTTGTCGCTGCTTGACTGCCCTCAATAGCAGACTGCGAGAGATGCATCAGTTCGCTGCCCGTGTCACTTTCCGTTTTGACTGCTTGCACTGATTCCTCTGTGTGGCCTTGCACCATTGCCAATAATTCCTCGACCACATGGAGTTGAACCGTTGGGCCACAACAGTGATCGTGGCCCCAACATTCTCCGCAAGTGAAGCAGAGCCCCTGGCTTTCCTGTAGTTACGCAGCGCAGCCACTTTGTCTTCTGCCGTCGCTCCGCGCGGTGCTTCAGCTGGCTTGCGTTCTTCTGCGCGTGGTGGAGGAGGCATGATAGCTGCCCGAGGTACTGGTGGAGGAAGAAGTGGCAGCGCGGTCTTGGGAATTGCCCGTTGCTGGGGCGCAAAATCGTGTCGCCTGACCTCCCGGTGACAAGTCTCGAGCACTTCTTCCTGTAAAATAGCCAACTCCACAGCAGTAGCTAGATCGGTAGGACGATGTAAAACAACAGCAGCTCTAATATCCCTCTGAAGCCCATCAATGTAATGAGTAATGAAAAATGCTGGCTCCCAAGAAGTGTGATGAGCAAGCAAATTGTGCATAAGAGAATTGAATTTACTAGTATACTCAACTACTGTGCCTACTTGTTGGAGACGGTTAAACTGTCTGAGGTACTGTTGAAATTCAGCTCTACCAAATTGCAAGCAAATGGAATTGGCAAAATCCTTCCACGCGGGATAGTGTAGGTGTGCCTGGGACGACTGTAACCAAGACAACGCATCATCCACAAAGTACATGGCGGCACAAGAGACCCATGTCTCTGGACTCATGGAACAAACTTGGAAATAGGCCTCACACTTGAGTCGCCATGCTCGAGGGTTTTCCCCATCGAACAGAGGGAAGTCGACACGAGGTGGAGGAGGGAAACGACTCGAACCCCATCCCCTATGAAATTCAGACGAATCGTAATCCTGGCCAGGGAGTTGTTGCTTACCCTTGACCGGGGCGCCGTCCGATGACCGAGGATCATCGGAGCCATTGCCCCGTGGAATCGACACGTCGCCGTGGCCGAGTTGCCCGTGGCCGTCGCCACCTCCGAGGCCGATGTGCGCGCCCGGAGCTGCGGCTGCCGGCTTCACCGGAGCCGGAGAAAGGAGAGGCGCGTCCGCTGGAAGGCGCTTGTCGAGGATGTCGCTCCCCGTTGGCGATGTCGAGGGAAACTGCACGGCGTCATCGACGTGGGCGCGGAGATCTACCACCTCCGCCCGGAGCGCACCCAGAGCTTGCTCCATCTGCGGCCTCTAGGTGTGTAGATCGATGACCGCGGGGTACATGTCGGTGAGCTTGGCGTTGATGGAGGATACCGCCGCCGTCAAATCGGCGAGAGTCTTGGCCTGGTCCTCCATGGCTCGAGCCTTGCCGTGACGAGTGAGGATGATTGAAGGAAATCGACCGGCCAGATTTGAGATCGAAGAAGGAAGGTGGTGTGGGGAATGGCTCTGATACCAGATGTTACGCTCTCGATACTCAAGTCTCACGATAACCCACAATTAGGTTCAGATACAAGTTACAACTCTCTGGTAGGAAGAAGGAGAGGGGAAACAGGAGTTCATGCCGCCGCCGTCCTTAGCCTAGTTCTTCGACGCCTCTCCCGATGGGGTAACCCTAGCACTTATACCGGTTGTCTTCATGCTTGCTGGGTCTGATCGGTAACGTGGGTTGGGCCGCTTCACTCGCTTGCCGCGCCCCATCTCCACTTGGGCTGTTGGCTCCAGCCCAACAGCCGGCGTTGCCTTGTCGCTGGATGCAGGACGGTCCTGGACCGTAACACATAGGGACGTTACACACCCAACATCTCTAGCCAGAGGTCCATATCCATGCAGGTCTAGGTCCGAGAGATACAATACAGCCTCGAGTGTTGCCATGTTTGATTTGGGAATAACAATATCTAGGATTTCAGTCAGAGATACTCGTGACAGGAGACATGAACTACACCCCATGACACCTTCAACAATGTAACATGAAGTCCCACAAACCCTGATCTTGATACTTGGCTAGTCCACCTGAAACTTCACGGTCGTCTTCTATCCCACCAATAATCAGCTTGACAAGGACCGAAAGCCCGCATCACTATCAAGAGGTAAAGAAAAATTTGACAAAGAATAGTGACCTTGCATAAGCCATTCCACTAGAGAGCTAACGACTATTCAAAGCTGCTGTCAAGAGAGACCGTATAGCAGGGCCACACCAAAAAGAACCTTGTCTCAGTAGGGACCGAGATGCGCCGATGTGGTGATGTTGTAACACAAGGCGTCAAGGCATCATCCTTCCGTAGGACATTTTGTAGCCTTTGCTGAGAAACACACACACGCAACTTTACCTTGTCATCAAGCTCCACGGAACAGCCATCTGGAGTGGATGCCTCTACACCAACCATCGTGTCATCTCCCTCGATGCCCCTTGTGATCAGTGCTTCCCAGATTTGATGTCTATGAGCCACCAAACAACCATGTGCTCATGGTTGTGGTGGGAGAGGAGGGGGGCAGGGTTGGCCTTTGATTAATGAATGTGGGTGCCAAGGTGTGGCCTGTGGAGCCGAATGGGTGCGATAAATTATGCTAGCTAGTTTCCTTACGACAAGCTTTGTTCCATCACAACCATCCCGCCATGGACATCAGGGCAATACTTTTCCCTACCACCCGATCTGTGAACAAGCTCATCTAGAGAAACTAGACCTGGTTGTGGACTTTGTTAAGTCACTAGAGAACAAGTGCTTATTGTAGCTCATAGAAGAACCTCCATTATCCGTTTTTGGATAAATGGCACTCCACTAAACTAGGAACATCATTAGAGATTTCATGCTAGACCTCTATATATATAGGATGCACAAACGAAGAAGAAATTTATATTTTGACACGATTAATATGTACCCTATGGGATTGAGGAATCCAGCATCCATGTTATGTGAAGACATCTTTTGCCATCTTCTCCAACAATGTACAGATAGCCGTAAACAACTCATGGTGTTACAGTCGCTACAGAATAGACCACAAACGGATAAATGTGTACAATGGTAGATATAACCTACAAAGGGAAACAAATCTTTTTGCTATCAAATACCATGTCATTTGTATATAGTCATAGACAAATAAAGAATACAAGTACCATCTGAATGAGAAATCTAAACTTGCCATCAATGCCCTATAACCAAATGCAAAAAATATTTGGAACATTAAAAGAGACATATACAAGTTGAAAGCCACATGGACCATTGATCATATAGAGCGGACAAATTTGCAATAAAAAATGTTTAATTGTCTCATCACGTCAACAAATAAGAAAGAATTTACGCCCCCATGCCTGCTGAGCTGTGCAAGGTTATCCTTAGTTAGGATGACACTTCTGCGAATGTACCGACAAAGATTCTAATTTTCACTTGTATTTTTATTTTACATTTTTTTAAAAATTTGATAATTGGCACATTTGAACAAAAAAAAAACCAACCAAGAATTTACAATTTCCATGTAGATTGTCTGAGATTCGCCATGATTGGACCATATCCAACCGCCTCAGTAGGGCGTTCCATGCCGCAAGACCAGACCTAACTAAGTACTCCCTCCGTTTAGAAATATAAGATGTTTTAGCTTTGTGAAGCGAATGTATCTAGACATCTTTTAGTGTATAGGTTCGCTCGAATCTATACACTAAAAGTTGTCTAGATACATTAGCTTCACAAAGCTAAAACATCTTATATTTCTAAACGGAGGGAGTACCACCTAAATGTCACATGGTAGACAGGTTCACTAGCACGAGTTATTATTTGAACGTACGCTTAAATCAGGTGGAACAGGTTTATTTCAAGTTTCCAACTCGTATATGGATACATCATCATATAGGTATAATATATTTCAACACATTCTTATACTTCTCGGATATACACTAGTGGAAAAAAGGGCTTCCATTCGCCCCCATTAGTCCCCAACCAATTCGATCCGCGGCTAAAGGGTCCATCAGTCCCGGTTCATTTGAAAATGTGGGCCAGGGGGCTAAATGGGCCCTTCAGTCCCGGTTTCAGCCACTAACCGGGACTAATGCCTTTGGGCCTTTAGT
The DNA here is from genome assembly GCA_007115705.1 of Dactylis glomerata. Taxonomy (NCBI): domain Eukaryota; kingdom Viridiplantae; phylum Streptophyta; class Magnoliopsida; order Poales; family Poaceae; genus Dactylis; species Dactylis glomerata. The sequence goes on from QXEO01000302.1 coordinate 853,507, forward strand.
CCCGGCTCGTGGCTCAAACCGGGACTAAAGGTCACCTTTTAGTCCCGGTTCGTGCCACGAGCCGGGACCAATGGCTCGTTCAAATGAACCGCCCTCTTCGCGCCAGTTACGATCGACGACGCTTCGGATCGATCGACATTAACGATGACGCTTCGTATATCGTCACGCTGATCGGGAACCGCCGGCGACCGCATTGGAACTCGACTGCATTCACATCGCCGACGTGCTCATCTCCCTCTCTCTACACTATATATAGCACTCATATTTGATCATCTTAAGCACACCATTGCATCTTCTTCTTCCCCAAACATCCCACATATCACCATACCGCCGGCGCCCTCGAGAGCTCTCTCTCCCTCGACTCAATGGAGGAGCAATTTTTCCAATATCTCGGCTCTACTACGTCGTCATCGAAAAGATGAACTTCACCATCACGGAGACTCTCCGTGCTTCGAGGGTGGAGAAGTGGATCCGCGCCGTCAAGCGACGGTTCCTCGACGACGCACCGGTCAAGTGCGTGGGCTTGGATTGTAAGTTCACCACTCACGAGGTCCCGCAGTGTGCCGCCGTCCTTCAACTCTCAATGGCGTCCGAGATATTGATCTTCCAAATTTGTAAGGCCAATGGTGTGCCGCAACTACTTAAGGACTTCTTGAAGGACACCACCATCAAATTTTGTGGTGCGGCTATCAACAATGATCTGCGCATGCTGAGGTCATACGGAATTGTTATTCCGTCTGCGTATGATCTTCAAAAGGTTGTCACAAACCCACTAGCAAGCTAACACCGAGTCTCTATGATTTGGCCAATGCTACTATTGGGACACATTTTGAGAACAAGAAGAGGGACAAAAAGAAGAAGGACAAGAAGAAGAAGGACAAGAAGAAGTACAAGAAGAAGGGAGGAGAAGAAGAAGAAGAAGATGATGAAGATGATGAACTAATATTTGGTTGGGAAAAAGTTCCATTGAGCTTCAACCAAATATTATATGCCGCTTTAGACGCTCGCCTAGGCTTTGAGATTGCTATGAGATTCTGGAAGCTAAAAGGCTACAATAGCCATGTTGATCGTCTTAACCTTAATAATTAGGTGGATGATTATGTTTGGAAAAATGTTGGATGAGCTTGCATTGAAAAATGTACTCCCTTTGAGCCATGTTGGATGAGTATGTTTGGAAAAATGTACTCCCTTTGTTTCGGTTAACAAAGTCTATTAATTTTCGAATTTGTGATTTTTTAAGTATTTTGGCTTTTTTGAATATTTTAATTATTAATAATTAATAATTAAATTATACATAAAGATTATTTGAAATTCATTGGTGCTTATTATACTTAATCATTGTTTCTTATTTTGTGAATTTATTTGGAATTTTAAAAAGTAATATTATATATTACCAAAGTGTATAGGTTAATAGAATTTGTAGCATACCATTATCAAGAAGTCGCGAGCGCAGTCTTGGAAGCTAGTAGGGAAGGAATAAAGAAGTTAAGCGTGCTAAGGGTGGAGCAGTGTGAGGATGGGTGACCGATCGGAAAGTGAGGACCACAAGTACTTGTAATTTGATATGAGATATGGAGTGAGAGCCATAAGTATCTAATGTGATATGAGAATAGAGATGATTAGATAATAGAGAAATAAAGAAATAAAGAAAATACAGAAATTCCGAAACAGAAAATATAATTTTATTCCGAATAGACCTTTAGTCCCGGTCCGTGTTACGAACCGGGACCAAAGGTCCTCCAGCCGCAGCACATGCCCCGGGCCACGTGGAGGCCTATTGGTCCCAGTTCGTAAGCAATCGGGACTAAAGGCTGGAGCCTTTAGTCCCGCTTTGTTAGTCCCGGTTGCTACAACCGGGACTAATGGGCTTTACAAATCGGGATTGAAGGCCTTTTTTCCACCAGTGATACTAGTGGCTTTAAATTTCGTAATTCAAGTTAGATCATTCGCCATACTTTAGGTTTCAAGATGCTTCTTTTTTCCCTTGAGCTACTTGGTTATTTTTTTCTCATATGTTGATTTTCTTGTGTGTGCAGGCTTTGAAGTATGGTCAAAATTACGCAAGTTAGAAATTCTTGATCTATCCGAGAACAATGAATTAGATGAGAGTAGCATGTCATCCTTAGTCGCGGTTTCATCGCTGCGGTCCCTATTCCTCAACGGGAATGGCTTCAGATCCAATCGGACTATACAACGTGAGCTTTTGATTTCTCTCATCATGAGGACTAATTTTAGCATTATCCTGATTATTTTAATATCAAGCACGTCTTGCACATTATTTCTCATTGTTTACCTTATTTATTATACAGAATTGAGTACAATGAAGCTGCATATTCTTGATCTAGGAAAGAATAATTTTGACAGCTCGTTTCCAACTGGTAAATAATGCATTTTGATATCATATACTATAGACAATGGTGTGTGTAAACTATCAGGCTTTTCGCATTTTGTGTTGAAGACTAAAGTCTAATGAATGTTTGATTTCAGATATCTGCAATATGGGAGATCTTGAAGAGTTACATCTGAATAAAAACATTTTATTTGGAGATGTTCCATCATGCATGCGAAATCTTGTTTCTCTCAAAATTCTCGATCTATCGGGTAATGTTGGATTGATAATGAAGTTTCCCTCTCCAATTGTCGCGAATCTCAAATCAATGGTGAAACTTTTCCTCGCTAATACCTCTCTTGAAGGAGTTCTCTCCCTGAGTTCCTTGCAAAATCATAGCCAATTGACTCACCTGATACTTGCAAGCAGTGGTGACCATTTTCACGTGAAAACTGAGAATCCAGCAACAAATCTGTCAGCTCAGCTTCAGGTTCTAACACTGAAAAATTGCAACCTTAATGGCAAGTCAGCAGTTACGCCAAGTTTCTTGTTACATCAACATGCACTAGAGGAGCTTGATATGTCTAATAACAGCCTAAGTGGTTACTTCCCCACATAGTTGATAGAGAATAGTGTCAACCTATCACGCCTAGTTCTCGGAGGTAACTCCTTTGCAGGTCCTTTTCTTCCATCCGAAGTACACACAAATTTGTTGTGGCTAGATGCATCTTACAACAGACTAAGCAAATTACCTGCTAACATCAACACCACATTACCAAATCTGCAGTACCTAACCTTATCAGGGAATTATTTTAAGGGTATCTTTCCTCCTGCCTTTAACCACATGGATAGTTTACAATTTTTGGACTTGTCTTACAACAATTTCTCTGATAACATTGGGGCTGCTTTTGTTGGAAGTATGTCAAACATCACTGCCTTGAAACTCTCTGGAAATCATTTCTATGGGTCATTTCCTCAAGATATGGTATTATCTTCCATTTTACATCTATTACTAAGTGATAATGAAATCAAAGGGAAATTTCCTCAGAAGATATGTGGCAGTCTGAATCTCATGACGTTTGATGCTAGCAGTAATGAGTTGACCGGCCCTCTTCCTACTTGCATATACGCACTCTCACAGCTTGCCGTGTTGAACTTAAGAGGGAACTCATTGGTAGGATCGATTCCGTTGGAATTATGCGACCTTCAAAACCTTGTGTTCCTTGATGTTTCAGAAAACAACTTTTCTGGTCCGGTGCATTGCTTACCGGACCTGTACCACCTTCACATGAGTAAAAATCGTTTGAATGGAACCTTTCCTATTCCATTGTCCGTGAGAACTAATATATATAATGGATCTCCGAGATAACCAATTCAGCGGTATCCTTCCAAAGATGATAGACAAGTCCTTTCCGAATCTAAAAGTATTGTTATTAAAAGGCAATATGTTCAAAGGGACAGTTCCGAATGATATGTGCAATTTGAGATATTTGCGTCTGCTAGATCTGTCTCATAATAAGCTATCAGGGCAGCTACCTTTATGCTTGTACATTATGGGATTGGATGATGGTTTATTTGTCTTCCAACCTGGTTTTGGAAGTTTTCCTGTATTATTCAATGTCTATGGGCTTCCAGACCAAGAGGAATTCATGACCAAGAGCAGGCAAGACAGTTACAAGGGAGACATACTCAACTACATGTCTGGACTTGATTTCTCTTCAAACCAGTTAACTGGACCCATTCAAGAAAGTATAGGTGACATGATGTGGTTACGGGCACTGAATTTCTCTAACAATTACTTGGATGGATCAATACCAAAGTCCTTATCAAATTTAAGTGACCTCGAGAGCTTGGATATATCGTACAACAAATTGACAGGCCAAATACCACCAGAGCTAATAGCATTACAGTCGCTTGAGGTGTTCTCAGTGGCAAACAACAACCTCTCCGGCCCTACACCGGGTACAACAGGGCAGTTCATTACATTTGATCAGAGCAGCTATGAAGGCAACCCGTATCTCTGTGGCCCGCCATTGCTCAAGAGCTGCTCTACGCCGCCGTCGATTCCTCGGATTGAAGAACATGGAGAAGAAGACGATGATAAGGTCGGCGATATCATACTATTCGGATGTTCAGCGATGTTCTATGTGGTTGGATTGTGGACCTCCTTGGGTGTGCTATACTTCAAGAAAAGCTGGCGATGGTCCTGGTTTTCTGCTGTGGACAGGTTTGGCGATTTTGTAATGGTCAAGTTGGCTCTATTCACAAAAAAGATCCATGGCACCAATTGATCTTCATGAAGGGCTAACTTGTTTTTCTCGACAGTATCATGTGCCCACCTTTGTGTAATACAAGTAGAACAATTCAAGAAGTCGTGTAACTTGTTTAAAATGATTATATTAAGTTCCGTAATAATGCTGTGGTGACGTTTTGTATCTATTTATCGAACTGCTCTGTAAGTACGAAGTTCTTTGCTTCTGGTTAATGTCATGTGACCTCCAATTGCAACTAGGTAATGGATATTTTTAATAAGTCACTGTAATTGGCAATGCTGCATAAACTGTAAATTAGCATGTCTGCACCTGTAAATTCTCTGAAATTTGAAAAAGACATTGAATGCATGGTTGTTTGAGCAGCACTCGAGTGAGTGATGTTAGCACTAATCTTGATTAGTTGTAGTATGCATCGTGAGTTAGTCCTAGTCCAGATCGGTTAAGGCTAGTTAATTAGGTAAGTGCAGTAATAGGAAATAGGAGTCCTACTAGTTCAGCAGCATCAGTTGTAATAGAATCGGATCAGGATTAAGTCAGGCCGTGTCCTACTTGGTTTTGGTCCAGCGTAGCTGTGCGTGTATATATACATGCACCAAGGTCACCAGATTGTAACACGGAGAAAATAGTAAGAAATAAAAAAGGTTAGAGCGGTACGCTTAGCGATAAAAGTAGTCTTTGCGTGTGTTTGTGTAGCTTTATGTGATTGATCCGTGGGCTAATTCCAACAATTGGCATCAGAGCGAGGTCAAAGATTTGAAGCTGTGCTTGCCTCAGGGAGGTGACCCGTACTAGCGCCTCGGGGCGGGCGACCGTCGGTCGGAGGAACAGCCCAGTGGAGACGACGAGCACGCCGTTAGGAGTGAGGCGGCGGGCGATCGTTGTTGGGCAAAGTGATGTGGAAGGGACGGCGAGGAGCTGTCATCGGCAAGGCGGTGGACGAGGAAGATCGTTGATGGGAGAGATGGTGCCGAGGTGCGGTACCGTGAGTCTCATGAAGATCATCGTTCTAGAGAGAAGTGTGTGCGGGAGCGAGCGGAAAAAGGATACTACGTCCTTGCGTTCTGTTCGTGGTTGATGAGTTTCGGCGAGTTCATGTACGGAAAGATGTGTTGCGCGTACATGACAAGTTGTGTTGCCGCCGAAGGTGAAATTTTGTTCGGTAAGATGCGTCACCGACAACAAAGATATGGACGCGGACCGGTTAAGATGAGTTACCTACATGAGGCTGTGCGTTTAGTCGGCATGTGGCACGCTAAGATGCGACAGTGTGGACCGGTAGTCTGAAGTGGTGTGTGGAGGCGTTGTTGTGTCTAAGTGCTGGTCTGCGAGGCGTTGCAGTTGAAGCGTGTCACGATCGAGGGGTCCAGTGAGTTGTATCATAAAGGGCGAAGACGTGCATGAAGACAAGGTGGCGAGGTGGCCATATGCGTGTCTCGGTGAGGAGATCAAGCTCAGTGCATAGTAAGACGGTGACTAGTTAAGTTTGTTACGACGTGGAGACTGAAGATGCGTCCAGTCTTGCACGTTGCACAAGAAGATGCGACCGTGTGGGCTGGTAGTCCGGATCATACGTTGAGTTGAGTCGACAAACCGCGAATCTGCAAAGGAGTCAAAGACCAGAAGAAGTACAAGGAAATGATAAATCAAGATTAGAAAGAGATTGTTAGCACCTAATCTTGATTAGTTGTAGTATGCATCGTGAGTTAGTCCTAGTCTAGATCGGTTAAGGCTAGTTAATTAGGTAAGTGCAGTAATAGGAAATAGGAGTCCTACTACTAGTTCAGCCAGCATCAGTTGTAATAGAATCGGATCAGGATTAAGTCAGGCCGTGTCCTACTTGGTTTTGGTCCAGCGTAGCTGTGCGTGTATATATACATGCACCAAGGTCACCAGATTGTAACACGGAGAAAATAGTAAGAAATAAAAAAAAGTTTAGAGCGTGCGCTTAGCGATAAAAGTAGTCTTTGCGTATATTTGTGTAGCTTTATGTGATTGATCCGTGGGCTAATTCCAACAAGTGACACCTTGAAATTTGGCATAGGCGTCACCCTTTCTCGTTAGAGCATCTCCACTCGCCCCCCTAAAGGCCCCCCCAAACGCCGTTTAGGGGCATCGGCACAAAAAATCCTGCCCGGTCGCACCCCCATATTTGTTTTCCATCCGGCGCGACGTAGAGATTCGTCCGGTGCACACAATCCAAACCCAATCCACGGGGGGCGAGCGGGGGCGCCGGCTGGACACGTGACGCGCCAGGTGGCCCACCTGTAAGTGAGAGCACCGATTTCATCGTCTCCACCTCGTCTCCCGCGCCGAGTAATGGTACTGCACCGACGGCAACCTTTGCAGGGGCGCAGCGATCCGTGCATTGGAGCATGCGTCACCGTAAATTCATTCCACGCTTCCCACCCGCCGCTCCTTCCCGCAGCTTCGCGCCCTTTCTCCTTTGTTTTCCTGCCCACTTCCGGCTATAAAAGCTTGGGGCCCTACCATTGCTGGCTCGCAGACACACCGCCGGTAGAAAAATGCCTCGCCGCCTTACCACGATGTACGCCATGCTCCCTTACGGCGGAAGCGGTGCTCGCCACCACCGCCTGCACCCCCGCCACCAGAGACACTGCTGCAGGAGCCAGCGCCGCCGCAAGCGGAGGAGGAGGATGACGAAGACGACAACGACGAGGTGTTCTACGTCGGCCTGCCAGACGACACGGCGGCGGAGGGGCCACCGCAGAACAGAGAGCTCTACTCGCGTCGTTCGAGACGCGACGCCGCGACGAGTCAGCACGGCATTTCATGCAAGCCGAGAGGAGGGCGGTGGCGGCAAGACAGACAGACGTGCAGGTAACCGCCCGCGCCGACGCTCACCACCGCAACCTCGAGGCAGCCAGGACGGCGATGGCGGCGGCTGGACAACGTCTCGTCGAGACGGACCTAAGCGGGGTCTGGCGTCAGTGGCGGAGGCGTGCCATCAACATGAAAACCAGTACCCTGTGTTCGTTGGACCCATGGCAGGAGTGCCAGGAGGGTCGCCTGGCGTTCACCTCCTTCCTCGAGGACGTCGAGCGCCGCTGCCGCGAACGTGTGACGGAGGAGAGCTGTCGCCGCCATGGGATGGTTTTCCGTCCATGCCGGTTCGATGACGGCGCTGGGCCGTCGAACGCTCCACCACCACCATCGGGCGCATCGGGCGCCGATGCCGCCGGCAAGGACTCCGCGAACGACGCCCTCTTTTAGGCTTGGTTTAGTTAAATTTCGCCGTATTATGTAATAACCTTCCAATTTCAATAAAACATATCGTAGTTTAGCAAAATTTAGGATGGTGGGCGTGGCGGGAAAACCACAGGCCCCATAAGAAAATCGGTGCCAGCGCCCCCCAAATGGCCGAAAAAAGTTTGCGTCGAATGCCTTCGGGTGGAGGGGGTGAGTGGAGATGCTCTTAGAGTACATATCCATGGCCTTCCCTCGCAATTTCTACGCTGCTGGACTGGTCCACGCTGCGTGGCAGAAGACAGAGACGGCCCAAAAATAATAGACATTTGACGGTTGAGATGTCAGGTTTGCTCGATCGGGCCCATGGTTGTAGAATAGCGTTATCAGAAGACTCGCTATATTTTTTTTACGAAGACTCGCTATAAATCAAACAGTTACCTACATATTTACTTAGGGTTCAATTGTAGGAACCGCCGTGTGTTTTGCCCACGGCCTTGTCGACCGAGCATCGCCGCCGTGTGTATCTGCCAAGAACTAGCGCCACTAGTGGGGACAGCACCTTCTGTCCCGGCCCGTAATGGCCTTTAGTCCCGGTTTGCCAACCGGGACCCCAGCTGCGGGACTAAAGGCTAACCCTTTAGTCCCGGCCTGGTTACCAGCCGAGACTGGAGGCTGTCCACGTGGGCGTCTCCGAGGGATCCAGGGCCAGGACCTTTAGTCCCAGTTTGTAACACAGACCGGGACCAAAGGCATCTACAGATTTTGCTTTTTTACTTTAGGGTTTTTAGGGTTTAGGGGTTCTAGGGTTTTAGGTGTTCGGGGGATTAACGTGATGCCTCGTTTGGTGCGTGTTCGAGAATTAGTTTATGCATATATATAAGATTAACTTATCTTACAAGCGAGCATATATATACAATTATATGGAGATCAGAATTATCGGGACTAGAGCCCGTCTATTCGATTACATGGACCAACATCAGTAATGGCCCCTAGCTACACTAAATCGTCCTTTGTCGTCTATAGCTTCTATTCTCAGAAAGGTCGCCAGCTCCTCTGCAACAGCAATCGCGCGTTGCTCTGGTAGGTACTTCTCCCGCATGGCCGTGTACTATATAAGAAGAGGAGATGAATATGAATATCAATCATGATAACAAAGAATGACGAGTAAAAATAGAGGTGTGAATGTTTATTGCTTACATCGTATCTGTAATCCTTGTGCTCAGAGGTAAACGTGCGAATGGTCTCGCAAACATAGTATCCACATAGATGCGTCCCCCGTGGCTGCTGGTCGCACTTTACGAGAATAGAATATATATAATCAAAATAATAATCTAGCATTACAAAAGTATTGAAAATATAAGTATATCATACTACTACTTACCTGAGCCGCTCTAAAGGTCAGCTTCTCATGCCGGATACCGGGAGTCACGCACTTGAACCGCTTCCAAACCCTGCCCGACAAGGAAAATGATTTGCTAAGTTTTTCATTAATTGATATATCAGAAAATCATCGAAAGAGACCGATAGAGCGCAAGAATGATTGAAATTACCCTTGGAGCATGTCCTGCAGGCTTTGGAACTGTTCCAAGGGTCTCGATAATGGGTCGAAGGCATCAACTCTTCCCTTATCAATTTGAATGTCCAACAGAATCCAGTGGTAGCTGCACATGTATATATATATGTGTCAGTAACTTATCAATTACACTCATAAGTGAATGGACACAACAGAGTAAGACCCTCACTTGAAGTTGTATGGAAACAGTATGTGGTCACAGTAATTTTGATCTGTTAGAAACCTTAGAAGGTTTTCCTCCGTCTCCTTGGGGTTATCAGTTAGCGTCTTTATATGTATTTTATCTGGGTCAATAAACCCAATATTTAGGATGTTCCTACTTTTACATTCCAGAATCTTCATTCTGCATAATAGAGTACAAGTCAGAACGGAACAAGTTATATGTAGAAAATGAATTGAAATAACTAAACAAGTTATATGTAGACAATGAATTGAAATAATTGAACAAGTTATATGTAGACAACGAATTGAAAAACTTACAGACAATAGCAACTCATAAGCGATTTGTCGAGGGCGTCGGCATTGTACATCTGGAAGAGTTCATCAAAGTCGATATGGATGTCTTCGGGATGGCCGTAGTACTCCCGTGGGACAAGCGCCACGACCATCGTTCTCCCTTTCTTTGATTCACTTAAGTACCATGTATGCAAGTAACGCATATTTGTTGGGAGATCATCAAACTTATCTTTGCTGACCAAAGGCGCTCCCATGACAAACTGTGGCTTAGGGGCTACCACAGCCTTGGGTAGCACGTCGTCTTGGGAAGCCAGAATGACTTCAACCGGGATACCCCATTCATCCGCCCACTTCTTTGCTAATCCCAAATCTTGCCCCTGCACCAGAGAGGGAACATTCTCGGGTAACACCCTGAGGGGTGGAATCGACTGTTTGACCTGTTGTCCAAGCTGAGGAACGACTGATCTTATTTTGCTTGTAGTTGAACTTGATTTGCTCCCACTTGCACTTGCACTTGCACGTGACTTGCTCTTTTGCCCTTCCTTCTGCAATGTGCGTGTATAGTCGTCAGGCTTATGGTGTAAGTCATACTGTGATGGAAGGGTCATGAAGTATTTTGCATATGCTATTTGCTTCTCGGTGTATTCCGGGCGGGGCTCGGGTTCCTTCTTTTTCATCTGCGCCTCATAATGTTCCTTTGCTATCCTGGCGTTTTCCTCGTCGGTACGATCATAAGGTCTGATAGGAAGATTAGCATGAGGTACCTTTGGGAGGGGCGACAGTTTGCGCTTTGGGGAGCTCCGTCGCTTAGAACTCATGGACGGAGAGTTCTTGCTGGCACGCTTCCGCTTAGTATCCTTAGCGGGCGGCGGCGGAGACGGCCGACCCAAGTCCGGCGGCGGTGATCGAGATGGACTCGTGTTGTGGTGGCCATCGTCATGTGGAGGGCTTGGAGGTGATGGAGGTGTAGGTGACCTGCGATGACTCGGAGGCGGTGTTGTCCTTGGGGCCGAGCCTGGAAGCTTGATGTAGTTCTTGTCCCATAGGATGACTCCACCCAGTACTTCTCCGAGTGTCCTCTCATCTTCGGGTCCAGCCATGTCGAGCTCCATATCATGAAACCCCGCCATGATTTCATCCACCCCGACTTTAGCAAAGCCAGCTGGAATCTCACGGCCATGCCAGCGTGCATCAGGGCCAGAAGGTAAAGCTTGTCCGACGGCCACCTTCATGGATATGTTCTTGAATTTCTGATGGAGTTCACATGATGTTGACTCCTTGATTCCATCCACGGGGTAGCCGGGACCGCCCTCTATCATTCTTCGTGCATCGTCGGGCGGGGCCTCAGATTCAGCCACGCTGCTTTTCCGCTTAGATGGGGCGCCGATAATATCGAGTCCAGGATCTTCCTGGCGCGCTACTCCTCTAAGCTCGTCAATCTGCTTCTGTTGCTCGTTAAGCCTGGCAAGCAACTGGTTGAACTTGTCATTCTCCTCATCCTGCTGTCGCTTCTTTGCTCTCGCCCGGCTTCTGTAAGTGTCTTGGTCTCTGGCAAACCCAAGCCACCATGGGTAAGAAGGACCGAAGCCTCGCGTTCGTCCTCCATGTTCGTCATTGCCGAGGACCAGTGTGAGCAAATCTTTCTCTCTATCTGCAGTGAACTGTCTTTTTCCCTCTTTAATTTCTTTCACTATCTTTTTCCAATTCTCCCTGGGTATCCTAAGACCGCCACTGCAGATGAGGTCCCCTGTTTCTTCGTCGTACGAACCACCATGCGCAAGGAACCAATTCCTTGCTCTCATTTCCCACTCATCACGGATGGGTTCAGGTACGATGCCTTTAGCTAGCAGATCTTGCTCTTTCTTATCCCACTTTGGGATGGCAGTCTCATAGCCCCCTGGCCCGAGCGTGTGGTGATATTTCTTCTTGTCGGCATTTTTCTTGTTCTTTTCTGATAATGCCTTGGCATCTTCTGACTGCTTGTACTCCTGAAATGCCTTCCAGTGATTCGCCTGCTTGGCTAGATACCCCTCGAATACTGGCACTTTCTTTGTCTTCGGATAGTCTTTCCATAGCTTCTTCTTCCAGCTACGGAACAGTTCGGCCATCTTCTTTAGAGTCCACTGCTTGACTTTGGCCCGCAGTTTTTTTGCGGCGTCTTCATTCTCACATTCTGGCAGGTTGAAATGTGACATGATATCATTCCAAAGATTATCTTTGTACCTTTCGGCGACATAGTCACTATCGGCTGCCCCTTTGCGCTTGTTCCACTCCCGAACGCTGATCGGGACGTGATCCCTAACGAGAACTCCGCATTGCTTCTTGAATGTGTCAGCAGCATTCTTAGGAAGCTTTGGTTCGCCCGTAGGCAATATCACCTCAAAGGTGTAATGCGTCCGTGCGTCCATCTTTTTAGTCGAGCCTCATTTCGTAGCTTTGCTCGATGTGGAGGCCTAAGAGGGAGAAACATTCGTCAAATGAATGTATATATATACAATATAGAGCTATCTCCAATATTTTTCACATATTACAAGTGATTGCCGAACTTCATATGAATACCTCGCCGGACTTTATTATTTCTCCACCGGCTTCTCCACCGGCTTCTCCATCAGTGGAGCTATCACCTTCTCCGTCATTGGAGCTATGTCCTGCCCCGTCGGCTTCATCTTCGTGTCGGTCGACCTCCATTCCATCTCCGGAGGGGTTTAGATATGACGACGGAGATTCAGCTGGTTCAACGTCGGGGGCGTCTTTGATTATATCTTCGAGAAGTTCTTCCTCTTCGAGGTTCCTGCTATGTGGATCCATAGTTTCTGCAAAATACCGACATTTGATTAACTAATAAATTCTATTTCTATTTGCAAAATAATTCTATTTCTATTTGCAAAGTAATTCTATTTCTATTTGCAAAGTAATTCTAGTTCTATTTGCAAAGTAATTCTATTTCTATTTGCAAAGTAATTCTATTTCTATTTGCAAAACAATTATATTTCTAATTGCAAAGTAATTCTATTTCTATTTGGAAAGTAATTCTATTTCTATTTGCAAAGTAATTATATTTCTATTTGCAAAGTAATTCTATTTCTATTTGCAAAGTAATTCTATTTCTATTTGCAAAGTAATTCTATTTCTATTTGCAAAGTAATTCTATTTCTATTTGGAAAATAATTCTATTTCTATTTGCAAAGTAATTCTATTTCTATTTCTATTTGCAAAATAATTCTATTTCTATTTGCAAAATAATTCTATTTCTATTTGCAAAGTAATTCTATTTCTATTTCTATTTGCAAAATAATTCTATTTCTATTTGCAAAGTAATTCTATTTCTATTTGCAAAGTAATTCTATTTCTATTTGGAAAATAATTCTATTTCTATTTAATTCTATTTCTATTTGCAAAGTAATTCTATTTCTATTTGGAAAATAATTCTATTTCTATTTTTTCTAACTTATTTCTATTTGCTATTTTTTCTAACTAAAAATTCTATTTGCTATTTGCTATTTCTAACTTATTTCTATTTGCTATTTGCTATTTTTTCTAACTAAAAATTCTATTTGCTATTTGCTATTTCTAACTTATTTCTATTTGCTATTTTTTCTAACTAAAATTTCTATTTGCTATTTCTAACTTATTTCTATTCTAAAAAAAACCTAACCTATAATAAAACCTAACCTAATAAAATTTAACCTAATAAAATTTAACCTAAAAAAACTTAACCCTAAAAAAATTTAACCTAATCTAATCTAACAAAAAAAAGGGGCGTGCGGCTTGGGCGGCTCGGGTCTCACCGGCGGTGGCCGCGGGGGGGTGGCGGAGGGGTGCTGGAGGGGTGGCGGAGGGGCGGCGGAGGGGTGGCGGCGCCGGCGGTGGCCGGAGGGGTGGCGGCGCCGGCGGTGGCCGCGGGGGTGGGGCGGGCGCGGCTCGGGGGAGGCTCGGGCGCCGGCGGTGTGGCCGCAGGGGTGGCGGCGGGCGGTGGCCGGAGGGGTGGCGGCGGGCGGCTCGGGGAGGGGTGGCGGCGGGCGGTGGCCGGAGGTGGCGGCTCGGGCGAGATTTCCGGCGACCGCAGCGATCGGCAGCTAACTCCTCGCGCGCGTCGACGGAAACGGCTAAGTGCCGGGGAGGAAGAAGAGGGGGCTTATATACCCCCCCCCCTTTAGTCCCGGTTGGGGGCTCGAACCGGGACTAAAGGGTGCCTTTAGTCCCGGCTGGAGCCCCCAACCGGGACTAAAGGGTTATGGGCGGTTGGCGCCCGAGCCCCCCCCTTTAGTCCCGGCTGGTGGCTCCAGCCGGGACTAAAGGCGCAATAAATGCGCGCCAAAGCCATAGTTTTTCAGGTTTTCATTTTCAAATATCAATTTTTAATTTTGAATTGAATAACTAATGTATATTTTAGAATCTGATAAAACTATGAATATGAAAAGTGTTTGAAATTGAATAACTAATTCAAAAATACTTTATATTTTCAAAATTATTTATTTTAACTATCCAAACTATTAACTAGTTTGCCATTTTCAATTAAAACTATATTAATTAATATTCTTTTTATATATTTTAGAATCTGATAAAACTATGAATATGAAAAGTGTTTGAAATTGAATAACTAATTCAAAAATACTTTATATTTTCAAAATTATTTATTTTAACTATCCAAACTATTAACTAGTTTGCCATTTTCAATTAAAACTATATTAATTAATATTCTTTTTATATATTTTAGAATCTGATAAAATTATGAATATAAAAAGTGTTTGAAATTGAATAACTAATTCAAAAATACTTTATATTTTCAAAATTATTTATTTTAACTATCCAAACTATTAACTAGTTTGCCATTTTCAATTAAAACTATATTAATTAATATTCTTTTTATATATTTTAGAATCTGATAAAACTATGAATATGAAAAGTGTTTGAAATTGAATAACTAATTCAAAAATACTTTATATTTTCAAAATTATTTATTTTAACTATCCAAACTATTAACTAGTTTGCCATTTTCAATTAAAACTATATTAATTAATATTCTTTTTATATATTTTAGAATCTGATAAAACTATGAATATGAAAAGTGTTTGAAATTGAATAACTAATTCAAAAATACTTTATATTTTCAAAATTATTTATTTTAACTATCCAAACTATTAACTAGTTTGCCATTTTCAATTAAAACTATATGTAACCGTGTCTGTCGTAGCCATGGAGAATCTTCATCATGCATTACATAAAAGGTTTAATACATTATTACATTATAGCACCAACAATCCTATCTATTATTTCTGTTTTCTCCTGGGTCGTAGCCATGGAGAATCTTCATCGTTCAGTAGGATGCTTGGGTCAGTTTTCACTTTGAAGGGCGGAATTTCATGAAACTTATTATAATCTACTGACATGTCTGTCTTGTCATCTACTCCCACGATGTTTCTTTTCCCTAAAAGAACTATGTGGCGCTTTGGCTCATCGGACGATGTCTTCTTTTGCTGATTTCTTTTTCTCGTTTTTGTAGACATGTCCTTCACATAGAAAAACTGAGCGACATCGTTGGCTAGGACGAATGGTTCATCCATGTACGCAAGATTGTTGAGATCCACTGTTGTCATGCCGTACTTTTGGTCTACAACTACCCCGCCTCCTGTCAGCTTCACCCATTTGCACCGAAACAAAGGGATCTTAAAAGTAGGTCCATAGTCAAGTTCCCATATCTCCTCTATGTACCCGTAATATGTTTCCAAACAGTGCCCATTCTCGTCTGTTGCATCAAAGCGGACACCACTGTTTTGGTTGGTGCTCTTTTTATCTTGGGCAACCGTGTAAAATGTATTCCCATTTATCTCGTACCCTTGGAAAGTACATATAGTAGAAGATGGTGGCCTGGCCAAACAGTATAGCTGATCTCCAACGGTGTCATCATTCATGAGATGTGTCTGCAACCAACTGCCGAAAGTCTTCTCGTGTTCCCCTTTAATCCAAGAGTCAGTCTTCCCCGGGTTTTCGGAGCATAGAATATTCTTGTGTCTCACGATATACGGAGCCACCACGGTGGAATTGTGTAGAACTGTGTAGTGTGCTTGAGAGAAAGAATGCCCATCCATACATACTTTTGCTTTCCTTCCTAGTGTGCCTTTTCCTGTCAGCCTACCCTCATACCGAGATTCAGGAACACCAATCGGCTTAAGGTCAGGAAGAAAGTCCACACAAAACTCAATGACCTCCTCTGTTCCATAGCCCTTGGAGATGCTTCCTTCTGGCCTAGCACGGTTACGAACATATTTCTTTAAGACTCCCATGAACCTCTCGAAGGGGAACATATTGTGTAGAAACACAGGACCGAGAATTCTAATCTCTTCGACTAGGTGAACTAGGAGGTGTGTCATTATATTGAAGAAGGATGGTGGGAACAACAACTCAAAGCTGACCAGACATTGGACCACATCAATCTGTAACCCTGATAGACTTTCTCGATCGATTACCTTCTGAGAAATTGCATTCAGGAATGCACATACCTTCACAATTGCCAGGCGAACATTTTCCGGTAGAATTCCCCTCAATGCAACCGGAAGCAATTGCGTCATAAACACGTGGTAGTCATGAGACTTTAGGTTTTGGAATTTTTTGTCTTTCATATTTACGATTCCCTTTATATTCGACGAGAAGCCAGTCGGGACCTTGATACTGAAAAGGACTTCAAAGAAGATTTCCTTCTCTTCCTTAGTAAGAGCGTAGCTGGCACGCCCTTGAAACTGCCCTGGATGCATGCCATCTCTTCCTTTATGACGTTCCTGGTCCTCCCGTGCTTCCGGTGTATCTTTTGACTTCCCATACAAGCCCAGGAAGCCTAGAATATTCACGCAGAGATTCTTCGTCAGGTGCATCACGTCGATTGCGGAGCGGACCTCATGGACTTCCCAATAGGGTAGCTCCCAAAATATAGATTTCTTCTTCCACATGGGTACGCGCTTATCAGGGCCGTTAGGAACAGGTTGGCTGCCAGGACCCTTTCCAAAGATTACTTTTAAATCTTTGACCATATCAAATACTTCAGCACCAGTACGGATGACAGGCTTCCCCCGGGGTTCTGCCTTGCCATTGAAATGCTTGCCTTTTTTCTTTAAGGGATGCTTGGGCGGAAGAAAACGACGATTGAACGGGTACACATTCTTCCTACATTTGTCCAGATATATACTTTCTGTCTGATCTAAACAGTGCGTGCATGCATTGTATCCCTTGTTTGACTGTCCTGAAATGTTACTAAGAGCAGGCCAATCATTGATGGTTACGAAAAGCAAGGCTCGAAGGTCAAATTCCTCTTGTTTGTGCTCGTCCCACACACGTACACCTGGTTCGGCCCACAGCTGTAAAAGTTCGTCAACTAATGGCCTTAGGTACACATCAATGTCGTTGCCGGGTTGCTTTGGACCTTGGATAAGCACTGGCATCATAATGAACTTCCGCTTCATGCACAACCAAGGAGGAAGGTTGTAGATACATAGAGTAACGGGCCAGGTGCTGTGACTGCAACTCTGCTCCCCAAAAGGATTCATGCCATCTGTACTCAGACCAAACCATAAGTTCCTTGCGTCACCTGCAAATCTCGGGAACTCTCTCTCGATTTTTCTCCACTGCCGACCATCGGCGGGGTGCCTCAACTTATCGTCTTTCATACGATCTTCCATGTGCCATCGCAACAACTTTGCATGATCTTTATTTTTGAACAGACGTTTCAACCGTGGTATTATAGGAGCATACCACATCACCTTGGCAGGAACCCTCTTCCTGGGTGGCTCGCCCTCAATCTCACCAGGGTCATCTTTTCTGATCTTATACCGCAATGCAGTGCATACCGGGCATTTATCCATATTCTCATACTTCTCACCGCGGTAGAGGATGCAGTCATTAGGACATGCATGTATCTTCTGCACGTCTAATCCTAGAGGGCAGACAAGCTTCGTTGCTTCGTACGTGCTGGCGGGCAATTCGTTCTTTCTTGGAAGCATCTTCTTCATCAGTACCAGCAACTTTTCGAATGACGAGTCAGTCACACCGGTCTCTGCCTTCCACTTCAGCAATTCCAGTGTGCTACCCAGCTTCTTCTGGCCATCTTCACAAGTTGGGTACAACAATTTGTTGTGGTCCTGTAACATCTGCTCGAACTGCAACCTCTCTTTTTCTGTGTCGCAGCCTCGCCGTGCTTCAGAAATGACCCGGCCAAGATCATCAGCGGGTTCATCTGGTTCCCGTTCTGCACCCTGATCTTCTTCTTCATTGTCTTCCATTGCGGTATCAGCATACTCAGGGAACATAGATCGGTAGTTGTCATCATCGTTCTCTTCTTCTTCATCGTCGTCTTCCATCATAACCCCTCTTTCTCCGTGCTTGGTCCAAACATTATAGCCCGACATAAAACCGGACCGAAGCAGGTGGCTCTGAATGACTCTTGAGGAAGTGTAGTCCTTCTCATTCCGACATTCAACACATGGACAAAACACATAGCCACCACCATGCTTGTTCGCATCGGCCGCATCTCGAAAAGAATGCACGCCTTCTCTGTAAGCGGCTGTGCGTCGATCACCGTACATCCATGGATGGCTCATCTGCGTCATGCAACAGTATATCAAACATAATCACGATCCTAAAAATTAGTACCGCACGGTCTAAACGAGAAAATATAGTTGCTAACCTTTTAGAATAAGTGGAAATAAAGAGGAAGAGACTTAAGCGTGGCTCGGGCACCTCATATCGTAGTTGTGTTCGGTGAACTGAAGCGGCATCGCTCTAACACACATTTCATCAAACACCTCTAGTGCATCCATGCAAAAAGGAGAGCTAGCACACACCCACTTAGATCCATCCAAGAAAAATGCAAGGAAGAGTGGAAAGAGGGGTTGCAGCCATATATATAGGCAGAGGACTTTAGTCCCAGTTTGACACACAAACCGGGACTAAAGGGTGCGCACAGGGGGACCTCCCAGCGCGTAGCCCTTTAGTCCCGGTTTGTGTCTCAAACCGGGACTAAAGGGTCGTTACGGGCCGGGACCAAAGCCTCCCGGGCGGCTGGCGAATTTCGGGCGACGTGGCCGGGCCTTTAGTCCCGGCCCAGATGGAGGCCGGGACTAAAGGGTCCTGGCCAAAGGCCCTTTTTCCACTAGTGCGCGCACGGTCTGTGCTGTGTTTGTCCTTCTTGTTAGATGTGTGTTCCTTCTTGTTAGATGTGGTGCATGAGGAGCTATGCGTGACTGCTTTAGGCAGCGGTAAGCTTTTAAATCAAGACCGGTTTTATAGACATCATTTTGCAACAATCATTTTCACACATAGGTCAACATAGACTCACGAAGCAGGCTTTCGTCCCGCTATATTAATATTAGCAACCACACGATACAACAAGCATGTTGGGACCGTAGCACAACCTCGCCCAAAAGATAAAAGGAAGAAGAGGAAAACAAAAAAGAAAGAAGAAAAGGAAGAAATGTCAACAACATTAGGTTAACGAAAACGATGATGATCCGCAACCTTTGTGCCCTTCGGAGAATTCCCACCACGCTCTGAGCACTCCGAAGTGCCGCATACCAAGAAGCACCTTCAAGAAGGGATGCGACAACGATGACGCTGCTGCCCGGACAGGTCCTAGGGTTTCCCCAGGTACGCAGAGGGGCGTGGGAAAGGGGCGCCCTTCAAGAAGGAATAGCGACACCCATAGGCGTCACCGCGTCGGTGCTGGCCATCCGACAAGGATTTCTGCTAACCCCCAAAAAACCACAACCCCCGACGCTCCACCAAACTCGTCGTCCGCCAACTCGCGCCACCACGATCTTACAATCACCACCGCCGTCTCATCATGACCAAAGTAGCGAGACCAACAAAATCAAGAAGAGACAGCCAGGAACGAGGTGTGGCTGAACTGCAGACACGTGGGAGGGCACGACCTCCACCGTCAATGGCGGTAACAAACCGGACGCAACAAACAGGGCCAAGCCTGCGGTATCGTGAAACTCCCGTCGTCGCGCTACAGTAAGAATGTCGCCATCGAGACCACCCCCAGCTCGAGCCACTCCTCTGACCGCCAGAGGTAATGCAGCCATGCTCGAGCTTAGCGTGCCTACTAGACCCAGATGGGGCCGAAGGGCCCAGATCTGGGCCTGGAGGGCGCCGCCACTAGCCGTCACACCACCTGACGAAGGAATGACAAATAGGACCTCGATATTCGCCTACCTGGTTTTCGGGCCAGGAGGGATCACTGTCGAAGGGATCACAATGCCCATAAAGATAGCGGCCTGACGCGGCTCAGGAGTAGTACTTGGCGTACAAGCAAAGGCTTGAAGAGTCCAAGTTGGAATAGTTTTCCACTAGGGTTTGTTCAAAACCGATTCTATCCGTACTTGGCTTGGTGGACAATCCTGAGACCCAGCCTTCGCATATAAAAGGCTGGGAGGGAGGTCCCGAGGCGGCTAGACGCCTTTTGACCACCTCACTCCGGAACGCTCGAAACTTTAGAGCTCTTCACTCGCGGCTAGATCCAATCTACGCCTCCACTTTAACACCTCCATTGTAGCCACCCCATCAATAAAAAGTCAGACAAGCAGAACGTAGGTCATTACCCTACCAAGGGGGCCGAACCTGGGTAAAACCTCATGTCCCTCTACTTTCGTCTAATCGCCGTCGAGTTCGCCGGATCCCACATACGCTCCTTGTCTCGAAAGCCCACAAACATGGGCATTGCCGAGGTAGAACCTCGTCAATTGGCGCCGTCTGTGGGGACGACGGGATCTGGATCTACGGATTCGCCGGCTCCTTCACCAACCATCGACAACCTCACCGCATCGACAAGGTTCGATGGCCCGACATTAGCCATGGCCGTCGATTCTGCATCGTCGCTCGACATCGACTCCGCCACCAACCTCGACACCGGCGACAAGATCGACGTTGACTTCACCATTGACACCACCATCGGCAGCGCTGCGTTGACCATCATCGACACCAATGCCAAGATCGACATCGACACCGCCATCGACACCGTCGTCGGCATCGCTGTGCCGACCATCGTCAAGACCATCTCATCAGAAACTGAGGTCGACATCGCTAGATCGGCTGTCATTGACACTGCATCGCCAAGCGCCGCCGATCTTACTCCGGCCGCGATCATCATCGACCCTACCTCAAGCACGGCAGGAGCAGTCTCGGCGGTGACCGGAGGCTTCGACATGGCCTTTGGACTGTTCAACTTCCACGTGAACAATGACAGAGTTGCCGAGCTGATCTCCGTCAGCGATTCGATGCCGCCCGCAGTGGCTCCAAGCATGTCACTAGCTATCGAGGGCAATCCCTCGACGACCATACCGTTGGCGTCATCGGAGGAGGAACCAAGGCCGAAAATTTCGACCCCATCAGTAGGGTTGAACGACTTCGAAGATCCACCTCCATCCCCAACCACCGCCTACTGCGTTGATTGCGACGCGTACCACTACGTGGGCGCCGGAGATTTCTCGTCTCACGAGATCGCCGGCTGTGAAGACCCTCGGGGAGGCACTGCAGCTGTCTACCCGACGATATCCGAGTGTGAGCGGGCTCTCAACGCCCTCACGCTCCGTACTGCGCCCTGTGACCCTGATTATGTCGAAGGGCTGTACTCGGACTACACATGTTCAGACGATGACGACGACGTCTACCCCGAAGCCAGGGGAAGATAGGCAATTCGGATAGCTCATACTCAAGCGAATCTGCCGCATCAAGTAATTGATACACGGTCGATTACGACTCTGACATCATCATCGAGGTCGGATCTTACATCGGAGACGACGACGTTTGCCCTCCAGCGTTGGGCGAAATCAGTGATGACTCGATCCCACCGTTCGGAGGACACTGCATGATGGCGTCGCACGGAGACAGGAACGAGCACAGATCTAATGACGGTCAAAACCGGTCAAACACCGGTCGACAGTTCATAACACAAGACCAGATTCGGTACGCAAGGAGAGTGTACGTGGGTGAAGCAGATATGGGCCCTAATCCGAGCCCGTAGGAGCTAGCTGCGCTCCGATTCGTCGTCCAGGAGCAGAAGGACTAGATTAGTGCCGATAGACGCATCTTGGAGCGACGCAGAGATGAGGCCGACGCATCCAGCAGAAGACGGGCCGAGCGATCATCTTACTATTCATCGAGTGTCCAACATAGGACATGGTCGCACATCCAGCCTGGGGCCGATATGCACAACATCGCCCGAAATTTGGAGGCAGAGTTTAATGAAGCAGATCTGCTGCCCAAGACCAAGGAAGCTGCAATCATGGAAACAGCAGCATATATTGTTGCGAACGCAGCCAATGACGACGAGCATATGAGGCATCTGCGGAATCTTGCGCTCGAAGGATTTAGGGTGCTTCAAGGCACAGCTAACCAGGGGCGCGAAACAATGCCAAGAAGAGCTATCCCACCAGTCGAACAACCCAGACACCCAGCAGCAGCGCCAGCAGTCACGCCCAGGACTCAAGTGGTGGAACCTATCAACGGGGAGCTTCGACATGGCTTGGCTCAGAACAGGGTTGACAACGGTCGTGCGTGACGCGATGCGCGTCGCTTTGAGGAGGAACGCAATCTGGAAGCGTTCGGCGGTAATCACGATAGTCTATGTGGAGTGGAGTGCTTTAGCCTCCTGATCCGTTCCACACCATTGCCGAAAGGAATCAAGCTTAGCGACGGTGTAGTCAAGTTCAATGGACAGAAGGACCCTTGAATTTGGCTCGATGACTTCATGACCGCCGTCACCATTGGCGGCGGATCTAGAGATAACGCTCTCCAGCTGCTATCACTGCACCTGAAGGACAACGCAAGGGCGTGGCTAAACAACCTCGCTCTGGACAGCATTCGCTCTTGGGAGGAGTTTCGGCAAGCGTTCATCGCCAACTTTCGAGGCACTTCACGATGGCCCACGTCGTTCGAAGAGTTGCGCCTGTGCGTACAGAGAACCGGAGAAAATCTGCGGTCATACATCTCACGATGGATCAGCCTCCACAACACGGTGGAAAATATTTTGCCCGAGAGAGCCATCGGCACCTTTCAGGACGGTCTCATCCGACGCGACTTAAAGGAGGAGCTAGGGTGCTGCAAGTGAAGACCGTCTACCATCTCATGAGCTTGGCGAACGAGTGGGCTGATGGAGAAGATTCCATCGCGGCACCTAGAAGCCGCCGCCGATCAGCGGAGCGTGACATCGACGCAAAAGATCAATTTCACAACAGCTCCCGAAAGAAAGGTCGTCGGAACCGCTACAATGACGCAGACGCCACGGATATGGTAGCGGCAGGCTACGTGAACGAGGACCGTGACGATAATCATGACGGACCACGACGGGGGAACAACTACTACGGCAGTAATAGCAGGAGCGCTAGCCGCGATTCGAGACCAAAAACGGAGTGGCGCCGATGACGTGATCAGCCACAGCTGTCAGCAGAAGAGATACTCGATGGGGGGTGCACAAGACACACGTACATCGATAAAGATGGGGTGCGAAGACCTGCTCATCTCCTCATTGAGTGCAGGGAATTCCTTCGCCTCAGTCGAGCACTTCAGGAGCGGATGCAAACCGAACAGCCAGTGGCAGGTGCGATAGCTTACAACGCTCCACCACCACCGCCTAACCCACCAGCAAACATGGTACAACAGGGTCATCAGGCCGCCACAATCCAGCAAGTCGAGCCACCGCAGCCAGCCGTCGAAGAGGAGGCGTTCCCGCCACCACGAGGCTTCGTGCCCATGATCCAGAGAGGGCGCCCGACGAATAAAGTCCAGCGGAAGCGTGCAAGAGAGGTATTCCACGCCGAACATGCACCGCCGGCCACGCCCGAATATTTGAACTGGTAAGAGCATCCGATCGGCTTCGACTGGTCAGATCATCCACCAAAGATCCCGCGCCCCGGACACCACGCTTTGGTCCTCGAAGTGCAGATAGGAGGCTTCACCTCCAAAAAAGTGTCCATGGATGGAGGGAGCAGCTTGAACCTCATCTATGCAGACACATTGCAGAAGATCAAGATCCCGATGGACAACCTCTTGCCAATAGAGACGTCCTTCCATGGAATCATCCCAGGGAAGACGACATATCCGCTGGGGGCAACACACCTAGACGTTATTTTCGGCACTCTGTCAAATTTCAGGAAGGAGAAGATTGAGTTTGAGGTGGTTGACTGGCCCTCGCAATATCACGCTATCCTCAGGCGACCAGCGTTTGCCCGATTCATGGCAGTACCGCATTATGCTTACCTCAAGCTGCGGATGCCCACAAACAAAGGACCACTGATGATCAGCGGAAGCTTCGCCCGCTCGGAAAACTGCGACAAGGACTTCAACAACATGTCCCGGACATTCGGAGTACATGAAGAGCTCCACCATATCAGGGAGAGCACCAGCATGGACGTCGATCCACCGGCGCAGCAGAACGCCCCAAAGCTCTCATTCGACGCTAGCAAAGATACTCGAGAGCATCAGATCCACCCGACAGGTCCGACCAAGACCGCGTGGGTGTCGAATTCTTTCTCCCCCGCATAGGAAAGCGCGCTCGTCAAGTTCCTCCGTGAGCACTAGAGGATGTTCTCCTGGTGTCCAGCAGATATGCCAGGCATCCCCAGGGAACTCGCCGAGCACAAGCTAAAAATCTTTCCGAACGCAAAGCCAATCAAGCAGTCAATGCGTCGCTACAACCCAGAGAAGGCCCAAGCAATGGGCGCAGAGATAAATCGCCTCCTCGAGGCGAAATTCATCAGAGAGATAAAGGAGGCCACCTGGCTTTCACCACCGGTCATGGTAGAGAAGAAGGACACCAAGATCTACAGGATGTGCATCGACTTCACAGCGCTGAACAAGCACTGCCCGAAAGATTACTTCCCTCTACCTCGAATCGACCAGATCATCGACTCCACCGCCGGCTGCGAGCGCCTCTCGTTTCTCGATGCATACTCTGGGTACAACCAATTAAGGTTAAAGGTCGAGGACAAGACGACATTCATAACCCCACACGGGGTATACTGCTACATGAGGATGCCCTTCAGGCTCAAGAACGTCGGAGCCACGTATCAACGGTGTATGCAAGCGTGCTTCAAGGAGCAGATCGGCCGCAATATTGAGGTCTACGTCGACGACATCGTTATAAAGTCCTCGAAGGTAGACAGTTTGCTCGAAGATCTGCGTGAAACCTTCGCCAACCTCGACCGCTACAACATCAAGCTCAACCCAAAGAAGTGTTCCTTCGGGGTGCCCACAGGATAGCTGCCGGGCCACCTAAAATCTGAGAGAGGAATCGAGGGCAATCCAGAAAAGATTCAAGCTATCATCAACATGCAACCGCCGAAGACACTTCGACACGTCCAACAGTTGACAGGTCGACTAGCAGCGCTTAGCCGCTTGATACGTCTCCAACATATCTATAATTTTTGATACTCCATGCTTGTTTTTACACCATTTGCCTAATGTTTCATTACACTTCGTGGCACTTTTATGCATTTTCCGGAACTAACCTATTAACAAGTTGCCACAGTGCCAGTTCCCTGTTTTCTGCTGTTTTTGTGTTTCAGAAGTGATACACAGGAAATATTCTCGGAATTGGACGAAACAAGTTCCTGAAGTCTTATTTTACCCGGAAGCTTCCAGAGATCCGAAGGAGAGTAGGAGGGGGGCCACCAGGGCCCCACACGCAGGGCTGGTGCGGCCAGGGCCTGGGCCGCGCCACCCTGGCGTGAGGGCACCTGGCCCCTCCTCTGACATCGCCCCTTCGCCTATAAAGACCCCCCGACGGAAAAAACCTAAGTACCCGATCACTTTTCCAGAACACATCGCGATCCGCCGCCGCCGTCGACCCGAAGATCGGGAGGGTCCAGAAGCTCTTCCCGGCACCCTGCCGGAGAGGGGAATTGACACCGGAGGTCTTCTTCATCGCCATGCTTGCCTCCGGAGCGATGAGTGAGTAGTCTACCTTGGACTATGGGTCCATAGCAGTAGCTAGATGGTTGTCTTCTCCACCATGTGCTTCATGTTTAGATCTCATGAGCTGTCCTACATGATTGAGATCACCGTTATGTAATTCTACATGTTTGGTTTGTTGGGATCCGATGAATATTGGTGTTTATGATTGAGTTGCTGTAATGAATATTATCTTTTGTTATCTCTATGTTGTTTATGATCTTGCATGCTCTCCGTTGTTAGTAGCTATCTTGGCCGAGTAGTTGCTAGTGACTCCAAGAGGGGGTATTTATGCTCGATAGTGGGTTCATGCCTCTATTTAACCTGGGGGAGTGACAGAAACCTCTAAGGTTGTAGATGTGATGTTGCCACTAGGGAGAAAACAATATTCATATGCTCGAGGGCATATGCTTTGTTTACATTACACACTTTGCTTAATGCAATTATCTGTTGTTCGCAACTTAATACTCATGGGGTTTTCAGATGATATCCCCGTGAGTGGATTATTAGTCATAGATGCAGTTGGATGGCGGTCTATGTATTTTGTTGTAATGCCCAGAGTAAATCGCATAGTGATCTTCTTGACATATCACGTTATCTTTATTCTATCAATTGCCCAACTGTAATTTATTTACCCAGCATGTGTTATTTATCATATGGAGAGACACCACTAGTGAACTGTGGATCCCGATCCTATTTCCATCATATTGCTATCACCTGTTTACTTTACTCGCATACTTCTACTGTTTTCCACTCGATACGCGCATACCCTTTGTTTCAAGCAAACCGGTGAGATTGAAAACCTCATCGTAAGTTGGGAACAAAGTACTTGGTTGTGTTGTGTGCAGGTTCCATGTTGTTGCTTGCAAAGCAAAGCTTGGACGAGGCGCCATATAAATTGTTCGAAGCTGTCGTGAAGCTTGCAAGCATCACCTTCAGTCGTATTGGCTTTTTCTTCTTCGATCGATAAACCTTGGTTTCTAACTGAGGGAAAAGCTTGCTGCTGTGCTCATCACACCTTCCGCTTGGGGTTCCCAACCGACTGGTTATAATCATCATCACCAACTACACGCCAGCCATCACTCCGTCTCTTCTTTGGTGTTCTAGAAGCTCCGTGAAATATCTGGACGACTGGCTTTGGTTTCGTCCAATTCTGAGAATATTTCCTGTGTAACTCTTCTGAAACACAAAAACAGCAGAAAACAGGGAACTGGCACTGTGGCATCTCGTTAATAAGTTAGTTCCGGAAAATGCATAAAAATGCCACGAAGTGTAACGAAACACTAAGCAAATGGTGTAAAAACAAGCATGGAGCATCAAAAATTATGGATACGTTGGAGAAGTATCAGTGGCCTTGCTGGAAGGTGCACCTGACGCACTACGCTTGTGAGCCCTTGCCGCCGCCCTCTTTTCGTTCCTTTCCACCAGGAAGCTCGTCATCCGGGCAGACAAGTTACGGGCGTGCTCAAGATAGGCCTTGGGAGCAATATCGCGCCCGTCCTTGTCCTTCGGATATGTGCCCATGACCTTGTCGGCGTCGAACTCAACCCCGTGCATCATCAGCATAGAGAAGACAGACTCGGAGCCGATAGTTACCTGTCGGCGAACCGCAGCAACTAAAGGGTCTTCCCTGTCTGCCTTCACCGCCAGGGCTTCGAGGATGCTGGCCATGGTGTTGCTGGTCGACTCAGGAATGGAGACGTCGTGAACGCGATCAAGTGTCAGCCGCACCTTCGCCAGGAGATCTCTCACCACCTGGCAGAGGCGCTCGGCGCTACCAACACTCAACTCGAGCCCAACGGGCTCCTTCATTGCCTCGGCATCCAACTCAGCAGCAGCTTCACGAAGCAGCAAGATCCCCAGTCAGGATTGTAAGTAATCGACACGAATCACTTAATACCGAGATGGCAAAGGCTTACCGCGCAAGGTATCGAGGGCAGCCTGCAAGCGTTGGTGCAGGCCTTTCTCCTTAGACTCAGCCTCCAGACGACGCTGAGTGGCGAGCTCTTGAGCCTTGGTGGATTCAGCTTTAAGCCGGGCAACTTCTTCTGCCAGCCCATTAGCTTTCCCCGTCAACACAGATTTTTCGACCGCAAGATCGTCCAGTTGAGCTTTTAGTGACGTCTTGTCGGCGGCCGCCTGAGTCGCAATTCCTGCCCATTCGAGGGATAGCAAACTAACACTACTAGGAAAACCCTTATCCATGGGCCCATTATCTATGGAGCACTAAGTTTCGGTGCTCCACGGATAAGTATCCGTGGCGCACCAAATACAGGTGCTCCACAGATATCATCTTACCCGTGGCGCACCGTGAAAAGCATGCGCCATGGATAAGTGGGCCCCACCGAGCACCAAGGCCTGGGGTGTCAGACCCCCATATCTGTGGCGCATGCATTTGGGGTGCGCCACGCATAATGTGCATACCCGTGGCGCACGACATATACATGCGCCACGGATATGTGTGGGCCCACCCTCTGGAAAGATGGCAGACATATCCGTGGAGCACCACTTTGAGGTGCGCCACGGATATAAATGATTTTTGGTTTTTTGTAACAATGATGATATATAAAACGGACTTTTGGCTCTCGGGAGCTACACACCCTCATACTTGGAAAAAATTAAAATAAATTCAAAATAGTTTAAAAAAATCAAACTTTTTTTTGAAATCAAAGATGATCAGGTATTGTACTTATATATTATATTTTCCAAGGAAATTACTTGTTATTGTAACCTAAGCAAATAAAATAAAATTATGATGAATATAAAGTGAATAGTACTTGGTCATGGGGTGTTTCGAGTTTGTTTTTTTATCCAGGATAAAATAAAAGTAATTTCCTAGGGAAATATTTTTATAAGTACAATACCGGTATTCATCTTTGATTTCAATTTTTTTATTTTAATAAACCTTTTTAATTATTATTTTCAAGTATGGGGTGTGTAGTACCCGGGAGCTCCTATGCATTTCTCTGATCATATATATGATATAACTGGTACTATTTAAAAATTATTATTTTTAGAATAAGCAAATATTATTTATTGCAATATAGTATTTTTAAACTTTGTGAAATACAGTTTTTGTAAAAACAAAAAAGGGTGGGAGGTCCAGGGTTCGAACCTGGCACCTCGCCCAAACAGCCAGCGCGCGCGCGAACCGGCGGCCAGAACCTCTAGGCTAGGTGGAGGTTGCTGTTTAGATGGGAGTTCGGCTCCTTTTGAAGTATACATCGGCTTGCGTGGCGCACCTCGCTGTGGTGCGCCACGCATAACTTAACCGTAGCGCACCTCTGAGGGGTGCGCCACGCATATCTTACACTTAGGGTAAAATAACGTTTCGCTCCGGCCTTTTTCTCTCCCACACGCGCCTCACTCTTCTTCCCCATCGACGACGACAGCCGCCGCCCCTCTTCTTCCCCATCGACGACGACAGCCGCCGCCCCTCTTCTTCTCCCCGGAGCCGCCGCGAGCCCACTTAGGGGTAAAACGGTTCGGCCGGCTCCCTTATCCCCCGCGAGCCCTTCCCCGAACCCTAGCTAGCCCGCGAGCCCGCCGCCGCCCCTCTTCTCCGCTCCGAGCCGCCGCTCGCCTCCGCTCTGCCGCGCTCGCCTCCACTCTGCCGCGCTCGCCTCCGCTCCACCGCCCTCGCCCTCGCCTCTGCTACGCCGCGCCGTGCACGCCTGTGGAGGAGACGTCTGTGGAGGAGCCGCCGCCGCCGTCGTCTGTGGAGGAGCCGCCGTCGTCGGTGAGCGCCCGCCCCCGCGGACCGAGACTTCCACGCCCTCTTCACCGCTGTCAGCGGCAAGAACCCCGGTATCCGCCCCGCCGTGCTCGCTCCTCTTCTCCCCCCCCCACCAATTCAATCCATCCCTCCTCTGTTTACTCCTAACCGTAGCCCAGGTGTTCGATGTAATGCGCCTGTGGGAACGTTTAGTAGCCCAGGTGTTCGATGTAATGCGCGCCAGTAGGAACTTTTAGCCTAACTGCTTGCTAACAGAAAAGAAAACGGCTAAGTGTTTTTAACTGATGAAACTGAACCTAGCACTAACAGTAACTAGTTTATTTCAATTACAGAGCAAGCTATGCATGTGTGTTTTGTAGCTTCTATTTCTATGCACAAGTTAAGAGAATATATTATCTATGTTTAAACTATACTTCTGTGATGATGTTTACTGTGATGATGTTTACTGTGATGACGAATCTTTGATGATGAATCTGTGAGCATGTTGTCGACATGTTGTCGACAACTGTGTGTTGGAAAGGCACATTTTGTGCTTTTTTTGTGTGAATTGTTTACATGTTTTTGAAAATGAGTGCCTATTACTCCCGAAATGTTGATTGATTTCTGTTTCGGTGAGAAATAGGCACTCCTAGGTAGCCATTTATAGGGGAGGTGCTGTCGAATTTTCCGATCGATTTTTTGTTGTACTAAACATTTTTCTCCTTTTGTTTAGTGCAAACATGTCAACCGGACACATCAACGACGGCGCTGGCCCTTCTAACCAAATGAGTGTCGAAGAACAAGCCCGGGCGGCCAACTTGCCGTTTTGGATGCAATCCCAGGGGGCGGCCGAGGAGAAGGAAATAGACGTCATGGACGGAGACGGAGGTGGAGATGATCAGGGTGGAGACGAAGACTCTGAGGGTGGAGACGGAGACTCCGAGGGTGGAGAAGAAGACGGAGACTCCGATGCCACCACCGATGCTGGCGGCGAGCGCACCGATGCCGCCGAGGATGACACCACCGATGGTGGATCTGCCCCGACTGCTAATAAGAAGAAGGCCATCAGGAAGGATCGGAACCCGCCGACGCTTGGCACAAAACGCGAGGATTTCACCGCCGTGAATGAAAACGGCGTACCCGTGGAGCCTAAAGCCCTTGCCGTGGGATACGGGACGCAGATCGGTTGCATCATGCGGGAGACCGTGACGATCAACACGAGGAACCTCCGAGATCCTGGCAATGCGCATCTTGTGCAGCTCCTACTACAGAAGCTTCACGAGCGATACGATTTCCCGGTGGAGTACAAGAACCTAAACCTCAAAGACAGCAAGGTGAACCAGCAGGCCCTTACGAAGATGAGCACGGCCTTGGCTAGCTGGAGAACCCGGGTGAAGAAGCAGATTGACAAGGACGAAAGCTGGGAAGAGATCAAGAAGCATGAGCCACTTCTAGATCACGACGACTATCTTCTTTTCAAGGAGGAGTTGGAGACTGATACCTTCAAAGCTCTGTCGGCATTGGGGAAGAAGATGTATGAACAGAACTTAGGTCACCACCGTCTTGGGACAAGGAGGACGCCGAGCTTATTCGTCTTGGCAAGCCCAACATGTTCGATAAATTCACGGACCCGCAGGTCCGGAACTTTGTGCGGGCCCGCTACTACCTGTGCCCCAAGACAAAGGAATTCAAAACCTCAACGAATGCTGTGCAAGAGTTTGAGAAACTTGTGGTAAGCAACTTACCGCGGATCTCAAGTCGATTTGCAGTCAATAATGAACCGATGATTCTAATTGGGTTCATGAATCCTTTTGCAGGAAGCTGAAATAGCCGCCGAGGCAGCTTGCTCCACCCAAGGGCAATCGGAGCCTTGGGACACTCCTTTCAACAGGGCAACGAATATTATGAAGAAGAGGCCCAAGCACAAGAAGATGACGTCCGCTGGGCGTGTTTCCGGCTTTGGGCTGACCATGAAAGTCGGCGTCCACTTCAAAGAGGAATCAAAGGCTAGAAAGGAGAGAGGAAGCAAGGTGGAGGAGGCGCAGAGGCTGGAGATTGCAGATCTCAAGGCGCAAGTGGCCGCGCTACTGGCGCAGATGGAGGAGAAGTTCGAAGCAAGGTTGCGCCAGGTCATTCCTCCTCAACTGTCGGAGGGTCTAGCGGCGTGGAATGCCGCTGGTGGAGTTGGGCCGATACCGGTGCCCAGCGTGTCCGGCAGCAACTCGGCGCAACACGTGTCGCCGAACGTGGTGACCCCGCCCTCCTACCCATCGGCAGACCCCTTCGCGGGGCTGAGCCCGTTGGCCGCCGACAACAACACGCGGCCGCCGCCTCCGCAGGTGCCCAACACCAACACGCGGCCGCCGCCTCCGCCGCAGCCCAACACCAACATGCGGCCGCCGCCCAACACCAACGTGCAGCCGCCGCCTCCACCACAGCCCACGCAGCCTCGCGTGTCCACCTTAGCCGACCTCGACGCCCTTACCAAGGTAACTAATCGTAGGCTCGACTTCATACTCTGCCGTCTTTTTTGATGAGTACCATCTGATAATGATGCCCAACATGTTCTCCCGCAGGACACTAGTTGCACCTTGCTGCACTATGTGAACGGCGTGCTGAAGGATGTAGGCAAGGGTACCATATGCCAACCGAAGAACCCCCTGATGCACAACTTGCCCATCCCTGCTGGCATGTTCAGGGTCGCCCTGGTGCGTCCTTTGAAGGGTTGCGAAGGCATTGATCCTCCCATGCAACCTCATGGAGCCGATGAGCATTACTCTCTCGGAGGTTGCGTCGGCTGGCCCTTGCTATGGCCGAAGTCACAGATTCGCCTTGCAAAGGATGATCAGCGCCCCGCGGCTGCCCCCGCTAAAAAGACACGGCCACCGGTGTTCGTCCCCGCCACCAAGAGGCATCAGCAGCTAGCCGCGCACACGCCGTCGCCTCCACCCGAGCACGTGGACGACGCTCCACCCAACCACGGCGATGATCCCCGCGATGAAATTGACGGCTTCCTCGACATCGGGGCCAACGAAGAAATCTACATGCCTCCTCTTGGAGATCCAGCCTCCCGTGGTCAACAAGCCGGTCGTCCCCTGTCATGCACGCAGCGTCTGCGGTTCGGCGACGGTTCTCAGGAGACGCCTCCGGAAGCCGCAGCTACACAACCCAATCCGGCCAATGTTATTAGCCCCACCACACTCCACAAGGCGGTCGATGAGCAGCTGAAATCCGCTGCTCCCGTGCCGGATAAGTTGCAGTGCACAGCTCCTGTCGAGGAGAAGAAGAAGGGCCGAAAGCATAGCCGGAGCAAGAAGGCTTCGAGCCAGCCGTCTCTGAGGAAGATACTCCGGGCTGAGGACGGCGTGCAAGAAGAGCCCAGTGATTTCCCTAGGCACATAGCGGGTCGGCCGATGCTGACAAAGGAGATGCTCGCCAACGCGGGTGGAGCGATCGTGAATTTGCACGACAGCATCCAGTATCTCGAGGAGCGCCTTCTCCAAGAAAAGAATCCCAGGTACCCGGTCTACACAATCAAGGTGCCGGAGGACCATGGCTTCGTCGATACATCACCCGCTGAAATCTTCTTCGTGCGGTACGAGGACATCTATAATCTGCTGCACTCCAACCGCCTGGACTATAACTTGGTCCATCTATACACGCTTCTTATGGCGTTGAAGGCGAAGAGGGAGAAGACCAAGGGCATCGTGATAGTAGACCCCTACTTCATGCGTGACGTTGCCTTGGTGAACGAGGCGGACCGGGCAACGGTGAAGGAGTACCTTGGGAATATCTTTGTGGAGAACCCGACCATCGAGTCCATTCTTCTGCCTTGCTTTCCCGAGTAAGTGAACACCGCCATGAAAACTTCTTTCTTAGATTCTCCGGTTGGTCCTCTTACAACAATTTATTTTTCAATTGTGCTGCGCAGAGGCATATACTGCTCACTCATATCCATTTGTCCAAGGTGGTCGCAAGCGACGTACTTTGACTCATCGAGTGAAACGAAGCCGATGAAGAACTATGGCCGAATCAAGAGTGTGCTCGATGAAGCTCTACAATTCTACGCCGACAAGGGGGGCAAATTCACCAAGGGTGGCGAGAGAGTCAAGAATGGCAAGCATATCTTCATGCACCAGACAAAGTTTCCATGCGTCAAGCAGCCGCCTGGCAGTGTGAAGGAGGCCTTCTACGCCCTCCATCACCTGAAGGGGATCGTCCGGGATTCGCGGATCAGGGCGCTACCATCTAATCTTCGACCATGGGCCGAAAAGTTTGCGGCGATCGATGATGCAGACCTTATGGAAGATTTCTGGCGCATACAGACTCAGATCGCGCAATTCCTTCATGAAGACGTCGACTCAACCGGCGGGATCATGCATTGTGGCGTAGCGTTGACTAACCGCGAGATCGAAGGACGCCTCGACAGGCAGCGCGACACAAGGACGTTCATGACGAGAGAGGGCGTGCGCCCATTCCCGGCGAGGACTACATGATGTCTGTGGCTAGCTAGCGGTGTTGGGTCGATGTATCGTAAACTTTACTATCCTAGTGTTGTTTCCGAACTATTGTTGGACATGTGTGTGTAAACCTTAACTTGCCGAGGCTCGTAATGCCTTGACAATCGATGTTGGACTTGCTTATATATGATCGATCGTCATCCATGCTATGTTTTATTCTAGGCTTATGAATCCTTGCCATAGTATTTGTGATCATGCAAGCATGTTTTTGAACTTTGTCATTCCTTTCGTTGCATAACATATATACTACATGTCTATAGAGAGATGGCGAAGTGGTACGTGGTGTACAGTGGTCGGGTTCCAGGAGTCTACGAGGAGTGGGAGGACTGCCAGGCACAGGTGACCAACTTCAGCGGCAACTGCTACAAAGGGTACAAGACAAGAGAGCTCGCGGTCTCCAAGTGGAGGAGACACATGTGGAAGAAGAATCGGATGAAGTTCTTGATCATGGTCTCGATCTTGCTCATCGTCGTCGCCAGTGTGATCTATTCATTCATATAGTAGTCTAGGTGATATGTAACTCCATATATGTTATGTAATGATCAAAGTTGTACTTAACTTGTGTAATGATTCGACACTTGACATGATATTGATGTATTTCGACACTTGACTTTATATTGATGTCTTTCGACACTTGACATGATATTGATGTATTTTGGTGAATTCCTGTGTTACTGATGTGTATATCTTTGCATTTCTGCTGTATACTGTATATTTTTGTGATGTATACTGTGTATTTCTGCTGTATTCTCGAAAAAAATACAAATAGAAAACATACCAGTGGAGCACCAATTGGGTGCGCCGCAGATATTATGCGTGGCGCACCCCTTCTAGGTGCTCCACGGATAGGACACTTAACCGTGGCGCACGTGGGCGTGCGCCACGGGTAATAAATACCAGTGGCTTGATATGCGTGGCGCACCACAGGTGCGCCACTGACGCCCAAATAGGTGCGCCACAGATAAGGGTTTTCCTAGTAGTGTAAGAACAGAAGTAACAGGTGCCGAAACAAGAAGCCAGATGGAAGAAGACATCACTTACGGCGCACATCTTCCAGCTGCGTTGATAATCGACGGTTTTCTTCCCCCAGAGCAAGAAAGTTCTTGCACACCTTCGATAAGTCCCTGACAACAGGCTAAACAAGCAGAAGCAAAGATGAGATCTTGAATAATCGTTTGGAGGGAAAGCCCACGTGTAAACATTTAGACTCACCCTCGGGGGCTACTGATAGGCAAATATCAGAATCGTAAAACTAGGATCTTCGGGCTTACATGGCTTTTGGGGCCGGAAGGTTCGCCGGAGGAGGAGACCAGAACAAGTTCGGGCTCGATCATCTTTTTCTTTGGAGGGGGCGACGGCTTCGGGAGATCCCCTGGCGCGGCATCTTCACCTACCTTCTCCTGCGAGTCCGCGGTCTGCTCGAGGGTGGAATCGTGGGGTCAAACTTGGTATCGATCACGATCACCCTGGCTCGCTGAAGTCTCCTTGGTGGAAGATCTGAAGCAGGCATCGAAGTCAATATGACGCAGTCAACTCAAGACGAAATCATACAAGAAAGAAGTTCGATAGAGAAACTTACGATGCGTCGAGACCAAACTTCGGAAGAATCTTCTTCCCAGCTCAAAGAGGAGGGCGGCTGTCCAGAGGCTCGGCAGGAATCACGATGTCGTCATCATCACCAGAAGAGAAGTGGGTGTCGCCAAGATCTTCTGAATCTTCGACGATGTCAGTGTCCACAACCTTTTTCTTCTTTACCGGTGCTCGCGATGGCGATGGAGCCGCAGAAGTCGATTCTTCTGGAACCTCGATGAAATCGCACCCAGGGTATTCACCATCTTCGGGTTGGGGTGGATAGCATCGAGCTATGTTAACAACCTGAGCAAATACTCTCATTACCTTCGATCCTGGTCAATCAGAATGCAGCAGAAAAGAAACATTTAGCTAAGTCGAGTAGTATACCTCAGTGCGAGGGAAGGTCTTGCTAAAGGCCACCGCGCCAAAGATTTTCGGCACGATCGATTTCTTCTTTATGTTGGTGACAACGCGAACACTGTCATTGATCTCCGGTTCCTTCAGCTCCTCAGAGGAGATTCGTGTCGGGTCCCGGCGATTGGTGTAGTCCCACATGCAGTGGGCCTGAGCAGCGAGTGGCTGGACCCGACGCTGTATGAATGTGCGAATGAGCTGGATGCCCGAAAGTTCTTTCTTGGGCGTGGCTCGAAGCTGCTGGATCTTCTCCATTAGAGGCTCTGTGATCTTCATTTCTTCATCAGAAAGCTCGTGCCTCCAAGACACCCTGGGTCGAAGAACGGTGGTGGCTCGAAATTCCTCAAGCCCGAAGTCTTCGCCAGCGGAGGACTTATCCTTGGCATAAAACCATTTTGTCCTCCAGCCGGGGTTGTTTTCGGGCGTCTGTAGGTTGAAGTATGGGACGTCTGGGCGCACCTGGCAGCTGAAGCCACCAGTCTGATAGCGCAGAGGGTGCCGGATGGCAAAAATCCGGCGCCAAAGCGCCCAATGGGGCTCGATCCCTAAGAAACATTCACAAAGCGTGATAAAACACGCAATGTGCAGAATCGTATTGGGATTCAGATCATGAAGCTGAATCCCATATGCGAAGAGAATACCACGAAGAAAAGGGTGCAGGGGAAGTGACAACCCTCGGAGCATAAAGGCGAGAAAAATTACTCGGAAGCCTGGCGGCGGCCAGGGGATGATCTCCGGACCGGCGATGAGAGACTCCGCCGGATCGTTCTTGAGGAGGCCGATCTTCTCGGCGTTGGACAACTCCTTGTCCCCGATCTTGGTCTGCACCCAGTTGCCGATGACGGAGGTGTTGGTGTCTGCGGTCTTGGCCTTCTTGGCAGCAGCGCCGACGGCGGCGCTGGCCGTGGTCGAGCCTCTTTTGCCCATGGAAGCGGTGCTCAGCAAAGCTCTGTGGAAATGGAGATGCAGAGGAGGCGTCGCGGGAGCTGGGCGCGAGAAAGAAGATGACGGCGGCGGAGTGGGGTGTACAGTTACCCCTCTGCTGTTATTTTTATCCCACTTCTGGAAATCGTCAATCCATCCTAGCCGTTCATCGCGAAGGGGAAGCGGCTGAACGGATCTGGCCGTCCACGTGTCAGCATCGTGGGAGCCGCGGCCTCCACTATGCACGGTAATTGAGGAGACCTGGCGGACTTTTTTCACCCACGCACGGGACGTGCGGTCAAATTCAGTCAACAGCCGGGACGCACGAAAACGGGGCCCACCGGGTGTCTAGTCTTGTCAATGTCAGGCTATCCCTGCAAAGGATGGCGTGACAGCTCGAAGAAGCCAGGCGTCATCACTGACGTCATCACTTGCGGAGTAATTTTCTTTCGGCAGAAGGGATAAGCGTGATACTGGGCCCTCATGTTTTCGAGGTATGTACTTTCGAAGCCTAACTTCCTTGGTGTTGGGTGTTTTTCGAAGATCTGTCGCTTTCTTCGTGTTATTTGGATGCAAACATCGCCTTTCGAGTGTTTTTGTTCTTTGCTTGCTGCCTCAGTTTAATTGGCCCGGGAGCCTTTCGAGTTGGGCCTTTGGACTACTCGAAAAGATCCTTTTTCTTTAATCGACATGGTTTTGGCATTCGAGCTGTGGATTTTCATCTTCGAACTGTCTATCATGGGCCAGCAGTGCTCCCATGTCCCTCGAATTAATGGCGTCGATCTTTCCTGCTACTGTACTCGAGCAGGATGAGCTATTTCGATCTTCGAGTGGTGGATTTTAACCCCCCGAATCATCTTCTGGCTGGCAACGCCCTCTCATTATTCGCGTTATGGTTGTCGATTCTCTGACCACTTCTGTAGTTCGGCCTACAGTGCCGCAAGTTCATTCGAATAATGATTCCGATCAACACTGCATCTAACCATGGGCTTCAGTCCCCAGGTTATTTCTGATTCAGTGCTAGCAACGCCTCAGTTACAATTCGGGAGTGGCTTTAGCCCCTTGAATCCAATTCTATATTCATGTATACACTTAAAATGCCCGAGTCTTGGTGGCAATATACCAGTTCGGATGTCATATGTCAAATACGAAGGTAAGTCCACGGTTTGCAACACCAGATGGCCCGGTATTCGTATCAAGCGCGCTTTGCCGAGAAATTTTTCATACCTACAGTATGAAGTTTGCACTGATGGATGCATTGGGTGCCTCACAATGAACTGGGCTTCGACCTGGTAAGTCCAATGCGGCTCGGGTCGAAGTAGCGCCAGCCCACACGGGTTCGAGTCGGGGGACTCGAATCTGAGTAAGCTAACCGAATGTTTTTGCGGCTATGCAATTAACTGAGACCCGGCGTGAGTCTCAGGCTGGTTATGCCTATCCCCCTACAAACCAAGCTAAGCATTTTCGAGGCTCATAATGAGCATTACTCGAATCAGCAGTGTCTACTAGACGCATCATTGGTATACTTGCTATGCCTTTGTGTTTTTACAGGTAAGGTGAATACAGTTTTGTGCAATCAAGAGGAGATTCGAATTAGAGTCCCTGCCATAGTCTTCGACTATCCCAGGCACTCGGGGGCTACTGACGAAGAAATGATAAATAGGCCCTCGATATTCACCTACCTGGTTTTCGGCCCAGGAGGGATCACTGTCAAAGGGATCGTAAGGCCCATAAAGATAGCGGCCTGACGCGGCTCAGGAGTAGTACTTGGCGTACAAGCAAAGGCTCGAAGAGTCCAAGTTGGATTAGTTTTCGACTAGGGTTTGTTCAAAACCGATTATGTCTGTACTTGGCTTGGTGGACAATCCTGAGACCCAGCCTTCGCATATAAAAGGCTGGGAGGGAGGTCCCGAAGCGGCTAGACGCCTTTTGACCACCTCACGCCGGAGCGCTCGAAACTTTAGAGCTCTCCACTCGCGGCTAGATCCAATCTACGCCTCCACTATAACACCTCCATTGTAGCCACCCCATCAATAAAAAGTCAGACAAGCAGGACGTAGGTCATTACCCTACCAAGGGGCCGAACTTGGGTAAAACCTCGTGTCCCTCTGCTTTCGTCTGATCGCTGTCGAGTTCGCCGGATCCCACATACGCTCCATGTCTCGAAAGCCCACAAACATGGGCATTGCCGGGGTAGAACCTCGTCACCACCCCACCACCAAGCAGCATCGTTGCCACCTCGTCGTCGGTGCTGCACCACCCGGCAAGGCGCGCCTCTGCCGGAACGTCCTCGACCATGAGCACCGCCGCCGATAGGGGAGAACCTTGCGCCTCCCTGCCAAGGGTGCAGGTAGGGGCATGGCTACCGCCGCCGGCATTGCGCGGGCTTTGCCTAGCGGCCTGCGCCAACAACGGCGATGGGGGAGAGGAAGGGAGGGGGTTGAGAAGTAGGGTTGGGGAGGTCGCCCTGACGCCGCCCGCGGGGATGGTGCGGGACGAAGGACGAAGCGTTTTTCACACCACATAGACCGATATCTACATGTATGGCTGATATTTGACCTGTCCCCTCATCGCCGCCTTCTCCCCACGCCGCACCACCGTTTAACCATGCATAATCATGATAGTGAACATAATTTCAATATTGATGGAAACAAATTTGTATTACGTCGGAAGTCATAATCTGGTCGATGGAAGCAAAACCATCTTTGGAAACAGAAAATATGTTTGCATAAGAGACAATTTCTATATCGTTATTATATTATACTATGTAAAAATAACCATTTCGGTGATGCAAGAAAAAACACGATTTACTTCCCAATAAATCAGGAATTAATTTCTTAAAATAAAAGGGAAATCACCGGTAGTTAATTGCTATTCCCATTTAATTACGTCCGTTACCCAAAAAATCGCACCAACGTCTCTAAAAGAAAAGCCATATATGGGGTTTCTATTCCCACTTAATTAGCGCCAGTTACCCAAAAAATCGCACCAACGTCTCTAAAGGAAAAGCCATATATCGGCTTCCGATCCGTGGTTCCCGAAAGAAAAGACACTCGACATAGCATCGCCGCCCTGTGTATCCGTCGAGACATAGCGCCGTCGCTGTGTGTTTGTCCGCCGACGACCATCGCCATGAAGGGGAAGAGTCGGGAACAGCGCCCCCGTGCTAATGTACGTACGTTTTATCAGATCTGAAGATGGTGCTTTTTTTCTCTTTATTACATTCATCTGTATTTCTTGGTTCGTACAAACACAAATTTCTTCTTCCGATCTATCCATCGTCTTCCTCCGTAAGGGCATCCACAACGCGAGCGCGCTTAGGAGGAGCGCTAGGGTCAAAATCCTGGTAGTTAGGAACTAGGCTAGCGTCGCTGCTTCGTTTTGTGCGTCGGGCGCTCCACCAAATTCTCTTTTTTACGCTTGATTTTAGCAGGCGTCGGCCGCGTAGATGGGCGCAATTTCTCTAGCGTATTGTTTCGTTCATGGTCTGTTTGACACTGGCGTCGCTGCCGTTGGAGACGCGGACGCTATCATCGCCTCTTTTTTTTACATAAGCGTTTGCACGTAGCTATCACCATTGTAGGTATGGGCTCCTAAGGAGATGCTACGAATTTATTTGTTTATTTTCTTTTCCTTAAGCGTCTATGTAAGCGATTTACCATTGTATATGCCCTAAGAAACCTGTGATTATATTGGAGTTCTTTGTCCGTGGTCAGCATTCAAAGAAGATGAAGAGCAAGACGGAGACAGAGTTACCCGAGTTACCCGAGGCGATGGTTCTCGAGATCCTTATCCGGCTCCCCGTCAAATCTCTCCTGCGGTTCAAGACTGCCAGCAAGCCCTGGCGCGCCATGATCTCCGACCCTTCGTTCATCCGCAGGCAGTTGCAGCACTCAGCGTCGAAATGGAAGCAGAACCCATCTCTGCTGATCACCCCCCATGCCGTTCACAATGAGAGGAGACGGGTAGGAGCTGAGTGGCCGATGAACTTCTCCACTCAAATCCGCATGTACCAATGGCAGCCAGACTCTGTCTCGACAGCGAGATACATGCTCGATGAAGACTTCAGCGGTGAGTTCAATGCAGTGTCTCAATTTATTCACTGCGACGGACTGGTGCTTCTCCCCACGGACAGGAAGGTCTATGTCTTCAACCCCGCCACCAGAGACACCTTGGCGCTGCCAGATGGTGACGGATACGAGATAGAACCTGATATATGCACTCTCCCCGCCGGGCTTGGCCTGGCTCCTGTCACGCTCAGGTACAAGGTAGTCCGTGCCTTTTACCGCTCCAATAATTATTCAAGGCGTGATTTTCGCATGGGAATGCAAGTCTACACCATTGGCGATACCGCTGCTGCTTGGAGGGATACACCTACAGATCCTCCGTACCCTGTTGTGGAGCGGCCATGGGCAGGCCCCCAATCAGTCAACGGGAAAATGTTTTGGATCATAAACTTGAAAAAGATTAAACCGCTGCGGCCGCGTTGCCTTCTTTCCTTCAACATAGAAGATGAGACATTTGGCACAACCTGTTTGCCGAGTTCGTTGGATCCTGCTCTTGAATTTGTCTTCAGGTTGGGTGTGATGCATGGGGAGCTATGCCTGACTGCTCCAAGCAGCGCTAAGCCAGGCCCGCAGCCTCAGATTGTCTGGGCCTTGGTACATGAAGATGGCATGAACTCGCGATGGGAGCAACGTTATTCAATCGGTATGTCACAAGATGGTCGTCCGCTGGCACTTCTTGCACCTGACATGCTACTGTGGTATGCAAGGCGCCGTCTCTACCGCTACCATCTACGCACAGGTGAGGTGGAAGACTTGGTTGACATGAATGACGGCCTTAGGTACCAGCGTCGTTGTCATAGAGCTGGCTCCTTTGAGTCTGCTGGCCCAAATGTCTATTTCTTCAATGTAATGCCTTACATGGAAAGTCTGGTTAGACTTACTGCTTAGCCGCGTCCTAGGGCTTCTCGGCGTCCAATAAGATTGTTGCACTACTTATTTCTGTATTATTTTCTTCTCTCTTTGTCCCATATATGTAACGGTGGATTTTCTTTCATGAAGATTATATTTTGGACTCAGTGTCCAATAAGCTTGTTGCGCTACTCATTTGTGTATTTTCTTCAGTCTTTGTCCCATACTACATGGTAATGTAGATTTTGTTTCATGAAGATGATATTTCGGACAAGCTTTTAAATCAAGACAGGTTTGATAGACATCATTTCTTAACTACTATCATTTTCACATATTGGAGAGCGTGGTGGCGGATGCATGAGCAGGGTCAGCCGCAGGAGGCCGGAGCCGGACCATGCCGTCCGCATCGACCCTGTCGTCGCCTGCCAAGCCGCCACCCACATCAAAGCCGTTGTCACTCGCCAATTCGCCCCAGCCTACTCCATCAAGGCCAAGGGAGAACCAGGCCGAACAAGTCGGACCTCTCCTCTGCAGCGCACGTCCGCATCGACCCCACTGTCGCCCGTCAAGACGGGTGTGTGGGTTTCCAGTGTCTTGCACAATCCATGCCCAGCAAGGGCACAAATGCATGTAACATGGGTGCTGATGTTGGCTAACATGGCGGATGCAAGGCTCATGAGCTTTCCCGGTGAATATGGGTTTCTTTTCATTAGTATTCATCTCGTGGCACACGTATGGTTGGACCTGATAGTCAAATTCAGTTCTAGGTTTGTTGTTTTCCCCTTTTCTAATTTTTGTTGGCAGCTCGATTTCTTCTTTGCTTCTTTTGTTTAAATATCTTCTTGATGTCCTTTCTTTGGGGTGATTTTGTTCATAGGTTCGCAGCTCAGTCTCCCAGTCTCCTACATTTCCAGTCCAGTTAATTTGTAATCTCGGAGGCAATAGTTTACTTATAATGCTATGTGCTAAACGAGTTAACTTGTGCAGATGGCATTTAGATCTTGGAGGCAATGGTTTGTTCTTATAATGCTATGTGCCAAACATAAACTTCTGAAACAGTAAGTATAAAATATGACTAGAAACTAAAACCTGTAGTTACCTTCCCTATGACCGATATTCTTATTCATTTGAAATTTGTTCGTCAAGTTCTTGCAGTTTTTTAATGTTAGGAATGAGCAACTAACATTCACAGGGGGCCAAAGGCCAATGCATGTACAGGTGTGGGTAATATGCAAAGAGCCCCTTATACTACGGGGAAATACAAGAAGCAGACTATACATGTCTAACACCCCCCCTCAAACTCATGGTGGATCAACAACACTGAGTTTGGAGAGAAAGAAGTTATGCTGCGCGCGGGTCTGGGCCTTCGTGAAGAAATCTGCCAACTGCAACTCGGAAGGCACATACCCAAGAGCGAGGATCTGATCCTGCACAGCAGTGCGCACAAAGAAGGCATCAACACCTATGTGTTTGGTGAGCTCATGCTTCACCGGATCTCGCGCAATGCTGATAGCACCTGTACTGTCTGACAATAGGGAAGTCGGTGTAGTGACAGACACACCAAAATCCTCCAATAACCATCGTAACCAAATCACCTCGGCGGTCAAACTGGCCATAGCTCTCAACTCAGCCTCTGTACTCGAGCGGGAGACGGCGGTCTGTTTCTTTGTCTTCCATGCAATAAGAGAACCACCAAGAAACACACAGTAGGCGGAAAGCGAGCGGCGATCCGAAGGATCACTAGCCCATGTAGCATCAGAGTAGGCCTGGAGCTGTAAGGAGCCGGAGCGAGGGAAAAAGAGACGACGGGTGATCGTGCCTCGAAGATAGCGAAGAACACGGAGGAGATGACTATAGTGAACCGAGGTGGGAGCAGAGACAAACTGACTCAGAATATGAACCGGATAGGATATATCTGGTCGAGTGACAGCAAGATAAACAAGGCTCCCAACAAGATGGCGATAGCGCGTGGGATCAGAAAGAGGGTCACCATCAGAAGCACGAAGCTGGACATTGAGCTCCATAGGAGTCTCAACAGTGCGCTCATCACCAAGAGCAGCACGAGCAAGAAGATCCTGGATATACTTTTCCTGGGAGATATAAAAGCCATCCGAAGTGGAGGAAACCTCGATCCCAAGAAAGTAGCGAAGAGGACCAAGATCAGTCATAAGGAACTGCTCGCGAAGACGGGCCTTAACAAAGGCAATATACTCAGAATCATCGCCAGTGATGATCATATCATCAACATAGAGGAGGAGCAGGGTCCGGCCTCGAGGAGAAGTGTGAACAAACAGCGCGGGATCATGAGCGCTGGGGGAGAAACCAGCAGCTGTCACGACAGAGGCGAAGCGCTCAAACCAGGCGCGAGGGGCCTGTTTCAGCCCATAAAGAGAGCGCCGAAGGCGACAAATCATGCCATCAGGGACAGAGTA
Source organism: Dactylis glomerata (assembly GCA_007115705.1). Lineage (NCBI taxonomy): Eukaryota > Viridiplantae > Streptophyta > Magnoliopsida > Poales > Poaceae > Dactylis > Dactylis glomerata. The sequence continues at coordinate 897,774 of QXEO01000302.1, forward strand.
CCCTGGAGGAGGCTGCATGTAGACCTCCTCACGCAACTCACCATTGAGAAATGCGTTCTGAACATCAAGCTGAGACACAGACCAGTGGCGAACAGAGGCCACAGCAAGAAGAGTGCGCACGGTGGTCATGTGAGCCACGGGTGCAAAGGTCTCATCATAATCACGACCCTGCTCCTGTTGGAAGCCACGAGCCACAAGACGCGCTTTGTAGCGCTCAAGAGATCCATCGGAGCGAGTCTTAATCTTGTAGACCCACTTGCATGTGATGGGACGAACACCGGGAGGTGGAGAGACAAGATCCCAAGTGCCAGTGCGCTCAAGCGCAGCAATCTCCTCGGCCATGGCAAGCTGCCATTCGGGATGGCACTCAGCATCCCGGTAAGAAGTCGGCTCAAGGGCAACAGAAAGACCATAGTGACTAGGAGAGTAGCGATCAGGGGGGCGACGCTGACGAGCAGGAAGAGGAGGAGTCATCTCAGCAGAGGAAGAAGGCATATCAGACGAAGAAGAAGAAGAAGCATCAGAGACATGAGAGCGACGAGAATAGTGGAAGGGAAAAGGAGACAACGTAGAGGTGGGTGGAGGGTCGGAAGGGAAAGGAGAAGGACTCGATGGGGAGGAGGGTGGCGGTGGGAAAGATGGAGCATCGACAAGGAGGGGACGTGAAGAAGGATCAATAGGCACAGAGGGTGGTGTATCGGGAAACAACAGGAAAGATATGTCCTCCACCGAGAAAGCCGAAGAGGAGGGACGTGGATAGAAGGAACGCGACTCATCAAACGTGACATCACGAGAAATGCGCATCCGACGGCCAACAGGGTCCCAACACCGATAGCCCTTGTGCTCATCACTGTAGCCAAGAAACACACACTCAACAGACTGAGCGGTCAGTTTGGTGCGCTCGCGAGGGGCCAGAAGAACATAGCAAACGCAACCAAAAGAGCGAAGAGCCGAATAATCAGGGGAGCGAGCAAACAAACGCTCTAGAGGAATATCACCCTGTAAGGCAGTCGAGGGCTGACGGTTAATGAGATAGGTGGAGGTAGAAACGGCCTCAGCCCAAAAGTGAGGCGGAAGAGAGGCGGCAATCATCAGCGCACGGGCCGTCTCAAGCATATGGCGATGCTTGCGCTCAGCCACGCCATTCTGAGCATGAGCGCCGGGACAGGAGAACTGAGCGAGAGTCCCCTGCTCAGCGAGAAAACCTCGCAACATCTGAGAGACATACTCTCCAGCAGAATCAGCTCGAAAAACACGAATAGACGTGGAGAACTGGGTATGAACCATGGCAGCAAATTGCTTATATATAGAGAGAACCTCGCTGCGAGAAGTCATGAAGTAAAGCCAGGCATAGCGAGAGAAATCATCGATAAATATAACATAGTAGCGATGGCCCCCCTTCGAAGCGAAGGGAGCCGGACCCCATACATCAGAGTGTATCAAATCAAAAGGACGCTCCGACACGGAGGTACTAGTAGGATAGGGTAACTGGGTCTGTTTGCCAAGTCTACAACCCTGACACTGAAGCGAAACATCTCCTGAGACAGGCCCCAGAAGACCGCGATGAACTAAGGACGATAGGCGAGAACCACAAAGATGACCAAGTCGATGATGCCATTGCTGAAATGAAGCGGAAGCGGAAGTAGCAAGAGCATGTGAAGGAGTGGTGGTGCTGGTGTCGGCAGATGGAAGACGAAGCCAATCAAGATCCCAAAGCCCTGGGGAGTCACGGCGCCGAGGGCCAGCTCCAACCAGAAGCTGGGTGCGACGATCCTGGACAGAAACAGAATCAGCATCAAAGAGAACACGACAACCAGAGTCAGCAGTTTGAGCGACAGAAAGCAGATTCATAGTGAGGCGAGGAACAAGAGAAACATCAGGAACAGAGAAGAAGGGAGTAGAGAGAGTGCCACGGCTGGTGACAGGAAGGGAAGTGCCATCGGCAGTAAGAACAGAAAGAGGAAAATCAAGAGAACGAAGAGAGGATAACACAGAAGAGTCAGAAGTCATATGGAAAGAAGCTCCAGAATCCAAGACCCACGAGGAAGTACCTGACTGTGGAGACGGTGGCCGCTCAGTGCGGGAGACAGCAGTCACAGAACCAGCAGTGCCTGTCGAGGAAGAAGAACCCGAGGTAGCCAATATGCGCCTCAGCGTCGCAATATCCTGCGCAGAGATGGACGGACCCGAGGAAGGAGGTCGAGTCCCACTCGAAGAAGCACGGCCCATATCTAGCATCTTCTTGTAGCAATCAGTCTCGGGGTGCCCTGGCTTTTGACAATAGCCACACTGAATGCGAGGAGGACGAGAACGGCTCCCACCACGCGAGGAGCGACCACCACCACCGGATGGCAAGCGACCCATACCATCAGAAGGAGTAGCCAACAGTGGTGGTGCACTGGAACGAGATAGCCCTGGAGCAGCAGTCAACACAGGAGGAGCTCGAGCAGCAAGCACAGAGGGAACGCCAAGTAGGCCAACACCACGGAGACGGGTCTCCTCAGCACGGAGCTCAGAAAGCACCACCGAGAGAGGAACTCGGCCGCGAGCAATCAACTGAGCACGCCGTTGCTCAAACTCTGGACGAAGCCGAGACAGGAACTCGTAGACTCGCTGAAACTCCAGATCAGACCTCACAGTCCTGCAACAGGGACAAGTACCACAGACAGCAGAGCGGAGAGAGTCAAGCTGGCGCCAAATAGCAGAACTCTGTGTGTAGAACTCCTCAATACTGGAATCACCCTGCTGGAGAGCATGCTCCTGACGGACCATAGACAAATAGAGAGAGTCACCAGAGGGCTGATACCGCTGGCGAAGATAATCCCACATCTCAGAAGCAGTAGGAAGAGCCATGAACTCAGAGGCAAACTGGGGCAGAACACTAGCAGTAAGAACAGCCGCAGCACGAGCATCCTCATCACACCACTGAGTATAAGCAGTCTGAGCGTCACGATAAGTGGAGAGAGCCTCAGAGAAATCTGCTACCTGCTGATCATAAGCATCGACCGCAGCATCATCGGCGGTCTTGGCAGCAACCCTGTCAGCCTCAGAAGCAATAACCGGTGGCGTCGGTGGCACAGGCGCCACTGGAGCAAGGGGGCACGGCGGACAAGAGACCTCGCCACAAAGAACACCCCAAAGTCGAAGGCCGCGCATGTGGACGCGCATGTGAGCGGCAAAGTCTGCATAGTTGGTACCATCGAAGGTCAAAGGGCATCGAGGAACAGCAACATATCCCGACGAAGACGACGCCATGGTGGTAGCAGCAACACACTGTCCAACAGCCCCTTTTTTTTTTTTTTTTTTTTTGAAGCAAGATCTGAATCAACTCACACACAGACACAATGGGCAGCAGCTCATCCACGCAGCACACGCACGAGACACCAGATCAGATCCACCATGGGCTCACCTGAGAGCAGCACATCCACGCACGAGATCGGGCAGCAGCGGCCGGAATCAGTGAATCAGGTGGCAGCGAACGGAATCGGGCAGCAGCGGCCGGAATCGGCCGGCAGCGAGCAGATCCGACCGGTGGCTGGTGAAATCGGCCGGCGGCGAGCCGGAATCGGCCAGCAAGACGGCGGACGGAATCGGGGCAGGCCGAATCTGGGCCAGGTCGAGGCAGAGGACAACCGAGACAGGCGCCGGAGGGAATAGAAGATCGAGGACCGCCGGAATGAACGTCGGCGAGCAGAATCTAGCACGGAGTTGCAGCGTGCGGAGCTAACCTATGCTCTGATAGCATGTTAGGAATGAGCAACTAACATTCACAGGGGGCCAAAGGCCAATACATGTACAGGTGTGGGTAATATGCAAAGAGCCCCTTATACTACGGGGAAATACAAGAAGTAGACTATACATGTCTAACATTTATCATGTATGCATTTGTATGAACTCAATCTTTATTGCTATGTAGGTAGAAATTTTGAACATTGATTACCTTGAGCATTCATACTACAAAGTTTTATTCTAGAATGTAGATTGTGGTTTCGAACTGCATCCATCTCAAAATTTAAGATACACACAACGCTTCTCAGGTACAAGAAACTGTTGTTGAATTAAGAGACAAGTTTAGGAATACCAGCAGAGGTTTAAATTGATTTTCTAGCTTATACTTTTCTGTAAAGTAGTGTCAGAAAATGTGCATATCTTACTTTCCTATCTTCATCACTCATAACCATGCTATTCTTGAGACTATAAATTATTGTGGACTGGGAGTTTCTGCCCAGCCTAATTGAGATGCATGAAATTCATAGGTGTTCTGTTTCATTTGCATAGGACGATCTGAGCACATCAGTATTATGTGATTCTAGACTCCAAGAGCTGTTCGGCTGTGAGGGTGTTCCCATTTGAGATTAGTCAGAGTTGTTTGCACAACACTTCCTCCAAAGGACATACCATATTTTAATTAACTGGTTAGGTTCTCGCTGTATTTCTCTTTCCAGTGTCAGCTACTAAATTTACTGCATGTCGTAGTGCTATTATATACTGGCCTAGAAATTTTCGAAGGTACAGCTACATTTGTTCTACTGGCATTAATTCCCTTTGTTCTGCCAACCGTTGTCCATACAGATCATGGTGTTCTTGGCTAAATGACCGTGTAGCTTACGTATCTAATTTGTCGGAGACTGTCAGTGCTACTCATATTTGATTATCTAACATTAACTTGTTCTAATTTGTCACGAGTTGGCTATCTTTCCTGTGGTTGTTTTCTCATGAGTTTTCAGTTGGACAGGTCTCAAAGTACATAGAAGAGCAAAATATTACCTGACAAGTAATAAGGGTATGAAAATGACAAATTATAGTGATCACTGGCCCTTCCCGTCTGCTTAGCGTCGGAGCAGATATATAAACTACTCCACTCTTTTGCATGCTACTAAACTACCCCAATTCAACTAGTTTCCGGGCACTTTTCTTGGAAGAATGCACGAGCAAATATACGCAGTCCTGTGCGTTTCTCGGGAGACATGCAGGCAACTTTCCAGGAGCAGATGTCCATTATAATTTGATGCTTATGTTACAGAAATGTAATTTTCTGATATGATGCATGGTTAGCTTAGTTGGTAATTCGTAACTATGAATCTTCAGCTACGTTTGCCGAATAAGGTTATAATGAAGCTTGGACATACCAGAGAATCAGAGAACCAGAGAATCAACCCGATGGCATGTATATCCAGGAAACCAAAGAACCAGCCTAGAAGCATGTAATTTGTCCACGACGAACACCGCACCTGGAATATAAAATATAAGGCATCTATCTACCACTGCCACAAGTATATATGTTAGCTCCAATGAAAAAAATACTTAGTTAATATGAATCACTGTTGGGCTACTATAATATCGACAATTGCTCTATAATTGTAAGAAATCATGGCTACTACATAGGTATTTTCTTCGAATTCCACACTGGAATATATAGATCTAACATGACAATCAAATGTGCATGTCCAGGTTTGAGTTAAACTACTAAATGACAACATCCTTGCTCTATATTGAAGAGGACTATCCTTTTCGGTAATTGTATAACATGATGTATGTTTCAATGGAAGATTGGATTCAGGGAGCAAGAGCTTATTCAGAGGACACCTGAATATGGGTGAGTGGGGTGTGTGGTTACTGAAATGCTCATAATAGGTTTGCCCTGTAACCTAAGCTCAGTGTTGATAATTGAGCACATACTTGGTCACATGACACATTGATTAATGATGGTAGAACAGATCTTGGCAATTCAATGATTAAATACAAGTGCACTGTGTGGTCTCTTTTCTGTATTCTGTGTTACTCTGCAAAGGCGTAATTAATATGCTGACCACTATATATATTTCATCTGTCTTCCTATGATATCCCAGTTTACTTATTAAAGGGTCGTCATTTCTGTGTATCTAATATTTTATTTTGCTTTTATCAATTTAAGTTCATCCGGGGAAGCAATGAGAATAAAACTGAGAACATTAGAGGCATTGCAGCAATTTATTAAACTCAACAAAAAGAGTTCACATCTTATCGATGAAATTAGCTGGTGTATGTGAAGGAAGTACAGTTGAGGAACGCACCAGCTAACAGTACATCAGCTCATTTCACCTCCCATTGCTCTCTGTCGACCGTGATCATTTGTTGTCCATCATCTTTTATTCCAGAGGCTCACTGATAAAACCAGCACGAGCAGTTCACCGTCCATAGGTCTCCATCCGGTACGGCTACCTGCGACGAACCAGCCGGCTAACTGAATGAAGCTTCAGTCAATCAGTCCATTCAAGCAAACACAGAGGAGTCTTAGTGTATTAAGGAAACTAAAGACGATGCTGCTACTCGGCCGCCGGAGGCACCTGTCGCTGGCCTGTTCATCTTCTTCTCTGAGCTCATCCTTGCTGCTCCTCGCCTACCGGAGATACCCGCCGCCGGCCAGCCCCTTCTTCTTGGAGCTCTCTTCTTCTCTGAGCTCATCCTTGCTACTCCTCGGCTACCGGAGACACCCGCCGCCGGCCAGCCCCTTCTTCTTGGAGCTCAGCTGTAAGATTGATGCTCATAAGATGCTGCATCTTGACCGGCGACGAGAGTGAGGTTTCTTCTTCTTTCTTTGTAACTTACCTTTTGCTCCACAGAATTAGATCCTCGCTGGAGGTAGACATCCGACATACATCTCTGTGTTTCAGGGGCTCAGGCCTCCCTCAATTTTTCATTCTGCTCTCTGTATTTGCTAATCTTTCCCCTCGGACCATCTTCTCCTTCTTCCCTTTTTTTTCATTGCTATAGTCAGTACTCAACTGTAATTTAACGCTGCTTTTGGTAAATTTGATCCATGAGGGTGTTACAAAAGCGATAGGCAATAACGAAGAACGAAAAAGAAATCACAGCACGAAGACACAAGATTTTAACGTAGAAAACCCTGTCCAATAAAGAGAGGTAAAAATCACGGGCGCCAGCCAGCAAAACTTCACTATATCTGAAGTGTGTTTACAAACGCCGTGGGCTATCTTAAGATACGATCTAACCCTAGCCGGCGGCTTACAAGGAGTATATATAGGCGGTAGCAACGATCCATACCGCTCCACTCGGCTCAAGCCTCCGACGACGGGCCTCGCTCCGCTCGTCAAAAGTTGGTCTTTACTTTGTAGAATTTGGATCAACATATAACAAACTCCACCTTGAGACAAATTCCTTGTAGCATGAACTTCAACAATCTCCTGAACAAAATAAAGAAAACACTTGCTGGCGCCAAACAGCCACTTGGGCTAAACAGTTATACCAACTAAGCTTGAGCAAAGCTCAAACTTAGCAACAGGAGCAGGCTTTGTCATCATATCAGCAGGATTATCATGAGTACTAATCTTGCATACCTGTAGTTTATCTCGTGCAACCACATCACGAACATAGTGGTACTTAATATCAATGTGCTTTGTCCTCTCATGGAACATCTGATCTTTAGTAAGATAAATAGCACTTTGACTGTCACAAAATAACTTAATGCAAGAATCATCTCCATAAAGCTCGGCAAATAGACATTTCAGCCAAACAGCCTCTTTACATGCTTCATTGATAGCCATGTACTCAGCCTCAGATGTAGATTATGCTGGAACATCCCGCAAGGTAGCCTTCTAGCTAGCAACACATCCACCAACAGTAAACACATAACCTATGAGAGACCTCCTCTTATCCAAGTCAGCAGCATAATCTGAATCCACATAGCCTACGAGTCCCCCACCAGTCCTGCCAAACTTCAAACAAGCTTTAGATGTGCCGCAAAGGTACCTAAAAATCCACTGAACAGCATTCCAATGTTCTTTACCAGGATTAGCCATGTATCGACTGACCAGACTCATAGCATGTGACAAATCAGGCCGGGAACAAACCATGGCATACATCAAGGAACCAACAGCACTAGAATAAGGAACTCGTGACATGTACTCAATATCATCTTCAGAAGTAGGACATTGCAAAGCTGACAATTTGAAATGAGAAGCAATAGGTGTACTAACAAACTTTGCATCATGCATATTAAAACGATGAAGAACTTTCTCAATATATTTTTCTTGACTAAGAAATAGCAAACTAGACTTTCTATCCCTCTTAATTTTCATGCCTAGTATTTTCTTAGCAGGACCAAGATCCTTCATCTCAAACTCACTACTTAATTGAGCCTTTAAAGTAGTGATCTCTTTCATGCTCTTGGCAGCAATCAACATATCATCAACATATAGCAGCAAATAAATAGGTGATCCATTAACAAACTTGATGTACACACAGCTATCATACTGAGATCTCTTAAAACCATGTGCTAGCATAAATGAATCAAACCTTTTATACCATTGTCGTGGCGACTGTTTCAGACCATAAAGGGACCTCTTCAACTTGCAAACAAGATCCTCCTTACCAGGCACAACGAAACCTTCAGGCTGGTCCATGTATATCTCCTCCTCCAACTCGCCATGCAGAAAAGCAGTCTTAACATCTAGCTACTCAAGCTCAAGATCATGCATAGCAACAATACCAAAGAAAGCACGAATAGAAGTATGCTTCACAACTGGGGAGAAAACGTCAGTATAATCAATACCTGGAATCTGACTGAAACCTTTTGCTACTAACCTTGCCTTAAACCTTGGAGGCTCATTAGGAGATAAACCTTCCTTCCTTTTAAATATCCACTTGCAGCGGACAGCCTTCTTTTGTTTAGGCAAGCGCACAACATCCCATGTGCCATTTTTCTCAAGCGATTGCATCTCTTCTTGCATTGCACCTAGCCACTTTTCCTTATCAACCGAAGCAATGGCTTCAGTGTACGTAGCTGGTTCAGCATCATGCTCCACCTGTTCAGCACAACTTAAAGCATAATGAACAATATCACACTCTTCAATTAAACGATTAGGAGGTGCAATATTTCTCTTAGGACGGCCAGCTGCAATAGACCGTGATGGCTGCTGAACAATAGGTGGTGAAGGTGGAACATAAACATCATCATTATTGGTTTCGGGAACCACATTTTCGTTCTCCTTTGCGTGCTCCACCTGCACGCCAATTCTCTGTTGCTCATCATCAGAAACATTAGGAGAATCAATAGCATCAGATTTATCAGTAGACGGACTATCATAAAACATAACCGCCTCATTAAAAATGACATTCTTGCTTAACAAAACTTTCTTGGTTTCAGGATTCCATAATTTATAAGCCTTAACTCCTGAACCATAACCAAGGAAGATGCACTTAACAGCCCTTGGCTCTAACTTTCCATTATCAACGTGAGCATAGGCAGTGCAACCAAAAACTCTCAACTCGGAATAATCAGCTGGTGAACCAGACCATACCTCAATGGGAGTTTTCTTATCAAGTGGAATGGAAGGTGACCTGTTGATGAGATAGCATGCGGTGAAGGCTGCTTCAGCCCAAAAATGTCTATGCATCTTTGCATTAGACAACATGCAGCGAGCCCTCGAAATAATGGTCATGTTCATGCGTTCAGCCACGCCATTCTGTTGAGGGGTGTACGTGATGGTGTGATGTCATACCATGCCATCGTTGCTGCAAAACTCATCAAATTCATTTGAACAAAATTACATACCATTATCAGTACGGAGTATCTTAACCTTCCTTTTAGTTTGTGTTTCTACCATAACTTTCCACTTCTTAAAAGCAGCAAAAACATCAGATTTATGTTTCAGAAAATATGGCCACACTTTTCTTGAGTAATCATCAATAATAGTAAGCATGTAATTAGCACCACCATTAGAAGTTCTACGGGACGGACCCCAAACATCAGCATGCACATAATCTAAAATGCCTTTGGTGGTATGAACGGAAGCATTGAATTTAACTCTTTTATGCTTACCAAAAATGCAATGCTCACAAAACTCAAACTTACTCAAGTCGCAACCATCAATTAGCTCTCTCTTCGCCAATTCTGCCATGCCAAGCTCACTCATATGTCCAAGACGCTTATGCCAAAGGTTAGTCTTACTAGAATCATCAGAACTAACAGCAGCAGCAATACCAGGCAAAGTGCTACCTCTAAGGACATATAATTTTGTAGAATTCATATCACCAATCATAACAATGAGAGAACCTGATGATACCTTCAGACGTTTGTCCCCACCTTTGTACTTGTACCCGTCACAATCTAGGGTACTAAGAGAGATCAAATTCCTCGCCATTGAGGGTATGTGTTTCACTCCAGTCAATGTGCGTGTCATCCCATCATGGGTCTTGATCTGAACAGAACCAACACCAACAATGTTGCACTGGTTGTCATTTCCCACACGCACAAAATCTCCAGTTTGCACAGACTCATAAGAACTGAACCAATCCTTGTTACAGCAAATATGAAACAAACATGCGGTATCAAGAATCCATTCATCATCACGTGAAACACATGCAGCAAGAACAGCTAAGCATTCACTATCAGAACTATCACTACTAGCAACAACAACAGCCTCACCTTTATCCGAGGCTACGGCAACCTTACCATTACCATCATTGTTTTTCGGTTGGTAAGTTCCGTTTCTTTTCTCCTTGTTCTGCAACTTCCAACAATCATCAATATTGTGGCTGGGTTTCTTACAATACATGCAGAACTTGTCACGTCCCTTGGACTTTGAGCGACCTCTGTCGGTCTTACTCTTATCTCTGTTGTTGTGGTGGTGGTAGTTATCTCGCTGCTCGGACCTGCCTCGGACCTCTAACGCCTCCGCCTTGGAGGATGAACTTTCAGCCTGCACCATAGATTTCATCTTCTCCCTTTGCTGGAGAGCCTCATAAACTTCGGTGAGGGTTAGTGTATCACGACTTATACATATGGTGTCACGGAAATTCATAAAGGAACTAGGCAATGAGACTAACAGAAGAAGTGCTAGATCTTCATCCTCATATTTTACCTCCATGGACAGTAAGTCTGAAACGATCTCTCTAAAGATCGATAGGTGATTCATCACGGACTGACCTTCCTGCAGCTTGTGCTGAAACAGCTTCATCTTCACTTGCAACCTACTGGTTAGATCCTTTGACATGCAGATCGATTCCAGTTTCAGCCATAGGGCCGCTGCAGATTTCTCTTGCAACACTTCCTGCAAAATATTATTGGATAGATGAAGTTGAATCAAAGACAAAGCCTTACGGTCTTTCTACTTTTCTTCCTCTGTCCATGACGCAACCGGTTTCTTTCCGAAACCATCGAGCGCATCATCGAGATCTGAAGTTTGGGCGAGGATCGCCCTCATCTTCACTTGCCACAGGGAGAACCTTGTGGTGTAATCTAGCTGCGGTAGATCGAACTTCAAGGACGCCATGTCGCAAACCCTAGATTAGAAACCTAGGCTCTGATACCACTTGTTACAAAAGCGATAGGCAATAACGAAGAACGAAAAAGAAATCACAGCACGGAGACACAAGATTTTAATGTAGAAAACCCTCTCCAACAAAGAGAGGTAAAAACCACGGGCGCCAGCCAGCAAAACTTCACTATATCTGGAGTGTGTTTACAAACGCCGTGGGCTATCTTAAGATACGATCTAACCCTAGCCGGCGGCTTACAAGGAGTATATATAGGCGGTAGCAACGATCCATACCGCTCCACTCGGCCCAAGCCTCCCAGCGACGGGCCTCCCTCCACTCGTCAGAAGTTGGACTTTACTTTGTAGAATTTGGATCAACATATAACAGAGGGGAATCCTCACCTCACCGCCAGAGAAGCATGACAAGCAGAGGTACCCACTAACGGATGTGACGGCCCTACTTGGTGTTGGAGAGCCTGTGTGTCGGCAGCACGCCAATCCTTCCAGCCGCGGGTGTCAAGCTCAAGGAGGCCCATGGGCGAAGTTTCAATTGATGGATTATTCTGCATTAGCACACCCAACGACTAGCACTAGCTTCACCGCCTTGAGAAAAATTGGGGGATGAAGAGCTCATTTATTATTGAAGTACCCATCAATGGAAGTGATCGATTGGGAAGGCATGCGGAACTCCTTCACGGTGATCTCGTGATGTGTATGAAATTCCTAAAAAGAAGATGGAACACGGTCTGGAGCAACCAACTCACCCTGAAAATCCCACCCCTGATCATAGACGCTATCATCACGCTCCTCCTCAACGATCATGTTGTGCATGATCACACAAGCTGTCATGACCTCCCACATTTGCTGAACACTCCATGCCTTAACTGGGTGACGAACAATAGCCCAACGAGACTGAAGAACACCAAATGCTCGCTCTACATCTTTCTGGCAAGCCTCTTGTTCTTTGGCAAACTGACCATACTTTTCCTCAGTTGGATGACGATATGTCTTCACAAAAATAGGCCACTCAGGATAGATACCATCAGCTAAGTAATAACCCTTGGTGTATATATGGCCCATAACCTGAAAACTCACTGATGGGGCATTGCCATCTGCAAGCCTCCCAAACACAGGGGATCGTTGGAGAACGTTGATATCATTATGAGACCCTGCCATGCCAAAAAAAAAGAATGCTAAATCCATAGATCTTGGCTAGCAACGGCCTCAAGTATGACCGTGCAACCCTCAGCATGCCCTGAATACTACCCTTGCTATGCAAATGGGTAGTTCTTTCCACTCCCAATGCATACAATCTATGCTTCCAAGCATACCAGGAAATCCCCTCTTCTCATTGATGGACAAGAGGCGTTAAGTGTCTTCGAGATTTGGCTCTCGCAAGTACACTTCGCCGAAGACCGCAATGATAGCTCAACAAAAATTGTACATGGCCTCAATGCAAGTAGACTCGCTCATGCGCATGTACTCATCAACAAGATCGCCGGCCAGTCCATATGCAAGCATCCGTATAGCAGCCGAGCATTTCTGATATGAAGAGGAGCCAAGTTTACCTGTAGCATCTGGCTTGCATCTGAAATATGGGTCGTGAAGACGAACACCTTCAATGATTTGCCCAAATAACTTCCTTGACATCCGGAAACGGCGCCAAAAATAGTTTCGGTACAACGCCGTCTCCCGGTGGAAGTAGTCGGCATAGAGCTGCACGTGGCCGTTCTCCCGGTTGCGGTCCAGATTGGCGGCTCGCCCTTTCACGGAGCCCATCCAATGAGGCATGTAGGCCTAGTTTGACTCGTTGAGGACGGTGGCCACGGCCACCATCATGTCGGCATCATCATCGGAGTCGGTGTCAGACTCGTCAAAGAAGTGTGTGTAGAAGAACTCATTGTTGAGGTTGACAATGGCCACAATGTCGTCGTCGTCCGAGCTGCTGTCCCGCGGCGCGCTCATGTTGGCAAATGGCCGAACAGGTTGCGCGCGGCTTGGGAGGGCAGCTCTCTCAACCCACCCTGCTGTGGCCATCGAAGGGTGGCCGGCGGCGGCCTAGGGCGGCGTCGAGGTGTGGTGGAAGGAGGGGCTTCTTTTTGGCGGTCGGGGGCGGCAAGCGGACGCTGGCGATGGGCGTGGCGGCGCCGGCGACGAAAAGGAGGAGGAGCGCGCGCAGCAGGGAAACACAGGGGAGGAGGGGGAAATGGCTTGGAGCCTCTGTCGGCTGGGCCCGGGGCGGACAAGGGGGGGCGCGAGAGGACGCACGGGCTGTCCGGGCCGACGCATTTCGGTCCCAAATCTGTGACTGGAATGGGTGCACACGGACGTCTTCAGACATATTTGTCTGTTTGGGTCGCCCCGCTGGGCCGTGTGTTCTGTCCGCACGGACGCGTTCGGGCGAGGGATGGTCGTTTGCGTCGGCCCGGTAAAGATGCTCTAAAGGAAAGAGATGGAGAGGGAGCTAAAGGACACGTGTCGAGTCTGATTCGAGGGTGCGTGTGTGGGGAATTTTCCGGTGCGCGTGTGTCAGTTTATTTGTGTTTAAATAAAAGATTATATATAATTTACAATTGTTTTATGGATTGTTAAAATTTCATGGAATATTTCACAGTGATATCCAGAATAAGTTGACATTTCTAAATGGGGATGTACAAGTTTATGTTGTTCCGACCAACTCATACGAACATGAAACTTATGAATGCATTCAATCTCAATTTATTCATTCAACTCATAATGCAACATTTCATACATGTAAGCCTTTTTTTTATTCCGTGCACTCATAATACGATAGAGTGCTCCATTTTCAATATCCAGGGTTAGTATTTGCACCATGACCATGCTCATTTGTATACATGTATGCACATGATTGTATATGATAATGTTGTGTAATATATATGTAGGATAATATTGAACCAAAGGAGACGATTTTATGACATTGTATAAGACGTGCATTGCACATGCACGCTTTCTAGTATCATCAGAAAGTAAAAAATATTACCCGAACGGAAAAAATGCGGGCCAAAAGATAAAGAAGGGTCAGCCTATTGACGTCGCCTCCTGGTTTTTATTCTAGGCAGGACCCTTTTTTGGGACACGTATACCACCGCTTACTGTGATGTAGTATAGCTAGCTTCCATGCATCGCAAGGTAGTTCACACTTGGAGGTACTGCAGCTGATTGACCTCTCCTATGTAATCCACTATAAATATAAATATGCTAGCACTGTGGTCTTTTGCCCATCCTCTAGGTAATCTAGTATAAACACAAATGCTACCACTGCGTCTTCTCCATATACACAAACTGCCCAATTTGCACATCGAGATAGTTATCAATAATTATGTATATGAAATGATTGACAACACGGGCATGCCGCCACGCCTATTCTCCCCAGTATAAAATGATATCTACCCATATGGCTGACACTTGACTCATCCCCTCTTTATTGCCGCCTTTTTCCACGGTGCGCGCGTGTCGGTTTATTTGTGTTTAAATAAAAGAGTATATATAATTTACAATTGTTTTGTGGATTGTTAAATTTCATGGAATATTTCACAGTGATGTCTAGAATAAGTTGACATTTCTAAACGGGGATGCACAAGTTTCTCTTGTTCCGACAAACTCATACGAACATGAAACTTATCAATGCATTACAATCTCAATTTATTCATTCAACTCATAATACAACATTTCATACATGCAGACCTTTGTCTAGTTATTTGATCTTTTTTATTTCATGCACTCATAATACGATGGAGTGCTCCATTTTTCAATATCCTGGGTTAGTATTTACACCATGACCATGCTTATTTGTATACATGTATGCACATAATTGTATATGATAATGTTGTGTAATGCATATGTAGGACAATATTGAACCGGAGGAGACGATTTTATGACATTGTATAAGACGAGCATTGCACCTGCATCCTTACTGGTGTCATCAGAAAGTAAAAATATTGCCCGGGTGAAAAAAGTGCGGGCCATTTTGGGACACGTATACCACCGCTTACTGTGATGTAGTATAGCTGGCTTCCATGCATCGCAAGGTAGTTCACACTTGGCTTCCAATAAAAAAAAGAGGTACTGCAGCTGATTGACCTCTCCTATGTAATCCACTATAAAAAAATTTTTTTTCGAGAACCTGCAGGAGAGCTGCGCGTTATTGTATTAAGCTCGAAGAAGATTGATCCAGTTTATGAGGGAAACCGGACCCGAAAACCATACAACTCTCGATTAATTGAGGGAAACCGAGAAAAGACCACTTCCTGCAACTACAACGAAGACAACACACGACTCAACTTGCCCGATCCAAAGCCAACAATGGCGAGGATCCGCAACACAGAGCAATAAGGCCGTGTCATAGCTCAAGCCAGCAACTTCCGGAACGACCATGACACCAAGTAGCTCGGAGCCGTACCGTCCACTCATGTGCCGAGAGAGAGTTGGCGAGTGAACGGAAGGATCCGACGAGACCTGAAGAATACATCGCAAGGAAACACTGGCGGCGGAGCACATAGCGCCCAAAATGCCCACGCTCTGGGAGGAGACCCAACTCCGCCACCGCTACAATGACTCCTCTAGCAACTAGGACAGCGCCTCCAAGGAGGGAACGACGCCAAGGCGCCGCCGCCGCAAGGGTTTCCCCCGTTGCTCGAGGAAGGGGGCTCGGTACAGACCATGACCGACGCCTTCAAGAAGGAGACGACACCCGCAGGTGCCGCCGTCGTCAGCGCGAAGCGGAGATTTCTCCCTGGCTGAACCACCCCCACGAGGTACATCAGAGCAGTTTGACGGAAGCTCACCACAGCAGAGAGAGGAGCCTTGTGTTGTCGTCGAAGAAGAGGATTCCGGCCATATGGGCCTCACCATGGCCACCAGCAGCCAGATCGAGCAGAACGCTCAGATCTGCCGCCGCGAGGCCCCCACGACGTGCAGGCACGCAAGCATCTGGGGGGCAGCAGGGCAGGCCACCCAGGCGCCGAAGGAGACTGCACATGCGTCAAGGTCGTGGCTCGTCGGATCCAGATCGGGCCCAGAGACCCAGACCTGACCCTCAAGCTCGGCCGCCGCCGGCGAGCCGCCCACGCTCCTGCGACTAGCTGCACCACCGAACCAGCTCCCCCACCGCACCACACCACCTCCACCGGCGAGCGGCCCGAATCGGGCCCGATAATGGGCCCAGATCTGGGCCTGGGAACCCGCCCCGCCATGGCCGCATCCTGCTGTGGCGCAAGCCAGCAGCGGCAGCACGCCCGAGCTGCAATGAGGCTTGTCGTCACCCGCCGCCGATCCACCGAGCCGCACCGCTGCTAGGCTGGAACTGCCCCACCAAGCCCTCCTAGCGCGCGTGGAGGCGAGAGCCGCCGCCGCCGGCACCGCTCGGGCTTTGCCCGACGGCGCCCGCCGGCGGCGGCGGGAGGGGAGGAGGGGACGAGGGGGGTCCTGCCGAAGGAGAGTGGAGGAGCCCCGGTCGCCCGCGGGGGGGACGACAGGAGCTAGGAGAGAGGAGGTCGGGAGCTCTCCAAAATGGAGTGCTCACCTGCTCACGCCGTCACAATCCACTATAAATATAAATATAAATATGCTAGCACTGTGGTATTTTTGCCTTTTATGTAGACCTCCTCTATGTAATCCAGTATAAACACAAATGCTACCATTGCGTCTTCTCCTTATACACAAACCGCCCAATTTACACATCGAGATACTTATCAATAATTATGTATACGAAATGATTGACAACACGAGCATGCCGCCGCGCCTATTCTCCCCAGTATAAAATGATATCTACCCATATGGCTAACACTTGACTCGTTCCCTCTTCATTGCCGCCTTTTTCCACGTTGCGCCGCTGCTGTTCTCCATACCCTCCACTCCTCTGGAAGGTATGCTCCATCTCCGTAAACTGATCGGCAGCGGCTAGAGTAGTTAGTGTCCTTATTAATATTTGAAAATAATTTTCTCAAAGCCAAATTAAATTGGAAGTAGTCACTAGTAACAAATTGCCGCTAGGAATTAAATTGACGTGATTTTAGAGAGTGGTTTAAAGGGTGTGATTTAAGGGAGTATTCTGGTAATCAAGGGGTCGTCTCTACCGCTAAAGTGCAGACTTGGTGGACACAGATGGCCTTACCAGCATCTGAGCTGGCTCCTTCGAGTCTGTTGGGCAGAATAAGAATATATCTTTTCTTAATTGGAATTTCATACATCAAAAGCCTATTAGACTTGCTTTTAAATCAAGACCGGTTTGATAGACATCATTTCTTCACACATTTGTCAATATAGAATGATATTTACATGTATGGCTGATATTTGACCCGTCCCCCCTCCTCGTCGCCGCCACACGCTGGCTGTTGTTGTTCTCCACGGGACAATAGCTCAGCAGTGACATATTTCAACCTAATAGGATGAAAAGCAACATCGTTCGCTGAAATAGCTCTGCCGCGACCATTCTTATGGGCCAAATAGCTTACATGTGACACGGGGCCTTAAGAGCAAGAGCCAGCGTTATCCATTTAGATTATGTGGGCCGAGCAGGACCCACAACTCATCCACCTTACCGCTGAACATACGACAGGTCAACTGATAGTAGGACCCACAACTCATCCAATCACTGTTGGACCTTCAGCATAGCCACCTCATAGAGGGACCCACTCAAAGGGGGACCCACTCAAAAGTGAGACCCACTTTTGTGGGTCCCACACATAGTGGGACCCACACACTGCGAGACCCACTTTTTGTGGGTCCCTTTGTGAGGTAGGTCCCACTCTTTCTGAATTTGGGCTAGGGTATCACACAATTCATCTGTGCAAGTTTGATTGTGCTTTGTTTTGGGGAAATCATGAGAAGGACACACATTGTCATGTATGTGGTTTTCTAGATGGAAAGACCCAAATGCCCCAAAAAAGGTTGCTCACAAGGTGCTAAGGTACTTTCTCATTTCCAAGGCTGCAAAGATTTTTTGTTTTAAAGGAAATGTCAACACGCACTAGGTGGCACAAAGAGAAGAGAGTTGTTGAGAAAGGAGTGTCGAGGCACCCTGCTAATGGCAAGGCATTGGAGCACTTTGACAAAATATTGGTTGGTTTGCTGCTGATCCCCATAACATAAATCTAGGCATTGCCACTAATGGATTCAATCTGTATGGACATATGACTAGTAATTATAGTATGTGGCCTATCTTTGTCATTTCGTACAACTTTCCACCCTGGATGTGTATGAATTCATCAAATTTTATGCTGCCATTGCTTATCCTAGGGAAAAAATCACCAGGGAAGGATTTTCTTGTGTTTATGTAGCCACCGATAACAGATATGATGGAGCTATGGAAAGGGTGTGGGCACATATGATGCATGCATACAAAATAAATTTGAATTGCATGTTGTGTTGCTTTGGTTCATTCATGACTATCCTGGATATGCCACAATGTCTGACTGTAGCACAAGAGGTTATTACGCATGTGTACATTGTGATGTGAATCCTTGCTATATGCCTTTGAAAAACAAAATTGGATATACTGTGCATTGTTGTTTCCTTCCTAAGGATCACCCATATAGGAGAAGCAAACTTTTCGATGCAAAAACTGAGCCTCGAGATCCACCAAGAAATTACACACGAGAAGAACTAGCAGAGAAGTTAGAAATAGCAAAGGATTATGTACCAGGAAAAAATCCAATTGTTAATAAGCGAAAGCGATCAGTTGTTACATGATATACCGTATTGGTCAGAATTGAAGTTGGCAGACAACCTAGATGTGATGCATATTGAGAAGAACATTTGTGACAATATCCTTGGTACCCTTCTTTAACTTGATTGCAAGAACAAGGACACTGTTAATGCTAGAGTGTATTTGGAAAAGACAAATTTTAAGGATAAGTTTTGGCTGCAAGATAAGGGGGGTTTATAGGAAACCACATGCACCCTGGACGCTTGAGAAGGAGAATAAGATAAGATTGTGCATATATTTGGCTAAAACTCGATTCCCAGATGGATATTTGCTCAAAGTGGGAAAGATGTGTGGATACCGTGGCTGGTAAAGTAAGTGGTACAAAGACGCATGATTGCCACATACTACTGCAGTATATTGCCAGCTGAACTTAAAGAAATTGCACCAACAAAGGAAATGTATCAGGCTATTGTTGAACTGGGAAGATTTTTTAGGGAGTTGTGTGCAAAAACAATTAAAAAACAAGTGCTGAAACGATTGAAGATTGAAATTGTAATAATTATTTGCAAACTTGAGAATCTCTTCCCCCTACATTTTTTGATGTAATGGTGTACTTAGTTATTCATCTAACTGATGAGGCTCTTCTAAGAGGCCATGTTCCTTACGGTTGGATGTAGCCAGTACAGAGAAGGCTAGTTATCTTAAAAATAGTATGTGTCAAAAAATATCTAGAGGGTTCAATTGCCGAGGGCTATATCGTCGATGAGTGCTTGACATATTGCTCCAGATATTTCAATGGTAAAATGGAAACAAGATTTAACAGGGATGAAAGGAACCAAGATAAGAAACAAACAGTTGGTTTTGATGAGTTTAAGTTTTTCTAAATGGAGCAAAAGGGTTGGGGAAATCATACTTGATTTTTTTTTTGACAAAGAGTATGACAAAATGGTTCGGTATGTGCTGGACAGCTATGAAGAGGTAGAATCTTATATGGAGTACGATTTGTACAAATTATTAATCATATTTTACTATTTAGACATATCTATTTGGTATAATGATTAACATAATATTATTTCTACTTAGACTTTAGAAGGAAAATTTATTGGATATGGGGGTCAGTAACATCAAAGTGGCGCTACAGGAGTTTCTAGAATGGTTCAAAAACCTTGTCAGAAAGTTGAAAAATGCACCTAATGATTTAGTGTCACTTGCAAATGGGCCTAGGTGTGTAAATGTGCACTCTTCATGCAATAACAAGGGTGCTAAGTTTCAAACAGTTGCTCGGGAGAAGAACATAAATACACAAAATTTAGCTGTAATGACCAAGGGTGATATTACAAAAGGAACACGTTGATGCTCCCCTTGTCCGTGACCTTGCAAAGGAAGATAACAATGAATATATAGATATCAGTGAAGACGAACACATTGACGCCGACAAAGAGGATGGACCAGATTTTGTTGCTAGATCTTCAGATTGTGATAATGATGATGAATGAAAGATTACTGTAATAGATACATTCATGTATTTTTCTTCCTACTAGGGTAAACAGTAGTAGTGGTTACTATTTGAATTGAAGACAATGATCCTGTTGGTTTAAAGCACATTTTGTAGATTATTACATCACCTCACATGAGGAGTTTTATGAGAATATTAAAATTCATAATGTAGTCAAATTTGGCATGACATTTTGATGATATTAATGAAGCGTCCACACGGATAAAATAACGAACAAACGATATGTACTACTAATAAGATTTTCATAAAGCAAGCATAGCATAAACAAATTATTACAAGCACCATAACCAAAGGACATAATAGTTTTGAAACCAGTACACATGACTGACAACAAGCTATGTTCCACAAAAGAATAGAACCATTGTTCGACACGACATATTAAAGTCTTGACAACAGAGAACTAGACCATGGACTAGATGAGCATAATCCTAATAATGCAGAAACACCTTCATGTCTTCCTGATAACTAGAGTTTTAGGTCAGAGATGTGCAATACAAACAGAAAGAGCCCATGATTTCCCAGCCATATCAGCAACAACACCCTTGTCACCCATCTTCAGGAGTTTTTTCCTTTTCCATGAACTTCTTCCAGCCAGAGATGCAGATACGACCATCTTTAGGTGAAATGACGTAGGTACAGTGTAATTTAGTATACAACCGACACTCTAAGGTGATTTCACCTTTTGCTTCCAGCCCTCGGGGGAGAACATGCTGTGTGATTTTCTTTTTTTAAAAAATATGTGTAATATGAGCAGGGTTCTACTTTAAGGGTGTAAAGAAGTAAAGGATAAAGTAATTGCTGATAATAAAATTATAATGCATGCACATGGATATAGGTACTTTTTAATGACAATTTAGTTATTTACTTGGATATGTGTGTTTAATTGCTGAAGATTGTAGTTACTGAATGAAAATAGAAATTTCATTAAATAGAGTAGGTTAGAATGATTACCACATATTTATTCTCACTCTTGTTGTTTGTCCAGTTAAGGGTATGAAGCAGAGGCACAACTGTTCCTTTTCCTAACTTTCCTGCATTATGCAGGATTAGAAGTCCGCTCAAGCTATCAATAGCTTCTACCACAAGCCCCACCTTCTTCTAGTTGATAGTGATTCTATCAGTGGTAGTGATAGAAAAAAATGTGCCTTCTTATTGGGGCCATTAGGAAATATGCTATACATTCAAAGTGCAATAAGTTAAATTTATTTCAAATATGAAATTAGCAAACATATCAAATTGGGTCAATCTTAGTTGATGTTGATTATGCAGTAACATGATCATTTCCATAGTAGTACCGGTTGTGCTAGATCCATGTAAAATAACCAAAAACAAGAAGAAGAAATATGTGGGAAACATAAATGGATGGATGATAGGGTAAGTCTCAGACATGATTTTGGTGGTTGGGCCATGCTCATCAATGCTGAAATATAGGTCATGGTCAGGTTCACACATGCAAATGCTTCCAAAATCTTTCCAACCCAAATGAGGTAAAACTAGCTTTCCCCTTCACATTTGTAATATTGACATCAAACTTGAATCCCTCTTTAGTTGCTAAGTATACACTAAACACATGATTGCTAAACCTAAGCACAACATACTTCTGAAGGAAATAATTTCTTGTATAGCAGGGGATAACCCTATTAACAAAAGTATGTTAGTTTGTTATGTATGAACATGTCTATTATTCTGCTACATATACTAAATTTAGAAACCTAGTTTGCCTAGTAGATATAAATTGATACCATAATTTGAACATGGATGCATGGATGCTGAATGTACATGCTTTGAACACAAATTATCTTGTAGTAGCATTGAATCAACTATAACAATGCAGGCAATAGTACATTTTTGGCAGATCTGAAGGCAGAACCAAATTGCAATCTACACAAGTAAGATGATAAATGTGTGCATGTACTTCAAATTGTACAAATTTTACCATCTTCTCAAGAAAATTGTGCTGAAGCATGACGCCAAAGGAGTTCTTCATCCTACTCCGGCCGCCGCACAAACCCTTCTGGTCAAAGCTGATTGGACACTACCGATGAAACCAAACAGATCATCAATCAAATTGGCCAAATTGGAGTGATATAAAGATGAATCAATAGATGTCCATAAGATCTGCAAGACTCGGTTTTCAAATTTGTTTACCTGAGTGGTCGCCCCCATCGTTGCGCTCGAGCTCGTTAGGGGGGAACACTGCCACTTCAACAAAATGATAGAGGATAAGTCGACAAAAGCTTGTGGAGGTAAGGTGATCTAGGGTTTGGCGGCGGCTAGCAATGAAACTGCACGTCCCTCACCACCCTGATCTCCTCCTCATTTGGATATGGCTAGTGGAGGAAACTATGGCAAACAAGTGGAGAGGCAAAGGAGGAGTACTGGAGCTTTTCTGATGGGACAACTCAAAAACCCTGTCAAGTTGGACCCACATGTAAATGGACCCATGTGTCAGCAGAGTGGCAGATGACGTAACTGCTCGATCACTCCCACGTCTCCCTAATATTCCCAAGTCACCAAATTAATCGCCCTGACGGTTCCATTTTCCCCATCATTTGTGCAAACCACCAAAATCCCATCTCACTTGCTCTCCCTCCCTCATCCGGTCCTCCCTCAATCCAATGAATTGGTCACTACTGTTCTTCATGGCTGAATGGATCATAAAGGCACCTAGAGGGGGGGTGGATAGGTGCTACTCAAATTTTAATTCTTTTTCAATTTAGGCTTGACACAAAAGGTAAATTCTCTAGATATGCAACTAGGGTGAATTTACCTATATGACAACTAGCAAGCTAAGCAAGATACAAGTAGTAAAGGCAATAAAGGATAGAGGAAACCGAGAGTGGAGCACACGGAGACACAGATGTAATTCCCGTAGTTCCTTCCTTTTTAGGGGAAGTACGTCTACGTTGGAGAGGTGTGGTTGCCACAAAGGCCTAACCAACGCCACAAAGGCTCACCCTATTCTCCGGTGCAAGCTTCCGCCACAAAGGCCTAGCTCACTATCCACTAAGGGGTTCCTCAAGGCGGAACCGGCCTTTACAATCTTGGGGCACACATCCACAACTGAATTGGAGGCTCCCAAGGACAACACAATGCTGTCAAATGCTACTCCAAGTTGATGTGGGAGCAAACTGTCCTTGTGCGTGGTGAATGACCAGCCCGTTGGGAACCCCAAGAGGAAGGTATGATGAGTGCAGCAGCAAGTTTTCCCTCAGTTAAGAAACCAAGGTTTATCGAACAGGAGAAGAGAGACGATGACGACTGAAGGTGTTGTGGAACCTGCACACACACAAACAAATACTTTGTTCCCAACTTGCGATGAGGTTGTCAATCTCACCGGTTTGCTTAAAACAAAGGTTATGAGTGTATCGAGTGGAAAATAGTAGAGTATATGCGAGTAAAGTAAACAGTGCGGGAAAAGTAAACAGGTGATTGCAATATGATTAAAATAGGACCGGGGTCCACAGTTCACTAGTGGTGTCTCTCCATAGATAAAATAACATGCTGGGTAAACAAATTACAGTTGGGCAATTGATAGAATAAAGATAACGTGATATGTCAAGAAGATCACTATGAGATTTACTCTGGGCATTACAACAAAATACATAGACCGCCATCCAACTGCATCTATGACTAATAATCCACTCCCGGGGATATCATCCGAACACCCTAGAAGTATTAAGTTGCGAACAACAGATAATTGCATTAAGCAAAGTGTGTAATGTAAACAAAGCATATGCCCTTGAGCATACGAATGTTGTTTTCTCCCTAGTAGCAACAGCACATCTACCACCTTAGAGGTTTCTGTCACTCCCCCAGGTGAAATAGAGACATGAACCCACTATCGAGCATAAATACCCCCTCTTGGAGTCACTAGCAACTACTCGGCCAAGATAGCTACTAACAACGGAGAGCATGCAAGATCATAAGCAACATAGAGATAACAAAAGATATAATTCAGTACAGCAACTTAATCATAAACACCAATATTCATCGGATCCCAACTGTAACATCCCAAGATTTTGTCAGATTTTGGGGAAAAAATTTCGCTTTTGTATTACTTGAGATGATTGAAATTTCGCAGGGATTTAAAACTTTTTGAGTCTATTTGAAAGCTTTATTAGAAAACTATTTTAAACCTTCTATTATTTTCTTGAAGAACTTCCTTGAGAAAGATCAAGTATCCAAATGCTATTTCCTCTGCAAGCTTGCTTGCAAAAGAAATGTCTTACAAAGTGATTTATAAAGCTTTCTATGCCAAAGGAATGTTTGAAAAGTATATTTCAAAAACTATATTGTAAAAGCTTTTCTCTGATTTTGGAAAGGGATTATTTAAAACCCAAATTCTATTTGCATTATGCAAATAAAAGCCCTTGGCCAATTCATATAGTTTTTATAGAAAGTTGTTTTAATTATGAAAACATGTTTATTACTGTTCTGTATTGTTGTTTTGAATTTTAGAAACTTTACAAAGTTGGTTTGAATCAATTTGAATCAAATTTGAAAAGGGTATGAAGAAATAAAGAAAACAGAAAAAGAGAAAAGAGAAAAGAGGAAATAAAAATAGAAACGGACCCTGGGAAGCCTTTCGGCCCAACTCCAGAAGCCAGCCTCGGCCCAGCATCACCCCGCCCCGAACCGGTACCCCTGCCCTCTCTTCCCTCGCTGCCATGTGGGCCCCGCGTGTCATCCCCCTCCTCCCACAATCTCCTCCCCCTCTCTCCGTTTCTGGAAACGGTCGCCGGAGTAACACCCCCCCGTTGATTTCTCCCAAGTAATGGCCATCAAGACCGCACCTATAAGTACCCCGCACCCTCCTCTCACTCCCCTCCCCTCCTCTCCTCGAACCAGGCCGCCAGGCTGCTCAAATTCCTCGTCGGAGGTCCGCTCGTCTGCGAGCATCCCCGGTAGGATTCGCCAACGACGGTGAGCCCGAGCCCCTCCCCTCACCTCTATTCTCTTCGCCTTGACCCGGCGCACACCCCTGACCCCTCCTTCAAACCTCTTCTGCAGCAAATCGAGCTCATCGACGCTCACCCGAAGACCATCTCCGCTCCAGTCGCCTCTCCACGCGAGTGCAGGACGAAATCGACGACGCCGTCACCACCGTCGGACTTCCCTCGTCGAGCTGAACCTCATCCGCGCCTTCGTCACCACCAGAACCCTCAGCATCGTCGGCAACGTCAACCCCCAGTGCGCAAGCTCGCCGCCGGCGATGCACGGAAACCCTGGGTAAGCTTCTCTCCTCACCGATTCGTATCGTCCGTTCGATCGAGATCCAAAAGCCCAGATCGCTTCACTTAAACGAAGAGGTATCTGTCGATCTGATCCGTCCAGATCCCTTTTGATCCAACGTCCCACAACCTTAATCCGCCCGAATCGGTACGGACCAATCAGACCACGCCGCGTGTCGGCCTCTGGTTCAAATAGAAACTCGAATTAGAAATTCAAACCAGATTCGATTCCAATCTTGCAGAATTCATATCTTTTGATCTGTAGGTCCAAAAATAACAAATGAGATACCGTTGAAATCCTTGAAACCTGTAGAATGCAGTAGTACAATAAAATCCCATATTTCATGGGTTCAATTCGAAACTATTTTCAAATTGGGATTGAACCTTCTGTTAGTTTGTTTAATTCATATCCTTTGAACCAAGTGTCCAAAAATTACAAATTTGTGGTCTCTGGATTCCTTGGAACTTGCAGAACATCATAGGATCAAGAAAATCTAAACTTGATACGTGCACACACTTTGTGCATCCAAATCTTCTCAAATCACCTTTTGGCCATATCTTGGGTTCTAAAAACTTATTTTAGAATGACTCCACTTACAGTGACAATACTTTACTGCAAGCTACCCAGTAGTATCACTCCCATATCTGAATGAAACACTTCACTATTATTCAAATTCTAATATGAGGATTTGAGTAATTTCCATTATAAGAGTAGATCTATTCTTGTTCAATAATGTTTCCCTTTCTATTTAGCAAATCCTACTTTCATACCTAGGTATCAAATATCATCTTGAAATCACCTTGATCCAATGTCATATTCATCTAAAGTACATCATGTCTTGTTCACACATATTCAAACTACAATTGGGTTGTTTGAGTATAGAGTGATACCTCTAATCTTAGTTTCTACCCTACCACTGTGGCATCGATCAAATCAACGATCATAGTACTAAACCCAATCATACCTACTCATCCGAAACCTTAAGCCATGTTCCACACATCACCCATACCTATCCTATACCTATAGCCATTTATTCATGTCTAATAAACCTTAACCTTGCATAGAATCATTCAATTAACAAATGAGTTAATTGAGTAACTCAATGCTCCTTATTCCTAGCCCAATGACTAGGTGTAATACATATACTATTCAAGGATAATTGTTACTGCACTTATTCGATAGTATTACTATTACACTATTTTGTCTGCTATGTGAGTTACCCACGTAAGATACTCCAAGATTCATTATGCTGTGATAAAGCATAAAGATTTTCACTCATACACCTTGTCAATTCATATATATATTCAAACAGCAAATGAGCTACTTGAGTAGAATATGGATTCACCTCGAACCAAGATTTTAATAATGTGGAGTTGTTATAACCCGTACCTTAGTATGTGTTATACACCATGTTGATCAACGAGCCATTGAGCCCTACCCCAAATATCAACCATCTATACCAAATCCAATACCCACTCAGTGTTGTTTACATGTATTGAACTATTCAACTTGCAAATGTGCCATTTGAGTATTTCAAACGTTCCTCAAAGTCGCTTAGACCATTTCCCTCCCAATCATACTGATCCTTCCTAACCAAGCCCTCAAATTCATTCAAGATCCTCTACCATGCCCTCCAAATCACAACATCTCAATAAAACTAAATGGTCAAACAAATACCTTTGATTGCTTAAATTGCTTGTATGTGGTTGTTTGGAGTGTTTATGTCGTGATCCTTTTTATACTATAGTTGGTGCGAAGGACTACACGCTTAGTAGAGAGAAGGGAAGCGTCTTGTTCTTCAGAAAGGCAAGTGACACACATATCCCTTACCTATTTTATTTATGCATTAGTATATCCACCTCTTGTAGTATGCATGATAGGTGTTTTACTCAACTGTTTTATCAAATGCTTAGATCCTAGTAGTGTGTAGCTATCCCTCAAACCCCACCTGAATAGGATGCTAAAAACCTTGTTATTTCTGATGCCATGCTAAGATCACTTGAAAAGTGTTTTGTAAAAAGTTAAGAACTTCAACTAAAATGAAACACCTGGGTGGATTGGTTTGATAAGATGAGGCGAGGTAGGTGGGTTCTGGGACGCATGCCTTGTAAGAGGATGTGGGAACAGAATACCGCTCGGGATGGCCACCCAGGAACAAAGAGATGGCTATGTCTTCCATGCTTAGTGTACTTCCAGTGCAGCCTTATGACATTATGGGCTCTGTCTTGACTGATTAGAATGTGGGAGTGCAACTTGTCGGCAAGAAGTGGTGGTAGATGAATTGTAGGTTGGGAACGGTGCTTGCCAAGTTAGTTGTCCTCTCCTTCTAAAAGGTCTCGTTTCATTTTATGTATGGGCATAAAATGAATCGTAAGGTGAAAGTGCACAACCCTTGCAAGGTGTTTAAATCTAATCGATTAGCCGTGTCCTCGGTTATGGACAATTGAGTCTCTAGACATGGAATGTACGGAATAATCTCATCACCTCTTCTGAATGATTAAAATTCTGTCTAGAAACCCTTAGGTAGGAACTAAGGACCATACACTCCGAGGGGTGGTGGTGCCTGAGGTTCCGACTTTGTCGAATTTCGCCCAGTACTACATGCCTAGCTAGTATGTGGCTATTGGGGGTTATCTCGACCCTTGAAAATATAAAACTTTGAAAGTAATACTTTGAGAAAGAACTATAGGATAAAACTGGCTTTATGCAAATCAGCCTATGAGATCTACCAGCCAAATACTCATGTAGATAGACCCCTCACAACATCCTCCAATTATGTGTCATTTGCCAGTACATCATTGTACTGACCCCATTGGGGCTGCATATTCAACGTGCAGGTTTTACTTCGAGTAAGGAACCAGGATTAGGATCTCGAGCTTACATTCCAACATGGCTGCCTGTGGCACGTGATGAAGATGGAGGCTCTTTGCCACCTTGTTATTTCCGCTGTGTAAATTGTAAGGTTTGAGTACTTTGTATCTGGATCCGCGATGAAATCTTGATACTATGCAATGAGTATTTTATTTTGTTCTGTGGTGCTATCATTGATCCAGGGAATAGCACTTAACACGGATGTTCCACCTTGTCCTCAAGGTTGGGGCGTTACAAAATGGTATCAGAGCATAGTGTTGCATGTAGGATCGAGACCCTAGGTTTGGACTAGACTAGGAAACCCAAAAATGATATCAAATGGATATCATTACGCTTAGGATGTGTTTTGAAAATTTTTGTTGCATTATAACTACAGTTTGCTTTATTCTTTTCCTCGTAAGGCTTATCACTTTCATTTTGCTTACACTGTTCTCCTTTCAAAATTTTAGATGACGTACACCAAGCTGAAGGTCCCCTATGACGACGACGAGCTGTTTAGTGATCAGCTATCCCGCCTTTCTCGGATGCTGAACCTGTCACCTCCCACTTTTCGTGGCAGAGTGATACCCTGTGTGGTTCCCGAGATCGTCCGCTGGGAGATTGAGACCAGGATTGAGGGTCGCACCATTAGTACTCCCACTGAGACAGTGGTGTACTCGAGGATGTACCCAGGTTGGGAGACTGGTGTCATGATGGCCATGGAGGAGGCACTAGCCCGCATATGTGGTATGTATGTCCAGGAGATATCAGAGTTGGACAATTCCATCTACCAGTTTGGGAGGCGTAACCACGAGGGATGGGCCTTGAGGACCCCAGGACGTCGTGAGGATTTACCTTGGACTGAGGTGCAGTTAGAGGACATGGGATCCTATGCCTTCAACTTGGAGGACATGCTGCGCAGTGAGATGGATGCCACTGATGATGCCAAGTACCAGCTCCTGCAGAAGGATGAGAAGATAGAACAACTAGAAAGCACGATAGAGAAGCTGAAGGAGAAGAACAAAACACTTGAGGCCGCCAATGATAAGCTGTCAGGTAAGGTCGAGGATCAGGAGGCCCAGATTGTAGGCTTTCGAGGACAGTGCGTTTACCTTCACAAGGACCTGATGAAGTACAAGCCTTGGCCGCCCAAGAAGGGAACAACATCTACTGAAGAGAAGAAGGAGTCGACCTCAGAGCTGATAGGAGCGGAGCCTGAGAAGCTGGAGCCTTGCCAGCCCACGATAGAGGGAGATTCTGTGGAGAAGGCTCATGCGGCGCCACCTAGCCCTGTGGTGAAGCGACGCAAGACAGGGAACACTAGAGCGTATCTTGCACAGTTCAAGTAGTGAGACCACCACATTATGTAATAAATCGACGATCTTGTAATGGTTAGTCGTGCCACCTAGTGGTATGACCCTTTTAGACCTTGTTTTCTTAAAACTTGTAGTCAACCTATTGTGCTTGAGGATCTATGTTTGATGTGATCGTCTATGTTATCGAGTACTAGTTGCAATACTTGTTATGATTTTATAGAAATGTGTTTTCTCTTGACCTTCTATGTTTGGGTAGGATCTTCCTTAGATCTCTTCTGTCTAACCCTTATCTATGCTAAGACATAAACCTGTCCTAAACCCAAACAGATGCATCCTCAACGTCAGAACAGTCACAACAACCCTCAGTTGGTGATAGCAATGCAACAGTTAGTTGAAGCTCACACAGGAATGATGCGGGAGATGACTCAGAATATGGCTAACCGCGATAGCAAAGAGCTGCCCCCAGGAGTGCAGCAAGTACTAAATGATCATTCTCGAATAGTACAAATGATGTCCCAGATGGTGGCTAGTACCTATAATAGCCTGCCACAAGATGAGCGTGGAGAAAGATCAACGAAAATTAATACCGAGATAATATGTCAAGCCTGTAAGAGATGCGGAGAAGTAGAACATACCTCTAAGGACTGCCATGAAGAGTGTCCCCACTGTGATACAAGTCACCCAGTTGAAGAATGTCCCATAAGCCAAGTTACTTGTTTCCTATGTGAGGGAACAAATCATATTCCGGCTGAATGCAAGTTTTATTCCACAGTGCAACGGATAAATCAACAAGCTAAGGATAGAATGAGCCAACTGCCAGAAAGGACCCCTGAAGATGGAAGACTCAAAAGAAAGATGGAAGATAAAGACATGGGGATAGCACTCAACCATACCACTAAGTGCTGCTACTCATGTGAAGAAGAAGGACACTTGTCTAGGAATTGCTCGAAGAAGAGAGAATGTTTTTCCCCGACTGTAGTGGAATATGAAGAAAACGAAGTGAGAGATCTCCTAGCCCTAGAAAGACCAAAAAGAAAGAAGGACAACAGCAAGGTGATGTGCTTCAAATGCAAGGAGCTAGGACACTATGTGACCAAATGCCCAAAATTGCATCATAAGGTAAACATGCAAGGTAGCACGAAAAGAGACATCCAAATGATCACCTGTTTCAAGTGCAAACAAAAGGGACACTACTCGAATAAATGTTCAGAGAAAGGAACTCCAAGACCTCAGTAACGTGGAACGACTGAAGGATGCTACAATATACAAGGAGGAAACACAACAAGATGTAGCCAATTTGGAAGAGCTTGTATGCCATTACTGCCTTTTAATAAATATTGTAAGGACTTGTAAGAGCCAAGGACAACCTGGTTAAATGAATTATATTCCTCAATGAGATGGCAAGCCGAAGGATTTGTAACTCAAGAGTTAATGTCATACGATCGAGTTGCGCAAAACCCTAACTAAGGAACGATAGATTTGTTTTAAAAAAATTAGTTTGGAAACACAGGTTCTCATTTCAAGAAAATTTTGGCAAAGCCAGTGAGGTTGACCAAGAGTTAGAATACGAGGTTTGCAAACCATGTATGAAGTAATGATTTGGGTGCAGGATGGATTGATCACCATTCCTACTACTCTTATTATTCGCTCTCATAATGTTGGTTTTACACACCTAGAGAGACATACCTACATGAGAGACGACGTCTTTAAGCCATGACCTTAGGAGGATAGATATGTTACACCCTTCGTAGTGTGTCAGTGTGGCCAAAACGTAAGAATACGGTGAGGAACGACTACACGTTTCAGAAGCATTTTTCCCAGTGGACCTTGAATGCAGAGACGATTCAATTTCGACTTCAATTCCCCGACTTCTCGTTTCGACTCCCCACGCGGCCTGTTCGACTACCCCTGAGCCTATAAAAGAGGACTCTCCCCTCTCCAGAGAATCACAACAGAGACTGCCACCACCACCTATGAGAATTCCACCTGATTCCAAAGCCCAGCGCCACCGAAGTCTACCTCATCCCGACCTACGATGTTGTGAGACACCTCTCCAAATCCATGGAACCCTGTTCCTGCCCATGAGAGCGTCCTCAGATCCCTTTTCCCTGAAAAGGAATCCATCTTCGAGATATGATCAAGTTGTTCAGCGCCTTTCAACAACTATGAAGACGGTTGCTAAAGGAATTCTTAAGGACCATCTGGTGCCTGCGGCAAGTAGCACGACTTGCTCCGGTAACTTGAATGGGTTCAACAATGCTGGTTATAAGGCGACCTTCCGTCCCTTAAAGGTGCCAGTACCTCTGACAGAGTCCACCTTGTTTACCCCTATGAAATACTTGAGAAGACTGCAGAGGGATGCCATCCCAATTCCTTGGGATGTGTGGTCTCATCATGTTCGTGGGGCAAGCATGCAAAACTTGACACTGGGTCATCTTTTGAGATTCTGCAACAAAAATCAGCTAAAAAGCAACAAGGAGTATGGTGATGGCATGTATGCTGTCGTGACCATGGTAAAGACCGACCAAGAAAAGGCTAGGTACACATTCTTGGACGATGTGGACTACCTTCTTGAAGACAACGCGATGGATGATATCTGCCTATCACCAGA
Source organism: Dactylis glomerata (assembly GCA_007115705.1). Taxonomy (NCBI): domain Eukaryota; kingdom Viridiplantae; phylum Streptophyta; class Magnoliopsida; order Poales; family Poaceae; genus Dactylis; species Dactylis glomerata. The sequence continues at coordinate 930,226 of QXEO01000302.1, forward strand.
ATAGGATGGAACATCTGGAATGCCACTTCTGAGCATAGCGGCGAACATCGACACTTCTGAGAAGGGCGATTTCAAAAAAATGACGCGACAATGAATTCAAGCTGGGAACAAAATGCAAGTGCCTAAGGAAACATCAAGATACCACCAAGCAAAATCTTCTTTAAGGGTGGTAGCACCCTAATCCCATTAAGATCCCTAAACCTTGTAACCTTCCTTCAATCTCGAGGATGAGATTTCTTTAAGGGTGGTAGTCTGTAACATCCCAAGATTTTGTCAGATTTTGGGGAAAATTTTTCGCTTTTGTATTACTTGAGATGATTGAAATTTCGCAGGGATTTAAATTTTTTTGAGTCTATTTGAAAGCTTTATTAGAAAACTATTTTAAACCTTCTATTATTTTCTTGAAGAACTTCCTTGAGAAAGATCAAGTATCCAAATGCTATTTCCTCTGCAAGCTTGCTTGCAAAAGAAATGTCTTACAAAGTGATTTATAAAGCTTTCTATGCCAAAGGAATGTTTGAAAAGTATATTTCAAAAACTATATTGTAAAAGCTTTTCTCTGATTTTGGAAAGGGATTATTTAAAACCCAAATTCTATTTGCATTATGCAAATAAAAGCCCTTGGCCAATTCATATAGTTTTTATAGAAAGTTGTTTTAATTATGAAAACATGTTTATTACTGTTCTGTATTGTTGTTTTGAATTTTAGAAACTTTACAAAGTTGGTTTGAATCAATTTGAATCAAATTTGAAAAGGGTATGAAGAAATAAAGAAAACAGAAAAAGAAAAAGCGAAAAGAGGAAATAGAAATAGAAACGGACCCTGGGAAGCCTTTCGGCCCAACTCCAGAAGCCAGCCTCGGCCCAGCATCACCCCGCCCCGAACCGGTACCCCTGCCCTCTCTTCCCTCGCTGCCATGTGGGCCCCGCGTGTCATCCCCCTCCTCCCGCAATCTCCTCCCCCTCTCTCCGTTTCTGGAAACGGTCACCGGAGTAACACCCCCCCGTTGATTTCTCCCGAGTAATGGCCATCAAGACCGCACCTATAAGTACCCCGCACCCTCCTCTCACTCCCCTCCCCTCCTCTCCTCGAACCAGGCCGCCAGGCTGCTCAAATTCCTCGTCAGAGGTCCGCTCGTCTGCGAGCATCCCCGGTAGGATTCGCCAACGACGGTGAGCCCGAGCCCCTCCCCTCACCTCTGTTCTCTTCGCCTTGACCCGGCGCACACCCCTGACCCCTCCTTCAAACCTCTTCTGCAGCAAATCGAGCTCGTCGACGCTCACCCGAAGACCATCTCCGCTCCAGTCGCCTCTCCACGCGAGTGCAGGACGAAATCGACGACGCCGTCACCACCGTCGGACTTCCCTCGTCGAGCTGAACCTCGTCCGCGCCTTCGTCACCACCAGAACCCTCAGCATCGTCGGCAACGTCAACCCCCAGTGCGCAAGCTCGCCGCCGGCGACGCACGGAAACCCTGGGTAAGCTTCTCTCCTCACCGATTCGTATCGTCCGTTCGATCGAGATCCAAAAGCCCAGATCGCTTCACTTAAACGAAGAGGTATCTGTCGATCTGATCCGTCCAGATCCCTTTTGATCCAACGTCCCACAACCTTAATCCGCCCGAATCGGTACGGACCAATCAGACCACGCCGCGTGTCGGCCTCTGGTTCAAATAGAAACTCGAATTAGAAATTCAAACCAGATTCGATTCCAATCTTGCAGAATTCATATCTTTTGATCTGTAGGTCCAAAAATAACAAATGAGATACCGTTGAAATCCTTGAAACCTATAGAATGCAGTAGTACAATAAAATCCCATATTTCATGGGTTCAATTCGAAACTATTTTCAAATTGGGATTGAACCTTCTGTTAGTTTGTTTAATTCATATCCTTTGAACCAAGTGTCCAAAAATTACAAATTTGTGGTCTCTGGATTCCTTGGAACTTGCAGAACATCATAGGATCAAGAAAATCCAAACTTGATACGTGCACACACTTTGTGCATCCAAATCTTATCAAATCACCTTTTGGCCATATCTTGGGTTCTAAAAACTTACTTTAGAATGACTCCACTTACAGTGACAATACTTTACTGCAAGCTACCCAGTAGTATCACTCCCATATCTGAATGAAACACTTCACTATTATTCAAATTCTAATATGAGGATTTGAGTAATTTCCATTATAAGAGTAGATCTATTCTTGTTCAATAATGTTTCCCTTTCTATTTAGCAAATCCTACTTTCATACCTAGGTATCAAATATCATCTTGAAATCACCTTGATCCAATGTCATATTCATCTAAAGTACATCATGTCTTGTTCACACATATTCAAACTACAATTGGGTTGTTTGAGTATAGAGTGATACCTCTAATCTTAGTTTCTACCCTACCACTGTGGCATCGATCAAATCAACGATCATAGTACTAAACCCAATCATACCTACTCATCCGGAACCTTAAGCCATGTTCCACACATCACCCATACCTATCCTATACCTATAGCCATTTATTCATGTCTAATCAACCTTAACCTTGCATAGAATCATTCAATTAACAAATGAGTTAATTGAGTAACTCAATGCTCCTTATTCCTAGCCCAATGACTAGGTGTAATACATATACTATTCAAGGATAATTGTTACTGCACTTATTCGATAGTATTACTATTACACTATTTTGTCTGCTATGTGAGTTACCCACGTAAGATACTCCAAGATTCATTATGCTGTGATAAAGCATAAAGATTTTCACTCATACACCTTGTCAATTCATATATATATTCAAACAGCAAATGAGCTACTTGAGTAGAATATGGATTCACCTCGAACCAAGATTTTAATAATGTGGAGTTGTTATAACCCGTACCTTAGTATGTGTTATACACCATGTTGATCAACGAGCCATTGAGCCCTACCCCAAATATCAACCATCTATACCAAATCCAATACCCACTCAGTGTTGTTTACAGGTATTGAACTATTCAACTTGCAAATGTGCCATTTGAGTATTTCAAACGTTCCTCAAAGTCGCTTAGACCATTTCCCTCCCAATCATACTGATCCTTCCTAACCAAGCCCTCAAATTCATTCAAGATCCTCTACCATGCCCTCCAAATCACAACATCTCAATAAAACTAAATGGTCAAACAAATACCTTTGATTGCTTAAATTGCTTGTATGTGGTTGTTTGGAGTGTTTATGTCATGATCCTTTTTATACTATAGTTGGTGCGAAGGACTACACGCTTAGTAGAGAGAAGGGAAGCGTCTTGTTCTTCAGAAAGGCAAGTGACACACATATCCCTTACCTATTTTATTTATGCATTAGTATATCCACCTCTTGTAGTATGCATGATAGGTGTTTTACTCAACTGTTTTATCAAATGCTTAGATCCTAGTAGTGTGTAGCTATCCCTCAAACCCCACCTGAATAGGATGCTAAAAACCTTGTTATTTCTGATGCCATGCTAAGATCACTTGAAAAGTGTTTTGTAAAAAGTTAAGAACTTCAACTAAAATGAAACACCTGGGTGGATTGGTTTGATAAGATGAGGCGAGGTAGGTGGGTTCTGGGACGCATGCCTTGTAAGAGGATGTGGGAACAGAATACCGCTCGGGATGGCCACCCAGGAACAAAGAGATGGCTATGTCTTCCATGCTTAGTGTACTTCCAGTGCAGCCTTATGACATTATGGCCTCTGTCTTGACTGATTAGAATGTGGGAGTGCAACTTGTCGGCAAGAAGTGGTGGTAGATGAATTGTAGGTTGGGAACGGTTCTTGCCAAGTTAGTTGTCCTCTCCTTCTAAAAGGTCTCGTTTCATTTTATGTATGGGCATAAAATGAATCGTAAGGTGAAAGTGCACAACCCTTGCAAGGTGTTTAAATCTAATCGATTAGCCGTGTCCTCGGTTATGGACAATTGAGTCTCTAGACATGGAATGTACGGAATAATCTCATCACCTCTTCTGAATGATTAAAATTCTGTCTAGAAACCCTTAGGTAGGAACTAAGGACCATACACTCCGAGGGGTGGTGGTGCCTGAGGTTCCGACTTTGTCGAATTTCGCCCAGTACTACATGCCTAGCTAGTATGTGGCTATTGGGGGTTATCTCGACCCTTGAAAATATAAAACTTTGAAAGTAATACTTTGAGAAAGAACTATAGGATAAAACTGGCTTTATGCAAATCAGCCTATGAGATCTACCAGCCAAATACTCATGTAGATAGACCCCTCACAACATCCTCCAATTATGTGTCATTTGCCAGTACATCATTGTACTGACCCCATTGGGGCTGCATATTCAACGTGCAGGTTTTACTTCGAGTAAGGAACCAGGATTAGGATCTCGAGCTTACATTCCAACATGGCTGCCTGTGGCACGTGATGAAGATGGAGGCTCTTTGCCACCTTGTTATTTCCGTTGTGTAAATTGTAAGGTTTGAGTACTTTGTATCTGGATCCGCGATGAAATCTTGATACTATGCAATGAGTATTTCATTTTGTTCTGTGGTGCTATCATTGATCTAGGGAATAGCACTTAACACGGATGTTCCACCTTGTCCTCAAGGTTGGGGCGTTACACCAACAAATCAACATCATAGAATTACATAACGGTGATCTCAATCATGTAGGGCAGCTAATGAGATCTAAACATGAAGCACATGGTGGAGAAGACAACCATCTAGCTACTGCTATGGACCCATAGTCCAAGGTAGACTACTCACTCATCGCTCCGGAGGCAAGCATGGCGATGAAGAAGACCTCCGGTGGCGATTCCCCTCTCCGGCAGGGTGCCGGGAAGAGCTTCTGGACCCTCCTGATCTTCGGGTCGACGGCGGCGGCGGATCGCGATGTGTTCTGGAAAACTGATCGGGCCCTTAGGTTTTTCTCGTCGGTGGGTCTTTATAGGCGAAGGGGCGATGTCAGAGGAGGGACCAGGCCCCCTCACACAGGGGTGGCGCGGCCAGGGGCCTGGCCGCGCCGCCTGTGCGTGTGGGGCCCACGTGGCCCTCCTCCGTCTCTTCTTCGGATGTCTGGAAGCTTCCCCGTGATATAAGTCTTCAGGAACTTGTTTCGTCCAATTCCGAGAATATTTCCTGTGTATCACTTCTGAAACACAAAAACAGCAGAAAACAGGAAACTGGCACTGTGGCACTTCGTTAATAGGTTAGTTCCGGAAAATGTATAAAAATGCCACTAAGTGTAACGAAACAATAGGCAAATGGTGTAAAAACAAGCATGGAGCATCAAAAATTATAGATACGTTTGAGACGTATCAAGCATCCCCAAGCTTAACTCCTGCTCGTCCTCGAGTAGGTAAGTGATAACAAAGAATAATTTTTGAGGTGACATGCACCTACACAATCTTGATCATATATGCAAGCATTGGTGAGCTGGGATCAACATAACTTAAAACATGGGCATGAAAGATATAATCATGACAATAAGAACTTAGCAACCATGTTGTAAACATGTAAATGAACACAAACAAAAGATCATGATAATGAAACAATGAAAGTCAAACGTGTGTTCAAATCATAAGGAAAAACATACAAATGGTTTTCAGCTTGTCCTTCAAAGAGAGCAAAACATAAATGCATAGGACACCTCAAAGTTTAAGAGGGCGACTAGATACAAATAATTTAAGAACAAGTGAAACCAACAATATGAATCAATCAATGAACTTTGGGACAATGCATATCACACTAAGAATGGCAACTATGCTCTCTTAATGGTGCATAAAGAAAGAAGGTGGTGACTCAACATAAAAGTAAAAGAAAGGCCCTTCGCAGAGGGAAGCAGTGATTGCAAGTTTTATAACCTTCAAAAATTATGGTACTTACCGGCTTTGAGCTCTCATTGCCCCCATCATAAGCATCTTGAATGGTTAAAGTTAATGCGAGAACAATTATGATGCATATGCTTGACAAATCATAAGTTGAAAACCTCGTGTCCCGTGAATACGAGTACCCAAACCATGCTACTTTACTTACAGTCCCAAGCAAGGCTCTTGTCATTGTAAATATATGTGTATCATTGAGAACCGCCAATGGGGTACCTCCGTGCCCGATGACATGGAACAAGCCCACACCAAAATGACAGGACAAGCAGACAATGAACACCTCGACATCTCTTTTATTTGCTATATTGTTTAGCTTTTTATTATGAGATGCGTCATCGAATGTTCACCATGGGTATGCTGCAAATTTCCACCATGAATTATGCATGGCTTAGATTGGCGGCCCGGCATTTCCCTAACACATATAAAAACTCCATGATCCTCACAAGATTCCCAATTCATTTCACACCGCGGGCATCCATAAACAAAAGATCACGATATCAACTCAAATAAGAAGTGCAATGTTGAAAGCTTGCCCATGACTGCATGGCTGGGCTAGAATCCAACTTACAACTTGGAAGCATAACAACTCAACATAAAAGACCACAATGTCAAATTTTTAAGAACAGGAAAAGTAAAGTGTGCCTTCCGGTTCGTGAGAGCTTTACTGACCGAATTTCGCATAACACTGGTAAGAGTTTAATTTGAAGAGAAAATAAAAGCAAGTCAAATTTACTTGGAATAGCAAATTGCTAGTAGGTATGTATGGTGGACACTTTGAAAAACTTTGGCTTTTGGGTGTTGGATGCACGAGTAGAGCTCATACTCAGTACAAGGCGAGGGCTAGCAAAAGACTGGGAGCGACCAACTAAGAGAGCAGTAATGGCCATAATCATGCAAAGCGACAAAGTGACATTAAAAGAAGCATGCGATGGCATCAAAAGTCAAAAAATAAATGATCATGAAGGCTATTGGCGACTTTGTAGGAGTCTAACATGTGTGAGCATGCGCCAAGTCAACCCAAATAAAGCATCAAGGAGAAAACCAAAATAATGCTTCCATACAATAAAAACAACGCATGATTTTTTCAAAGGCTCATTAAGCAATCTCAGTTATTTGAGACAAGTCATGCTACAGCAAAACCACTAAGAATACTATCAAAAAGACATCAAGCATGACATGAAAAAGCCTAAGCCGCAGTCTACACAAGCTCCTTCTTGTACCACTATTTTGCACAAAGCTTTTTCTCTTTTCCAGCACCATTTGAAATTTTTATAAACACCTCTTTTGATGAAAACCAATGAAGATCAGAGGCAAAAATACACCTTGATGAAAAGATATGACAAGATCTGAACGTAAATCAAGGCGAAAACGAAAACCAAAAGCAGTAGCAGAAATAGTAGAACGCTCGATTTTTAATAAGAGTGAAAACTAGAGCGTTCTTTGCAAATGAAAACGAGTACATCTCCTCCAAAGAAAATTTGTTGGGGTCCAACCATTTATTGCAGCAAACAAACAAACTAAACCAACTAAGAAAACTAAAACAACTGACGCTCCAAGAAAAACACATAGTGCATGAAGCAATAAAAATATAGTGTTTTGAAAGGTGACCTGATTTTTGCCGATGAAGAAGGGGTGCCTCGGGGGCATCCCCAAGCTTTGACGCTTGTACTTCTTGGATATTTCTTGGGGTGATGCATGGGCATCCCCAAGCTTGAGATTTTGTCCATTCTTCAACTCATCTCATCATTCTCCAATCCCTACACTTGAAAACTTCCTTCATACAAAACTAAACACAATTCTATTAGCAACATTAGTGTAAGCATAAAATATATTCAACCTCTTTTAGCTTCAGGTTTCAACCCAAAACCACAACATATAAAGTATATACTACTGTAGTAACTTCCACAAGAGTTCCATGATCAAAAAGAACTCAAAAGAAAGCGATCAAGTGGCAAAACAAATATTGGCAGAAATCTGTCAAAACTGGACAGCTGACAAACGACGAATTTTTGAGGGATTTTCCGTTGCTCAAATCAAAAAGTGTTCAACTAAGAAAAGTTTGGATATAACCTGGGGCATATGCACAAGAAATCGCAGGTCCAAAAGATATACAGAGAATTTTCACGAATTTTTACGGTGCAGCACCGAAAACAGTTTCAGGACAGCAACATCCCCAAATCTTTACCTTACTCAAATTAGAGGCTTCTCTTGGCACAAAAACGAAATAAACAAGATAAGGAGCGGTCATTACAGTAGTAATGACTTCCAAGACTCAAATAAAAGAAAAAGTACTGAAAAGAAACATTGGGTTATCTCCCAAGAGTGCTTTTCTTTAACGCCTTTGAGCTAGGCGCAGAAAATTGCGAATCAAGTAATATCAGCAGAAGCATTAAGATCGACAGCAGAGATCTTTTCAACAATGAAGGAAAACATGTTCAACTGAGTTTTTGAAACTCCTTTACGATCACGCATTGGCACACTACTTTCATCAAAAAGATTTTCAGGGCAAATCCAACTAGAATTCTTTTCCCAAGCATCATGAATTCCTATAAGTTCATAAGGTATTGGTACTTTAAAATCATCGGGCGTACCAACAACCTTAACAGGCGAGCCAAGCTTATTAAACTTCTTAAAAACTTTCCTAGCCTCAATTGCAACATCTCTAAATTCTGTGCGCAAGGTTTCAAAGATAAAAGCTTTCTTTTCGGGATCCTCCATTTCATGAAGCTTAAGGAACATGTATTGCATAGAAGAATTAAGACTAGCAAACCTAGCTTCTAACATGTGAACTAAATGAGCAGAAGCAACTTCATAACTAGGGGCTAACTCAACCAAAGACTTTTCCTCAACTTCCTTATGCATACTATTGTGATTAAAGAACTCCTCAATGTTACTTTTGCCAATAATTGAACCACTCCCTACAGAGAGGTCCTCCAGAACGAACTCAGGGAACAACATGATAAACTAAAGTAAAGAAGTAACAACTACCAAGGATTCTAATTTTTTTGGGTTTTTGATATAAAAAGCAATGTAGGTAAAATAAAATAAAGTAAAGCAAAACAAATAACAAAGTAAAGAATGTGTGTGCGAAGAACTCCCCTCGCAGAAGTCTTCTCTCTTCCCCGGCAATGGCGCCAGAAAAGTAGCTGCTACTCCAAGTTGATGTGGGAGCAAACTGTCCTTGTGCGTGGTGAATGACCAGCCCGTTGGGAACCCCAAGAGGAAGGTATGATGAGTGCAGCAGCAAGTTTTCCCTCAGTTAAGAAACCAAGGTTTATCGAACAGGAGAAGAGAGACGATGACGACTGAAGGTGTTGTGGAACCTGCACACACACAAACAAATACTTTGTTCCCAACTTGCGATGAGGTTGTCAATCTCACCGGTTGCTTAAAACAAAGGTTATGAGTGTATCGAGTGGAAAACAGTAGAGTATATGCGAGTAAAGTAAACAGTGCGGGAAAAGTAAACAGGTGATTGCAATATGATTAAAATAGGACCGGGGTCCACAGTTCACTAGTGGTGTCTCTCCATAGATAAAATAACATGCTGGGTAAACAAATTACAGTTGGGCAATTGATAGAATAAAGATAACGTGATATGTCAAGAAGATCACTATGAGATTTACTCTGGGCATTACAACAAAATACATAGACCGCCATCCAACTGCATCTATGACTAATAATCCACTCCCGGGGATATCATCCGAACACCCTAGAAGTATTAAGTTGCGAACAACAGATAATTGCATTAAGCAAAGTGTGTAATGTAAACAAAGCATATGCCCTTGAGCATACGAATGTTGTTTTCTCCCTAGTAGCAACAGCACATCTACCACCTTAGAGGTTTCTGTCACTCCCCCAGGTGAAATAGAGACATGAACCCACTATCGAGCATAAATACCCCCTCTTGGAGTCACTAGCAACTACTCGGCCAAGATAGCTACTAACAACGGAGAGCATGCAAGATCATAAGCAACATAGAGATAACAAAAGATATAATTCAGTACAGCAACTTAATCATAAACACCAATATTCATCGGATCCCAACAAACCAACATCATAGAATTACATAACGGTGATCTCAATCATGTAGGGCAGCTCATGAGATCTAAACATGAAGCACATGGTGGAGAAGACAACCATCTAGCTACTGCTATGGACCCATAGTCCAAGGTAGACTACTCACTCATCGCTCCGGAGGCAAGCATGGCGATGAAGAAGACCTCCGGTGGTGATTCCCCTCTCCGGCAGGGTGCCGGGAAGAGCTTCTGGACCCTCCCGATCTTCGGGTCGACGGCGGCGGCGGATCGCGATGTGTTCTGGAAAACTGATCGGGCCCTTAGGTTTTTCTCGTCGGGGGGTCTTTATAGGCGAAGGGGCGATGTCAGAGGAGGGACCAGGCCCCCTCACACAGGGGTGGCGCGGCCAGGGGCCTGGCCGCGCCGCTTGTGCGTGTGGGGCCCACGTGGCCCTCCTCCGTCTCTTCTTCGGATGTCTGGAAGCTTCCCCGTGATATAAGTCTTCAGGAACTTGTTTCGTCCAATTCCGAGAATATTTCCTGTGTATCACTTCTGAAACATAAAAACAGCAGAAAATAGGAAACTGGCACTGTGGCACTTCGTTAATAGGTTAGTTCCGGAAAATGTATAAAAATGCCACTAAGTGTAACGAAACAATAGGCAAATGGTGTAAAAACAAGCATGGAGCATCAAAAATTATAGATACGTTTGAGACGTATCATCAAACAACAAGTATCAAGAGATCAATCACACAAATCAAAGTCAAGGGATACAAGGGAACCCAAGACACAAGGGCCCTCAAGAAAATGAGAGGGGAAAGTAAATCGCTTCGGTGAGGATGTAGATCAAGGCCTTCTCCTTCGATTCTCCAAAGATCAAGAGCTTTGGTGGGTTGAGGGAGGAGATCTTGTGATTTTGGTGGCTCCAAATGGGGTGTTCTTCTAGTGCAGGATGAGCAGCTTGAGGTTGAAGAAGGGAAGGGGTATTTATAGCCCCTCCCAAAATGCAGCCGTTGCTGACTTGGAGGGGCGGATTATCCAGCCAAAGTATGGCTAGATTATCTGGCCAGCCGGATTATCCGGCCCCCTGGCCGGAATATCCGTCCCCGTATCTGGTTGACGCCGAGCAAAGTCCGGCCCCATTCCAGGGGAGCGCCGGCCCTGGGACTTAGCCGTTTTTCTGATGCCTCGCAGAGGGGGCGGAATATCTGGCCCCTGGCCAGATTATCCGGCCTGAAACAGGGAGATGCCACCCCAGAGACTTAGCCATTTCTTGAGCTAAAAAACCTGCATCACTTAACACGCACTTAAAATTCCTAATGTTGTTATCTAACACACAAAACATGAGGGATACAAAGTATGCACTTTCAATCTCCCCCTTTTTGGTGTTAGATGACAACACTAGGATTTGCAAGAGAGATCGAATATTTCAAACAACAAATATTTGAGCAAGTAATAAAGCTCCCCCTAAATGTGTGCATCTACACAATTAAGTTCGAAGGAGAACCACAAGAGTTTGTAGGGAGCATACCTCTTCATAGATAATTCAATCAATATGGAATTCCAAATATGATAATGATGAGAAACCGGACCAAATTCCATAGCCATCTCACACATATACCAAGAGCTCACAAATTCATAATTGAACAAGCATAATGTTCCACAAAGCACATATAAAACATAGAACATAGTCTCATACACACCATAGTAGCAAATAAACCACACAAATTGTTCCAAACTTAAAGCAAGTAAAATAAGAAGAAACACAAGCGCCAAATGAATGATAAACGTGCAAGCTTGTGTTCCCACCCATGCAAATTCCGTGAGACTCCTAATAGAACTACTTCTCCCCCTTTGGCATCAAGACACCAAAAAAGGAGAAGAGCGATGCGACACGCCCCAAGGAATCAATCCTCCCAATCACCGATGTCGTCGGAGCCCTCAGCATAGTCATGTCCGCCATCATCATCATCACCTCCAGCATCTTCATCCTCCATGTCCTCCTCAGCCTCTGCATGAGTATCTCCTGTGGGAGCATCTGGAGTAGCAAAGACATGCTTCTGCATATCAACCCAGTTGTAGCGATCGGTGTTCCAAGCTTCATAGGACGTAGCTGCGGTAGGGGTGGGATCGGCGGTCTGAGCACCACTGAGACGGTGAAGGATCAGCTGCTGGGTGTCCTGAATATTCTTCCTCTCAACATATGCCTGATAGTTCTCACGGTGGATCTCAACCTTCATGCAAAGAACGTTCCTCTCAAACCAACTGAGCTTCCTCACTTCTCTGTACATAGCAGACGTAGCAGCCCTCTGATCACGAGTAGAAGCACTCGACCTCGCATCAGCCATCAAGGAACTCGGATAAGCAGTGGCTGGAGCAGGAGTCTTCTTCCTCTTGATATACATCTTCTTGACTAGGTGCTCCACACAGTCATCATGGATATCATAATCTGTAAGGGCATGCTTGATGAGAAGCATGATGTAGGGAGCATAGGGCACCGTGTTCCTCTGAACGATAGCATCCTTAATCTCATAAAAGATGAAATCCATCACATCAAGAGTGAAGTCCTCATCTGGGTCGGTAGAAGTGGCACACTGATGAGCAAAGAAGAGGAGGTCAACAAGTGAGGTGCGGATGGCATCATTGTTACCACCACTAGGAGCAATGTTCTCTCTGAAAATGCGGACAAGCTGATCATAGAGTGGAAGCAGGCCATTGATAAAGCCCACAACGCCGGTGGAGTCATAGAGATCATAAAGCTTATCCTTGTCAGGCTTTGTCCCTGGAGAGTGAACACGGTGACCCACAGGATTGTGCCCATTATAAGCATACCCCAAGAGAGAGGCAAACACAGAGAAGTCCGCTGTACATTCATGCTCTCCAGACATCCACTTCATTGACTTCTGAGGATTAGGCAAGATCACAAGAGTGGCATAAAATTGCTTGATGAGGCCAGGGTTATAGTTGCACTGAAGGGTAGCCAACTCCATCAATCCCATCTTCTCAATCACAGAAATAGCTTCATGAAAGTAGGTCTTGCTGCGAAGGTGATCAAAATCAATAGGATGCATCGGTCGACATGGATTCTTGAAATGCTCATAGATATCACGGTAAATGGCCCACTGCTCTTCATTCCAAAAACCACGGTCCTCAATATCTTCATCTCTGGGTGTGGCGTACCAATTGTTGCGCCGCACCAGAATGTAATCTGCCTCAGGCATGCTCTTGTAGTTGGGACGAGTATCTTTGCCTTTGCGACGATGGGCTTGAGCCTTGGCAGCCTTTTCTTTCTCAGCTTTCCTAGCAGCTTCCCTCTGACACTGACGGATTGCAACCTCATCAACTAGGACTCCGTCTTCATTCGGAATCAACCGGCGCATGTGCTTCGGCAAACTCGAATCACCTGTGAAGGAGAGAGACATGGATAGCATGGGGATAAGCATATGCACACGAGTTACTAAAAGATAAACAAGAATCATGTTGTATGAAAGGGCAATCTTCACACGAGAAATCAAATTGATGGCAGCAATTTAGAAAAAAAATGTCAGGCCGGATTATCCGGCCAGGGGGGCCGGATAATCCGCCCCCTCAAAAATTTTCCTAACAGCTTGCTGCAGCACACGAATTTGATAGATCGGGGAAGAAGAAACATACAACAAGATTCATGCCAGATTAAAACAACAAATAGAGGGCCAATCACCAAGATAATGCAAAAAGGTAACATCACATCATAGGGATAGGAGATGAGAGAGATACCCGCATCCATGGCAAAAACGGCTTGGTGAAGACCCTCCCGAGGAGGAGGAGACCCAACACCGACGAGGAGAGGCCGAGAGAACGGCCGGAGCTCCGGCGGCGGAGGAGGGAAGGCGGCGGCAGCGGCTGGGGAACCCTAGGGGTGGGGGAAAAGAACTGCCCCCCGACCCCTCCCTTTAAATACCCAGCCACGAGAAGGCCGGATATTCCAGCCAAAGTGAGCCCGGAATATTTGGCCCCACCGGATATTCCGCCCAAGGGGGTGGATATTCCGGCCTGGAGCGCCAGAGAGCAAACAGCCTCAAATTTTCAAAAACAGAAGTTCTTTTTGATGAAAACTAAACTCGTGTGCATAGATTAGATGTCTTGAGATAGGATGGCTTAGGTGAGAGAGCAAGCATGGAGTGGTTCTCGGCACTTGACATTGTAAGAACAAATCAACGCAAAATCCAATGCAAGTGCCTTCCCATATCAAAGTAAGAAACAACACCAAGAAAGAACACCAAGGATTCAAATAAGATATGCAAGGAATCAACTCTTCGAAAAGAAGAGGTCGGTGGCCGAAGCCACCATGTTTGAGTGTTATGGCATTGGACCGCGAAGATGTATCTTGGGTCCATAACCACTACTCGTCATTGAAGCTCATATATCACAAAAATGATATTAAGAGAATGATATGGTTACTATCAGCATTATGGGGGGAGGGATAGCCCAATTGATTAGGACTGCACTCCCCCTATCTCCATGCCCACACCTAAACCAAACAAGTATTGAAATATAGGTGTATTTGCAAGATGCTCAAGCCACACTCCTTGAATCAATGATATTTAGCTCATTCCTCAAATATCCAAATCTTGCTTCATCAAGAGGCTTCGTGAATATATCGGCAAGTTGATCCTTGGTGCAAACATATGCAAGCTCAATATCACCACGGGCAACATTATCTCTAATAAAATGATTCTGGATCTCAATATGCTTGGTTCTTGAATGTTGCACTGGATTATAGGCGATCTTGATAGCACTTTCATTGTCGCATAAAAGAGGCACTTTGTCACAATTGACACCATATTCCTTTAAAGTTTGCCTCATCCACAACAATTGAGTGCATCCACTTGCGGCGGCAATGTATTCGGCTTCGGCGGTGGAGAGAGATATACAATTTTGCTTCTTAGAAGACCAACACACCAAAGACCTACCAAGAAATTGGCAAGCTCCGGAGGTTGATTTCCTATCATCCTTGTCACCGGCCCAATCCGAATCCGTGAAACCACAAAGAGAGAAATCCGAGCCTTTGGGATACCAAAGCCCATAAGTTGGGGTATGAACCAAATATCGAAAGATCCTCTTAACCACCGTAAGGTGGCTTTGTTTAGGAGTAGCTTGATACCTTGCACACACACCTACACTTAACACAATATCGGGTCTAGATGCACAAAGGTAAAGCAACGAACCGATCATAGAACGGTATACCTTTTGATCCACGTTTTTACCATTGGGATCTAGTTCAAGATGACATTTGGTGGCCATTGGTGTGGCAGCCCCATTTAGTTCCTTCATCTTGAACCTCTTGAGCATGTCTTGAACATATTTGGCTTGATTAATAAAAGTCCCTTCTTTCAATTGCTTGATTTAAAAACCAAGAAAGAACTTCATTTCGCCCATCATAGACATCTTGAACCTATCGGTCATAAGCTTTGAGAATTCATCATTAAAAGCTTTGTTAGTAGAGCCAAAAATAATATCATCAACATATAGTTGGCATACGAAAAGCTCCCCATTGACCCTCTTTGTAAAAAGAGTGGGATCGATTTTCCCAACTTCAAACCCACGGTCTAACAACAACTCCCTAAGGTGCTCATACCACGCACGTGGGGCTTGTTTAAGGCCATAGAGTGCCTTATGGAGTTTGTAGACATGGTTAGGGAAGTTGAGGTCCTCAAACCCCGGGGGTTGCTTAACATACACTTCCTCTTTCAATGGACCATTTAGAAAAGCACTTTTAACATCTATTTGTTGCAACTTAAAATTATGATGAGTGGCATATGCAAGAAGGATACGGATGGACTCAAGGTGAGCCACGGGAGCATAAGTTTCTCCAAAGTCAATCCCTTCAACTTGAGAGAAACCTTGAGCAACCAATCTTTCCTTGTTCCTCACAACAATTCCATGCTCATCTTGCTTGTTCTTGAATATCCACTTTGTGCCAATCACATTGAGGCACTCCTGTGGCTTCTCCACTAACACCCACACATTATTGTGCTTGAAGTTATTGAGTTCTTCATGCATAGCATCCAACCAATCCGGATCTTCAAGTGCTTCAAATACTTTCTTGGGTTCAACCATGGAGATATAGGCATGATGATTGCTAAATTGTGCCAATTGACGCCGGGTTGACACTTTGCTCCTTAAATCTCCAATAACCCTTTCAAGGGTATGACCTTAAGTTCCAAGTCCCTTTCAACTCTTCTCTTGCAACGGGCTTCGATCTCCTCATTTGACCTCAGAGGAATCACTTGATCATCTTGATTATTTTGGTCCCCATCTTGACCATCAAATTGACCTTGATCATCATTATGCACATCATCACTCTCTTCATGAGTAGGTTGATCTTGGTCTTGTGAAGAATTAGGGGCGGTTGAGATAACCGGAGAGGATGGTGGTGCCCCTTCTTCTTCATGAAGGTCCTTGTCTTGTTCTTCGGTTGGTGCATTAGTTGCTTCTTTGGAGAGGCTTGTTGAGCTTGCGTAGATGAGGGCTCCACTTGAGTAGAGCATAGTCCTTCTCGGTCCGCCACAAGGTGTCCCTTAATGGGGCGGAAAAATCCCACACCTATTCTTCTTATGGCACCTTGAGGTATTTCATCATCTACATCACAAGCAACAACATCTTGCCCCCTTGGGAGCCATCATTTTCTTTGAATACCACACTATAAGATTCTTCAACACGTCCGGTGGACTTGTTGAAGACTCTATAAGTGTGGGATTCGGCACCATAACCAACAAAAATACCTTCTATAGCTTTCGGATCAAATTTACCTAAACGAACTCCTTTTCTTTGAAAGAAACACTTACACCCGAAAACCCGGTAGTAGGAGATGTTGGACTTGCTTCCGGTGAGAATTTCATATGGAGTCTTGGTTAAGCCTTTGCGGAGGAAGAGCCGGTTCGAAGAGTGACAAGCCGTAGAGATAGCTTTGGCCCAAAAGTTGTATGGAGACTTAAACTCCGCCAACATGGACCTAGCCATATCCATGAGAGTCCAGTTCTTCCTCTCGGCTACACCATTTTGTTGAGGGGTGTATGCAGCGGAATATTGATGACGAATCCCCTCATCACTAAGAAATCCATTTAAGGTGTAGTTCTTGAACTCGGTGCCATTGTCACTTCTTATTGCCAATATATTTTGCCCATGTTGACATTCAACTTCTTTGGCAAAGTCGATGACGGTTTGTTGAGTCTCACTCTTGTGCTTGAAGAAATAGACCCAAGTGTATCTTGAATAGTCATCAACAATCACCAGACAATATTTCTTCCCACCAAGACTTGCATGAGAGGGAGGACCAAAGAGATCCACATGAAGGAGCTCCAAAATCCTCTTGGAAGAAATGATAGTCTTGCTTGTATGGGGAGAGTTATGCATTTTTCCTAGAACGCAAGCCCTGCAAACATGATCTTTGGCAAAAGAAACAGTCTCTTTTAGTCCGAGTATGTGGCCACCCTTGTGAAGACTTTGCAAAGTTCTCATATTGACATGGGCTAGTCGGCGATGCCAAAGCCAACCCACATCAGCCTTTCCAAATAAACACATTGCACTTGTAGTGGTTTTCCCCGAGAAGTCCACCACATACAAGTTGTTTTCAATGTGCCCAACGAAAGCGACCTTTAGAGACTTGCTCCACAAGAGTACCACAATTTCATTATCAATGAAGACGGCAAAGCCCATCTTACCAAGTGCACAAACTGAAAGTAAATTATAACCAAGGGTCTCAACAAGCATGACGTCCACAAGGGAAATATCCGGTGCGACCACCACCTTGCCAAGACCCAATACCTCGGATTGTGACATGTCTCCATAAGTGACAGTTATATTGTTGACGTTAGGCCTCATCTCCGTCATGATCTTCTTGCTTCCGGTTATATGACTTGTGCATCCACTATCAAGCACCCATTTTGATTCACCGGAAGCATAGTCCTACAAGAGATCATTGCTTGGTTTTAGTTCCCCATTTCTCAATGGGTCCTCTTTTGTTAGTAACAAGGGTCTTTGGAACCCAAATAGACCAAGCAACATAACCATCATTTGGACCAACATATTTTGCATAAACATCACCATAATAATCACGAAATAAAACACAGTGAGGGTTAGCAATTCCCGCATGATCATCATGAGTGGCTTTGCCACCCACAATAGGATCCTTCTTTGCTTGTGAGGGCTTGGCCTTCTTTTTCTTGTTGTTCTTCTTCTTTGAGACAAAGCCAATCCCCGTTTTATCACCAAATACCTTTTGCTTACTCAAAAGGTCATTCAAGTTTTTCTCACCTATGGGAATGGAGGACTTGGCAAGCTCATCTTTCAACCTAGCATTTTCTTCAATAACATTTGCATGATCACAAGTAGAAGTAGAAGAACTAGGCACATCATTCTTAGTCAATTGAATTTGAAGTTGTTCATGTGACTTGGTAAGAATAGAGTTTTCACTTTTCAAGGCCTTGTGAGCCTTGTCAAGATCTTCTAAATCCTTAACAAGTTTATCATGACCAACACCAAATTCAACCTTTTCCTTTTTGAGCATTTTTACTTTGGCACGAGCATGGTCTCGCTCTTTAATTAGTTTGGAAACAACTTCATTATTAGATTCCTCAATGGAATCGAGCTTCTCTTCGAGAGTTGCTCGTTCCTCTTGCTCTACTTCAAGAGAGTCTTTTAGTGAGGCAATATCTTGAGCATATTCTTTTTCAAGCCTCATTTGTTCATCTAGTTTTTCAAGAGTCTTACCATATTGACTCAATAGACTTTCAAAGTGTAACTTGTGAACACCATTTACACTAGACACATAATCATCAAAAGCAATAATCTCTTCCTTTACTCTAAGACTAGCAAGATCATTCAAAAGAGCATCATTTGTCTTAGAGGAGGAGGAAGAGGGTGTGGGTGATACCTCGGAAGACTTGGCCATAAGGCACTTGACATTCTTGATGAGAGAGTCCTCATTGGGGGATTCAAAGAGTGAAGCGGAAGAGGTGGAGGTGGTTGCAATTGCGGCCATCTCACTTGTTGAGGTTTCTTCTTCATCACTCTCACTCCCGGAGTATTCCTCTTGAGTCAAGAACACAAACTTTGGTTGCTTCTTCTTTCGTCCACCCTTCTTCACAAATGGCTTCTTTGATGGTGACTTGGTCTTGCTCTTAAGAATGAGCTTTCCACCATGATCTTCTCTCTTCTCGTAAGGACACTCGGCAACAAAGTGGAATCTATCATTGCAATTGTAGCATGTCCTCACCCTTTGACCATTGTTGTCACTCCTTTGAAAGCCACTTGACTTGCTTCTCCTTTGATTGTCTTCTTTAGCCTTGTGGGGATCAACCCAAAAGGTTTTTCCATAGAAAGCCATGTGCTCATGGTACTCATGCCTCATATCCTCGGGACACATCTCTAGTCTTGCTTCAATGCTTGCTTGAAGTGGAACATCTTTCTCAACCACACTTGCCTTCAAAGCAAGGTTGGAGCTTCTTTGCATTCCCATGGCACGAGCACGAGCATCTTCCGCATTTTGTGCGGCAACCTTGTAGGCTTGAATCTCTTGCATCACTTGATTGGAGGTCATCTCATGAAAATTGTGCTTTCCTTGAACACTCTTCAAATCTGCAGGCTCATATGGGGTGAGAGCAAGGATGTACTTCATCTTGATCCACTCATCATCAATATGGTGAGCACCGAGATTCTTGAAGGTGGTAGCTATAGCCTTGAGTCTTCTATACATCTCTTGATGGTCCTCACCATCCATCATGAAGAATCCCTCCGCTTGATTTGAGAAGGCCACATATCTTGTTCTCTTCATGCTCTCATTGCCAACAAACACATCGGAGAGGCCTTGCCAAGCTTCTTTGGCGGTGGAGAAGTGTTGGATGTGTGGCAAGTCCTTGGACCCAATGGCTACTTGAATCATGTGAAGAGCGGTTGCATTGAGTTGGCTATCAACCGCTTCCCTTCTTGTTAAGTTGTTGGGATCCACGACCTTGAATCCTTCTTCAACAATCCTCCAAAGCTCGATGCATGAACTGCGCATATGAGAGATCATTTGATATTGCCATTGACCAAAGTTTAATGCATCAAGCTTAGGTGGATCACCTCTATTGTTAATATGAGGGTGAGGAACCGGCAGGTCGGGTGAATACCAATGAGGGAATTCACCTTTCCCGTCGCCCTTAGTACAAGACTTAGCATCGGTGCCTTTGTCGGCATCATCTTCTTCCATCCCCACATTCTCCACTTGTGGAGTAGCGGGTTTTTCTGGAGGAGGAGCACTAGGAGTTTTAGCTTGAATGAGTTGCGCTATCATTTCACGCAACTCACTTATTTGGGTAGACACAGATGATTCAAAGGTTTTGAAGTCACCCATGGAAACTTGACCCGATCCCTCACTCTCTTGCGTGCCCATACTCTTAGGCGGTTAAGCCCGAATAAAGAGCCGAGGCTCTGATACCAATTGAACGGATCGTAAGGGCACCTAGAGGGGGGGGTGAATAGGTGCTACTCAAATTTTAATTCTTTTTCAATTTAGGCTTGACACAAAAGGTAAATTCTCTAGATATGCAACTAGGGTGAATTTACCTATATGACAACTAGCAAGCTAAGCAAGATACAAGTAGTAAAGGCAATAAAGGATAGAGGAAACCGAGAGTGGAGCACACGAAGACACGGATGTAATTCCCATAGTTCCTTCCTTTTTAGGGGAAGTACATCTACGTTGGAGAGGTGTGGTTGCCACAAAGGCCTAACCAATGCCACAAAGGCTCACCCTATTCTCCGGTGCAAGCTTCCGCCACAAAGGCCTAGCTCACTATCCACTAAGGGGTTCCTCAAGGCGGAACCGGCCTTTACAATCTTGGGGCACACATCCACAACTGAATTGGAGGCTCCCAAGGACAACACAATGCTATCAAACAACAAGTATCAAGAGATCAATCACACAAATCAAAGTCAAGGGACACAAGGGAACCCAAGACACAAGGGCCCTCAAGCAAATGAGAGGGGAAAGTAAATCACTTCGATGAGGATGTAGATCAAGGCCTTCTCCTTCGATTCTCCAAAGATCAAGAGCTTTGGTGGGTTGAGGGAGGAGATCTTGTGATTTTGGTGGCTCCAAATGGGGTGTTCTTCTAGTGCAGGACGAGCAGCTTGAGGTTGAAGAAGGGGAGGGGTATTTATAGCCCCTCCCAAAATGCAGCCATTGCTGACTTGGAGGGGCGGATTATCCGGCCAAAGTATGGCCGGATTATCCAGCCAGTCGGATTATCCGGCCCCCTGGCCGGAATATTCATCCCCGTATCTGGTTGATGCCGAGCAAAGTCCTTAGCAGAATTTCTGAAATCTTCGAGGGGGGGGGGGCGGATTATCCGGCCCCATATCTGGTTGACGCCGAGGAAAGTCCTTAGCCAATTTTCCGGGCACACGCGGGGGGGGGGGGCGGATTATCCGGCCCCTGGCCGGAATATCCGGCCCCATTCCAGGGGAGCGCCGGCCTTGGGACTTAGCCGTTTTTCTGATGCCTCGCAGAGGGGGCGGAATATCCGGCCCCTGGTCGGATTATCCGGCCTAAAACAGGGAGACGCCACCCCAGAGACTTAGCCATTTCTTGAGCTGAAAAACCTGCATCACTTAACACACACTTAAAATTCTTAATGTTGTTATCTAACACACAAAACATGAGGGATACAAAGTATGCACTTTCGATGGCCACCATGGACGCCGGCACGCTCTTGGCGCACAAGTTCGGCATCACTCCCTATGGGACTAACAAGGTGGACATGGTGTACACGAATGACACAAGCGTCGTCGAGAGCACCCTCACACAATAAGAGCAATGGCTCCTACATGATATGTATAGGTACATCGGCCTTGACCTAGAGTACACCATGGATCAAACCAAGATCGCCATCATTCAGTTTGCAATGGAGCATCACGTCTTGGTGTTCCACTTCTGCAGGTAATTTGTGCACATGATTGTTCCTTTTATTTTTTGAATCTGGTAGTTTATTTACAACCTGTGTGTGCTGATCTTCCATTTACAACCTGCGTGTGCTGAATCACCATGCTTGCTCCTTTTATTTTTTTTTGAAATCTATTGTAACTAGCGGTGCAAAAATGTGTTGTCAAAGTGAAATCACCAACAAACTTGTTTCTCTAATAAATCTAAAATTACTGATGATGAATGTTTCATAATGTTAGGACTCAAAAAAAATTCATGTCTTGCACAAATTTGATTAGGTGAAAATCACAAAAAATCGGCGTGGATGTGAAGATATTAACATCCAGTTACTGAATCTTAACTTGCCCTTTGATTTTGATCTTGTAGTCACAAAAACAGTTCATGTTCTTCTTATCTAAACAAGTGCTAAAAAATATAGCTTAACTGCAACAACTATATCATGAATTGCAAGCAAAAATAAAGTGTTACTGCAACAACTATAACATGAATTGCAAGCATAAATATAGTGTTACTGCAACAACTATAACATGTATTGGAAGCAAAAAAAATTAGTTTTACTTACACCTTCCAGTATGTACTATAAAAGTGTAATATTTAGATATTTACATCTAATATAGTATCTTACAGGAATTATTTGTGTAAACATGTAGGAGTCCTGACAAGCAATATATTGTGTGCGAGAATTCCTTCAAAATAAAGGAATTACTTTCATAAATGTTGACATCAGAGGTGACTCTATTAGGCTAGCTGCACATGGCATGATAATTCTTGAAAATTAAGTCGATTGTCATTCAGGATTTAATCAATTACAATGGTCCTGGCAAAAGGACTAGCATGGGTGATTAATTTAGCAGCCGCCATCATTGACCCAACTTACAAAACCATGAAGGATAAGTTCCCTAGCTCGAGCCACAATCACTAGGAGGTGCAGCCATTGCCTAAAATAAACCTGAGGTGTGTTGCGATTGATGTCTATGTCAGCTATGAGTTATACACGCGACTCAAAAAAATCAAAGATGGGCAGCATCACCTACAACAAGTTCCAAGAAAAGTGGTGTGGCCTGATTGCAAGGAATCAGCTAGGAAGGCTAACCTCCCTCTTGGCTGGGGTCGTGTGAAGGCACCCTCATGGGACAGACCATTGGGCTCGACTTGGGAAGCCGATGCAGGTGGCACGTACACGGTATCACAGTGGGGTCAGCAGTCAACAATGCAACCTTGATGGGCTAACAACGCTAGGGCATGTCCTGCATCTGTTTGGGAAGCTGAAACTGGGATTCCCGAGGTGCTAGATGTGTACGAGTACACAACTAGGGCTGACAACCCATGGGAGGCAGGTGCAAGCGCCGCCGACAAGCGCTCGAGGAGGGATGATGATAAGTGGTGAAGTAGAATGATGTAGTATGTTAGCTATGTCTATATAAGTTTGCAAGTTGAACAATTATAATTGTTTTATGTGATGTAATTAGTTTTCAAATCATGTTTAGTATGTTCAGACCCAAGATTATGTAACTAAGTAGTATTTGTAATAGCTATTAGAATCTATGTGAACTACTTCGACTAGTTTGTGATAAGGTGTGATAAGTATTGTGATTTCTTCTCTGTATTGTGCATACTGTGGGAAAATAATATCCATGAAAAATATTAACCTGCAAGTCAATTTGTAATTAATTTCATATGTTTGCATCAAAATTCCTATTTTTAGCACATTATATGTTTAAATTAAATGAAATATGACACTGCAGAAATGTAGAACATAATCCACAACACACGAACAAATATGCATTCAAAGCATGTAGACAACTAATATATTTTATATTTCAGCAACCAAGAGGTACTTAAATCCTAACAACCATTATAGATTATTTCACAAGGCACTTAAATCCTTACAATAAGTAATACCATGAAAATACTGACATAAATTAAGTATCAAAAGCACACACGACCATAAAGTCTTAAATTTAGATAGATAACTTCACCATGAACTAGAGAACACAAAATCTTGATGTCTGCATAACTAGTTAGCATGAATTGCACAATCAGCAATGTAGCTAACAATTCAGAAAACCCCTTCACTTCCTACCTAGAGAAGTAACAGAATCCTGACACCAATTCTCAGAAACTCTTCTTTTTTATGAACTTCTTCTAGCCACTAATGCACATACGACCATCGCCGTCGCCAACAATGGCATATGATGATTGCACTTTAGTGAGAGAGGCAGACACAATGGTGATGTCACCATATAATTCCAATCTAGGGGGAAGAACATGCTCTGCAATTATATATATAAAAACAAAAGAATGATCTCAGAAGTATTTGAATGTGAGATTAAACAAGTATAGAAATACCTTAATATGTGAATACAAGTTGTAACAATGCCAACTACTTACTACTTGTAAGAATGCCAGAAAATATTTGTATTTATATATTAGGAATAAATTTATTGCTTCATATGTGAATGTTGTAACAATGACATATATTTACTCACATTCATGGCTTTCACCTTTGTATGAAATTTCACAACATTACATGAAATAGAGGAATAAATAGAAATTAATAATTTTACACAAAAGGTTTATAGGGATTACTACGTGTTTCTTCTTGTTCTCACTAATTTTTTCAGTTTAAGGTATGCAGCAGAGCTAAAACCAGTGGCGGAGCCAGCCGAAAAATCCTGTGGGGTCAGAGTGCATACTTAGACAGGATCTATATACACAAATATGTATATATTAAAAGGATTTTCCAAAAAATCTATGGGGTCAGCTGACCCCACAACTAACACACAGCTCCGCCGCTGGCTAGAACAGTTAATGTTGAAACATACCAACATTGTGTTTGTGCACAAGATGGTCCAACTTGTTCACATTTTCTATCATAGCTTCCATCTCCTTCCAATTCACGTTCCTTCCATCAGTGGAAGTGAGAGCATCAACAATACAACGTTTGTTCTTCGGCTCCGATGATGGAGGGGCAAGGATGACGATGCCCCTTTAACACACGCTAGTGTTTGTAGTCATCGCTAGGTGATCTAAAGACATAACTACAATTTTTATTACTTTTAGGGTTTTTTTACTGATTATTAACTATCGTGAAATTTTTGCAAAAAAATCAAGCTTTCATCCATTTAAAAAAAAACAGCAATAGCTTAAATTTCAATCACGTCACATCTGACGCTTGTGCACCACGTGCCTTTCTTCCTCCCCACTCTCTATCTCTCTCCTCGCCGCTCTCCACTCTCTCAATAAAAAAATCGAGCTCCATCCAACAGTGTCCCCAACAAACAACCACCTCAAGCTTCCCCTTCGCCTCTACTTTCCCCGAAGGATTTCTTTCCCCACAGATATTCCCAAAGCATCTCCTCTGTTGCTCTCCTCCTCGGATTCCTCTTCCCATGCCCCTCCTACTCTACTCCTACCTTTGTTATTCTTCTCTCTCCTAGCTTGTTTCCCTTCTCTCAACTCCTTCTCCTTCGTGCTTGCCTGATCTTCCTACCAGCCGTGCCAAGAAACGCCGGAGGCAGTCCTGTCCGAGGCCGGCATGTGCGTGGACGACGCGGAGAGCTCAATTTTGGATAAACCGGCCGAGTTCGTCTTGCCTCAGGTGGGTACCGATCTCTCTGTCTCTGCACCAAGATTCGATTTTGGGAGGGTGCTTCTTTGCTAGCAGCCTAGATGCATCTCAGCGTGTTCGGAAATTTGATAATTTCTGTTGGTTCATCTGTGCTCCGTTTCAACATACTACTAGTTACGAAAGGATGGATTGAGTTGGAGGCAACCGCGTTGTGTTTGCTTCGCGGACACGCGTCTGGTGCTTCGTTTCTTGTAATCTGGAAGAGGCTAGGAGGATTTTCTCTTGTTGAGGAGCGAATGCTCTTTGAATCGTTCCACGGGGCACGATTTAAGTTTCCTGCATGATAGCTGGTAGTACCTGGTAGGAGATTTCTGGTGAGAAGTGACAGGTCGTTGTTTGTCTATGCGTTGCATTTGTTCGTCAGTAGTAAGTAGTACTCCGGAACTGTGCCGACTGTAGGCGCTTTCTCCAATCATTTGCTTGCTAAGTGATGAGATTTGCTGCCACAGGGTGTCAGGGAGGTACCAGTTGTACCTAGCAAACAGGAATAATCAGTACTACTTCCAAGCTTTTTTTCCCTAGGTTGAAGTGAAAGAAAAAATGGTCCTAATGCTATGCTAAGTGAAGGCCACATTACCCTTGCAATGATACATGTTGAATTGTTGCTCGCTTTCTTTGAAGCGCCTGGCATTATATCAGTGATCAGTCTGACTGTAGCTTGAGTGTTAACTTACTGTTTTTATGGGTTGCCATCATTAGTTTGTGCAACTGTAGTGCTGAACCATGTAATTTGATTACATTTATCCATTTATATACGGCTCTACTTGTTTAATCAGCCAACGGCTATGGGTGATTTTATTGTCGCATCACCGCTATATCCAAGGGTCATCATCTATTTTGATTATCCCGAGTTAACATTTCTTGTGTCACTAATGTACTAGAAATAGTTAGGCATCTATTGATCTTACTAAGTTGAACATTAGTTAGTTAAACTAGATGCTTTACGAATTCCCAGAAAAAAATAGAGTAAACCGCATGGGCGGTCCTCGTTCTTTTCCTGAATTCCCACGTAGGTCCTAGTTCTTTGAAAATGCACGTCTAGGTCCTAAATCTTTCATAAGTGATTTACGTGAGGTCCTATTTTTCTCTAACCACTTTGATTTGTCTACATGGCACTTTGACCACTGCCATGTAGACAGTAGGGCCCAGCAGATGTACTGGCTACACATGTATATTTGCAAAAAGCCCCCCCCCCCCCCCCCCCCAAAAAAAAAGTGTATTTCTTCCAATAGACACTCCTAGATTAATTTCCACAGAGTAAACCGTCGGATGCTCCAGGTGTCGACCGGGCTGATTTAACCTGCACGAGGGGTGGAAGGCTGTGAGTAGGTGTGGCGCATAGAGACATCAAGGTAGGCAACATGATACTAGATGTTGACATGAACATGGCCACATGGCTCTACGACCACGACAGTGATCAGTAGACGACCCGCACACTCGGGTACTTGTTCCAGAGATGAGCAATACCAAGGGTTGAGCAATAGATCAGAGGCGGCGTGAGGCTCCTCGTACACCATGGGATCGTACGCGTAAAACGGCAGCGCGTACGTGGAGCTCATCATCATCGGTGAACTCCAACACATACACGAAGCCAAGACCTGGGCCGGTTCCACCACGGCGGTAGCACGTTGACGTCACTCGTGGCCATGGTGCTGGCAGTAGACCACGCGGAGTGCACGACAGTCGTGCCGGTCGTGCATGGCGGTGTAGCCGGTATGCCTCCTAGGACCTACTATTGACGTGACAATGGTGAAAACGCCACG
The DNA here is from genome assembly GCA_007115705.1 of Dactylis glomerata. NCBI lineage: Eukaryota > Viridiplantae > Streptophyta > Magnoliopsida > Poales > Poaceae > Dactylis > Dactylis glomerata. The sequence continues at coordinate 957,453 of QXEO01000302.1, forward strand.
TGGACAAGTCAAAGTGGTCAGGGCAAAATAGGACCTCGTGTGAATCACTTACGAAAGATTTAGGACCTAGACGTGCATTTTCAAAGGACTAGGACCTACGTGGGAATCCAGGAAAAGAATTAGGACCGCCCATGAAGTTTACTCAAAAAAATATTATTACTAATTAATGCAACCAATTTATATATCCTAGTTACTATTCCAAGAGTAGTAGCACTAAACTAGACATTGTACTCATCAATGCTAGTAATAATAGGATTGTCTTCCCATATTGGCTAATAGCAGTTATTATCAAGTTACCTGGTCATCACATGCAATCTGAATAATTTTTTGCAATGAGTTATTAAGTAGTAATATGTTCATAAGAAATCTATTATGCAAAGTGATGCTTCATGTTTGAATGGAATTCTTTCCTGTTTTTCCAGCTGTCATTGTACTAATCCATTTTTGTACAGATGGAGAGCGTTTGTGAGAACACCACAACTGCTGATTTCAAGCAGAGTAACTTTGCCAATTTCATTCCAAATGTTCGATCAGGAGGTTGGTCAGATATTGGAAGTCGTCAGTACATGGAAGATACCCATGTGTGTATTGCTGACCTAGCTAAAAGCTTTGGTTATCCAACAGTGGATAAGGAAGTTGTTTCCTTTTATGGGGTAGGTACTTGCTCTCCATTTATTTGTTTTGCTCATATTGATAGGGGAGTTAATTCTATCCTGTTTCCTAGTGTATAACCGACAATAGTTGAGACACTGCAGTGTCCAAATATGGGAAGAAGAGAATTATGTCAGATTATATCCGTGTTGCATGGTACACCCAGTAGTAGAGAATATGAGTTGTATTTTGTGCACCAGCAAACTAGTATAGAGTATGTACAGACAGATCATCTGTATCTTCAAGAACTAAGCACAGTCAGTCTTATCCTTTATCCTTGACTACTAACCCTGGTCTACATTCTGCATCATGTCACCATCCAGTAAAGTTGTCATAGAATCATAGTTCATGTACAGAATGCAGTCGTGTTGTGAAGCTCAGATTGTAATTATCATACTGTAGTACTTTTAGAGTTCCATTTTATTTAATTGTAAAGAAGTTAAATAGCATGTGGTTATAATTTTAGTTGTTCTCCTTTTATTCTGTGTAAGCTAAGTACTGGCAGTTTAAATCTCTAGGTCTTCGATGGGCATGGTGGAAAAGATGCTGCCCATTTTGTTCGTGATAATTTACCAAGGGTCATTGTGGAAGATGCTGATTTTCCTCTTGAGCTTGAGAAAGTAGTGAGCAGATCCTTTGTACAGATAGATGGTCAGTTTGCTGATAAATGCTCTCACCACAGAGCTCTGTCGTCTGGCACAACGGCACTTACAGCAATGATTTTTGGAAGGTAGTTTGTGGCACGTATAACTATGGTTATTCTCATTTCTTAATTGCATCTTTGATTGAGTTGGTCATCCATAAGCTATGCATGTTATACATTTGGTTTCCATAAAAAGTCTCATTGTTCAGCATCTTTTAAATGGTTTGAAACACAAGGGGCATTTTTTCTTAGGACATACAATGAAAATGCATGGTAAACTGGCATCATGATATTTTTACTGTTTCTGTGCTGTGTAGATCACCTTGCATGTTCAGAAAATATGGTGTACTAGAGGATTCTGCATATTTTGAATCTTTGTCCCAAGCATATGATTTATATTTACACTTTTTTGTCTATCCTAGTAGATCTTTCTAAAATATAATATTTCTAACATTTGTCCAACTTAAGTTGACCTCATTTTTTGCTGTTAAGCTTGTGCTGGTTTCTTATACCTGTGAACTGCATTGCGCTAATTGGCATTTCAAGGGACAAATACTAATTATTAGTCCAGCTCAAAAAAAATACTAATCATTATTATGTCTAGTGCAGGTCCCTTCTGGTCGCCAATGCAGGTGACTGCAGAGCAGTTCTTTCCCGGTGTGGTATTGCAATGGAGATGTCGATGGACCACAGGCCCTGCAGCCTCAGTGAAAAATTACGGGTAGAGTCACTCGGTGCCTATGTGGATGACGGCTACCTTAATGGTTTGTTAGGAGTCACTAGAGCCCTTGGTGACTGGCATCTTGAGGGAATGAAAGAAGCCGGTAGGCCTGGAGGAGGCCCCCTTAGTGCTGAACCAGAGGTCAAGATGACCACACTGACAAAGGATGATGAGTTCTTGATAATCGGCAGCGACGGGATCTGGGATGTCTTCTCAAACCAGAATGCCGTGGATTTTGCACGGAGGCATCTCCAAGAGCACAATGATGTGAAGCTGTGTTGTAAGGAGATCGTCGAGGAGGCAATAAGGCGCGGAGCCACAGATAACCTAACTGCAGTGTTGGTTTCTTTCCACCTGGTGGCGCCGCCTCAGATTAGAGTAAATCGGCCCGGTAGGGTGGCCAGGAGCATATCTGCTGATGGGCTCAATAGCCTCAGGATACTCCTGGGAACCCAATAACATCACTCTTGTGATGCAATCAGAGTACTATGCAATGTTGTTGAAGTTCTAATTGTATGTAGTCATGTTGGCACCTCATTGTTTTTAGCTGTTAACCATTGTTGAGACAGTGGTTACTATTCTTGTTGGTAATTAAACCAACAAACATGAGTTCACTCTTGTGAGCAATTCTAAGTGGCTGGAACTAGGCAAGTCCTGGGAAAGAAGTTGTGAGCCACCCAGGCTCACTTTGTTGCATACTTCCCTATTTCCTCTGTAAATAAATTTGTCGGAGACTGTCAGTGCTACTCATATTTGATTATCTAACATTAACTTGTTCTAATTTGTCACGAGTTGGCTATCTTTCCTGTGGTTGTTTTCTCATGAGTTTTCAGTTGGACAGGTCTCAAAGTACATAGAAGAGCAAAATATTACCTGACAAGTAATAAGGGTATGAAAATGACAAATTATAGTGATCACTGGCCCTTCCCGTCTGCTTAGCGTCGGAGCAGATATATAAACTACTCCACTTTTTTGCATGCTACTAAACTACCCCAATTCAACTAGTTTCCGGGCACTTTTCTTGGAAGAATGCACGAGCAAATATACGCAGTCCTGTGCGTTTCTCGGGAGACATGCAGGCAACTTTCCAGGAGCAGATGTCCATTATAATTTGAGAAGCACTTGACAGAAATTCTTAATCCCATCCTCCCATGGCATTATGCACCTAATCCAGGGTCCAATGTCATAAACATGGTTCCATAGTTGGGGCAGACATACTTGTCCAAAGTGTGGCAGAGATGGCATAAACAATGGCCAACATTCCTGCATTGGTACTTCAGGTAGACCCATTCATTGAAGACATGAGTACACCAATCGCTGGGTGGGCCAAGCCTGGTGTCCTGAACCAAAACTATGTGTTTGTTTATATATAGTCTCAGGGTCAAATGGTTCTTCAGGCAACAGAGTGCACAGCTCCTCCTCACTGCAGTCCCTGTTCCGTTCCATCTGAGCTGAGCTGAAGGCTTGAAGCAGCAGTGTGTCTAGAGTCTGAGCTCAAGTATTCAACTTACTCAAGGTCCTCACACAGATACTAGATGATGAAGACATGTTTGCCCGTGGCTGCAGCTGCCATGATTCTGCTCCTGATGGTGGCAACTGCCCAGGGCATCAGGCTGGATGCAGGGAGCCAGGCAGCACTCAACCAAGTGCTCAATGTAAGTGATTGCGACCCTCATTTCCAGTGTTTCGATACATGATATGTGACATTAGTGCTTATGTGTGGATCGGTTCACTGACTTGTGCGCATTCTTTGATCGATTGCAGAAATCTGTGGACAAAGGGGTGGTGATTAAGGCTGATGGTGTTGAGGCATCATCAGGTGAATTGGAGCAGACCATCTCTGATGAGAAAGATAGGGCAGGGCAGAGGATGCCAGATATCCATGTGGATTATTATGGGCCCAGGGGCCATAATCCCAGGCACCACTGAGCAGATTTCTCCATCCATTTTCCATTCTTCTCCTCTTCTTGTTCTTTAGCAAGATTCAAGATGTGATTTTTTTTTTTTCATTTTTGCCCTGCTGAAGAGGAGAAGAAACATAGCTGATGTAGTACTAACTCATTGACGACATACCGTTCAAAGAACTATAAATTATACGGATTGCTGGGCAAGCTTATGTCTGGCCGAGACATTGCCGTAAATGCTGCAGTTTTTCTGGCCAAGTGCTCTGCCTTGTGTCTGGGCATCGATATTACTGAACCTACTTCACCGAAATGGCGCCCCTTCTTTTTGTAGGGACTTAGAAATGGTAGCATGTCAATCAACCGAACCTATTGTGAGTAAAATAGCTTATGTTACGACATTTTTGAATTAGCGTAAGCAGATGCACTCCTTGTTCCCATAGTTATTTGATATTATAAAACAGGAAGCTTTTGACAGGCAAAGAAAGTCGCAGGGACCGGTCTCGCAAAGGTAGCGACAAAATGACTGAAGGAGAAAGAGCTTAAACAATTAGACCCGAAATGAAACCAGCACCAAAAAAGCACACTGAACTTTCATGCTTCAATGGCTTGATCTATATTCAAACTTCCACATCTTTTTTTGAATAAAGAGAGGGGTCTGGAAAGACCCCGATGGCTGCATTTATGCTGTTGTCGGTGGAAACAGTTTTACATATAGGACCGCAAAGGTAAAAAAGTACAACTTGGCCCTGAAATTTTGCATTGAAGTCCCTAGAGCAAAAATTGAAAAAGCAATCAACTCTAGGTCTTCCTCCAACTCCTTCTCCACCGGGTTCTCATCGAAACGTCTGACCACGGTCAACCGAAGCACCACCGGGGACTTGGCCACTTGGGGTGCAGCGGCGGGAGCTCACCGCATCGGAGTCGGATGGCCTCCAATATGGCTCGATGGCCTGGAGGTTGAACAAGCCAGCATCAGTTGGCCAAGGAGGGCCGCCCTTCGGCCATAGGAAGCAGTGGTGAGACGGCCATGGCCGCCGAAAATCCAACGCTGATGAACTCCAGATCTTGAGTCGGTGCAGCAAACCAGGTCCCTTCTCGAGCTTATTTAGGGAGCTCCGCCCAGATCCCATCTGAAAGGATTGTATGAGCGACTAGACGGGAGGGAGGGTGAATAGAAGCTACCCAATTTTTAGTTCTTTTTCGAATTAAGGCTAGACAAGAAAGGTAAATTCTCTATATGTGCTACTAGGTGAATTTACCTAAAGTGATAAACAAGCTAGTAAGTAAGATACAAGTAAAGGTAGAAGTAACCGCAATGGAGACAAGGAGACACAAGGATGTATTCACGTAGTTTCTTCCTTGTTATGGGAAGTATGTCTATGTTGGAGAGGCATGGTACCACAAAGGACACCAACACCACAAAGGCTCACCCTATTCTGCAGTGAACAAGCCACAAAGGCGAGTTCACACTCCACTAAGCGGTGCCCTTGAAGGCGGCACGATACCTTTACACAAAGTATTGGGGCGAGCTCCACAACTCAATCGGATCGGAGGCTCCCAACAACACCACCAATTAAGCTCTTACACACGATGATTTGAGCAAGGGGCGGCGTCTTCTGGCTAGGGTTCCTAGAAACCAAGAGTAACAAGTCCCTCAATGAAATGGAGGGGGCAAATCGCCTTGGTGAAAGTATAGATCCAGGTCTCCTCCCTTGAATCCAAAAAAGGGCTTCAAGTTCTAGTGGCCAGAATGGGAGATCTAGTGATTTTAAGCTTTACAACAATAGAGGAGAGAGAGTGGAAGCCGCTGGTACAACCGGAGGTGGAAGACGACTATTTATACCCCTCTTTCTAGCCGTTGGAATCGACTAACCCCAAAGTCTCCGGCCTGTAAGGGTCGGAGTCTCTGGTGCCACCTGAAATCTCTGGCCTGTAAGAGCCAGAGTCTCCGGCCACCGAGGGGCACAACACCGGAGTCTCCGGACTGGGTCTCTAGAGACTCTGGACCGGCAATAGAGGCAAGCACCACTCAGTCAAAAATCGAGTTGGGGTGGCCGGACTCTCTGGCCAGAGTCTCCGGCTCAGGACCAAAGTCTCCGGCCTGAAAGGCTCGGAGCCTCCGATCTTGAGTGCCAGAGTCTCTGCCCAGAAAACTTCAAACAACAAGAATTCTTCAGAGTTCACTCCAACACATTGCAAAGGGGTGAAAGATAATTTGTGCCAAAATGATTTCACCCCAACTTTTCATCGAGCAACCTCTCTTGATAGTACGGAGACCAAAAATACACAACCAAAAATGTATGTCTTTGACACTTTGATCTTTTCACTTCTGAGGGGTCGATAAGCTTAGAGCATTAACCAAAAACCTTCAACACTATAAGAACACGTTTAATAACTTGAGTGTTGACAATAAACACCAAAAATCATTTAGGGAAATGCTCTTTAAATCTCCCCATTTTCGGTGTTTGATGACAACACACGGATTTGCAAAGGATATATATGATAAGCTTCACAAAATGATTCAAAGATATGAAGTCGAGCTCCCCCTAATTGTATGCATAGTTTGATTTTGCTTTTGAATGCAAATTCACAAAATTTGGGTTCATAGCCCCCTCACACAAATGAACCAAACCACACATACAAGATAAATAATCTAACAATGAGACACTTGCATAAGTTGATACTATATATAAGAATGTAAAGACTAGAGTTAGGAGTAGAGAAGTTACCATACGTAGTCTTTGCATATTACAATAAAACATAGTCTCACAAGATAACCACGATGTTCCACACATAGTTCATAAAGCCAAATCCAATGAAAAGAGCAAATAAAATGATACATGGACACATGCATATAAGAGAAAATGAAAACGAGATGCTTGCATCCTTACCCATACAAATCTTCGAAGTGATCCTTATAGAAATACTTCTCCCCCTTTAGCATCGAGATACCAAAAAGGGAAAGAGTGATGCTACGCCCCAAGATCACTCCTCATCAGAGTTCTCATCCTCTTCCTCTTCCTTGTCCTTGGGCTCTTCATTTTCCACGAGATCCTTGCCATGAGAGTGAGATGGTCCGGTCACATCTTCAAAATCTACCCAATTGACCAAGTTATTTGCATTCCAAGCATTGTAACACAAAGTCTTCTTGGATTCTTCCGAAGGAGTATCAGGAGTAGGGTTCTTGTTGCGAATGTCAAGCTCATCCATAATGGCCTTTTGGTTGTGATTGATATGCTTGTTTTGCACATATTGGCGATGGAGCTCCTTGTCAAAATCCACATTCATGCAAAGGACATAGTGTTACTACCAAGTGAGCTTCTTGATATTTTCCTTGATCTCAACCTTGCTTGAGAGCACAAATGCATTGCTAGAAATTTTCATGCGGGAAACTCTTCTAGGGGCAAATTCCTCAATCTCTTCATTTCCAACATCTCCTTCTTCATCCTCACTTGAGGAGAAGTCTTCCTCAACAATTCCCGGAGATGCTTTCCTTTGAGGCTTCACATACTTCTGAGGAGTGAGGTTTGAGGTGAGTAGTTCATTCCTGGTTTGTTGAGCTATAAGGAGCTTCATGATGAATGGGTCATACACGGGAGCCTTCTTCTTGGTGATCACCACATCATACATCTCCTTGTAGATGAAGTCCATGACATCCACAGGTTCTACCGTGGCCTCTTGCCCAACCACAAAGGCGTCATCAGAATAAGCAAGGAGGTTGAAAAGACCTCCACAGATGGCATCCAAGTTTCTTGCACTTGGGGCAATGTTCACACGGAATAGGTGAAGCAAAATGTTGTAGCAAGTCTTGAGCCCATAGGAATCTCCAAGAACAATTTATTTTTTCTTGGCATATGTTGCTAGCTTCCCATAGAGTGGCTTGAGAGTCTTCTTGTTGTAGGCCACTCCTTCAACATGCATCATCAACCCGGATGGAGTGTTGGCACCAACGAAGGGGTAGCCAAGGAGAGGAGCAAACTCACGGAAGCTAGATCAAGCATCCAAGTCATAGGAATGTCTTTGCCTTCACCAAACACCACGGTGGAAAAGAATTGATGCACAAGTGTGATATTGAAATCTTCATTGATCTTCATTAGAGGGTGCAAACTAAGCTTCTCCGTGATCCATAACGACTCTTCAAAGTATGTACTTTCTCAAGGTGTGCAAAGTCAATGATCTTTTGGGGGTTTTTCGGTAAATAATGGTCTTTTGGGGGCACACCTTGTCCTTCCCAAGGTTGAAAGTTACACGATGATAGAGTACAAACATTGACTACGTATAGGTATTTGTTTCAGAATTTTTTGAATTGTATGAATTTAAAATTTTGAAGCTTTAATAAAAAGAGATCCCTGGAGCCAGAGCTCCATTTTTTAGTATCCGCATTTTGTGTTGGTTTGAATACAAATTCAGCCTATAGTCAGGGCTGTGATGTGTAAACATATTTGCAGAGAGGTCATCCTACGTTGTTGCATTCCGTTTGTCACATTTCTGATATCTTTAACAAGTCGCCGTTATGTAAGAGTGGGCTCTAATATCATGTCAAAATTTAGACACTAGAAAAAAAAATTAAAGTCTAAAATTATGGAAATAGCTAATGCAATCCGCGTATATGCATCACAAACAAACCCGAATATCCGTGTATTAGAGGAACAATACCCCAAACCTCACAGATCTCTATTGGTCAGGCGACTCCAGAGGAGAAGACTTGGTGGAAGGTGATACGTCTCCAACGTATCTATAATTTTTGATGCTCCATGCTTGTTTTTACACCATTTACCCGATGTTTCGTTACACTTCGTGGCACTTTTATGCATTTTCCGGAACTAACCTATTAACAAGTGCCACAGTGCCAGTTCCCTGTTTTCTGCTGTTTTTGTATTTCAGAAGTGATACACAGGAAATATTCTCGGAATTGAACGAAACAAGTTCTGAAGTCTTATTTTTCCCGGGAGCATCCAGACATCCGAAGAGAGGAAGGAGAGGGGCCACAGGCCTCCCTCACACAGGGCTGGCGCGGCCCAGGCCCTGGCCGCGCCACCCTGGTGTGAGGAGGCCTGGGGCCGCCTCTGACATCACCCCTTCGCCTATAAGAAGCCTCGGGATGGAAAACCCTAAAGGATTCGGCAATTTTCCAGAAGCAGTTCCGCAGCTCCGCCGCCACCGCCGACGAATTTCGGGGGACAGAAGTCTCTGTTCCGGCACCCTGCCGGGACGGGGAAGTGCCCCCAGAGCCATCTCCATCGATCTCCATCGCCGTCTTCGCCATCTCCATCGACCTCACCGCCATCTCCATCAACCTTGTTGTCTCCAATGATGAGGAGGGAGTAGTTCATCCCCGGGGCTGAGGGCTCTACCGGTAGCTATGTGGTTCACCTCTCTCTCCCATGATGTGATCTTTATGTGATCGTGAGCTTTGTATCATGTTGAACAAGTAGATGTTATTATTCAGATATTATGTGTACTCTAGTGGTATTATTAAAGTAATCTATTCCTCCTGCCATGGTGTAACGGTGACAGTGCGTGCATCATGGTGGTACTTGGTTTAGGCTATGATTGTGATCTCTTGTGGATTATGAGAGTAATTATTACTATGATAGTATTGAAGTGATCTATTCCTCCTTTCATGGTGTAATGTTGACAGTGTGTGCACCGTGTTAGTACTTGGTCTAAGTTGCAATAATATCTATCTTGAGTTGTGCTTTGATTTGGATATCTCCATGAGTGGTGTTTGTCAAGTACTTGATGAACTTTAAGGGGTGCTTCTGTAGCCACTACGCAATGATTAGTGTTGTTCAATAGGAGAGTAATTCAGAGTACCATAGTGAAGAGAAGTTGTTTATTTGTTCAATCATGTTATATTTGTTGGGAGTGTGTCCACTAGTGAAAGTATGATCCCTAGGCCTTGTTTCCAAGCTTTGCACACCGCTTACTTGCTGTTTTGTTACTTGTTTGCTTGCTACCATTTTTATTCCAGATTGCATTTACTACTTATAATCATCCATACCACTTGTATTTCACTATCTCTTCGCCGAACTAGTGCACCTATACATCTGACAAGTGTATTGGGTGTGTTGGGGACACAAGAGACTTTCTGTATCGTAATTGTAGGGTTGCTTGAGAGGGATAGCTTTGACCTCTTCCTCCCTGAGTTCGATAAACCTTGGGTGATCCACTTAAGGGAAACTTGCTGCTGCTCTACAAACCTCTGCACTTGGAGGCCCAACAAGTGTCTACAAGAATATAAGTGCGTAGACATCAAGCTCTTTTCTGGCGCCGTTGTCGGGGAGGTAAGGTAAAAGGTACTCGCATCCTCCTGTGTGAGTGCTCGGAGTTATTTCCTTTAGATTATGCAATTACTTCTTTTTGTTTCTTGTTTTTATTTTCACTAGTTAGGCTTAATGGAAAACAAAGAGTTCTGTAGTCTTTTTCCTGAGTTTAGATATGAAGTGTTTGAAGAGAAAATTGTAAAACCTTTGGAGCTTAATTTGCATGCTAATAGTGTTGTTAGTATGAATGCTTTGAACACTGTTATTACTAATGCTATAGAAAAGTCTAAGCTTGGGGAAGCTGGTTTTGTTAAGCATGATATTTTTAGTTCCCCAGCTTTAGTGGAGAAAATTTGCTCTGATGATATTTTATCTCCCATATGTGATGTTCCTTCTTATGATGATATGTTTGAAGAATATGCTTTGCAAAATAGTTGCTCTCTAGCTTGTGATGATACTAAACCTCTAGTTTATGATGGCTATGATGATGAGTATAATATTTTCAGTTCACCTACTATTGAGGATAAAATTAGTTATGATTACAATATGCCTCCTATTTATGATGATTATGGTGATGAGAATAATTATTCTGTTGAATCTGCTCCTACTACTATTGTTCCTGTGGTGAGTATTAATTCTTTTATGCATGTGGCTCATGATAGGGATGTTTTATGTGATAGTTATATTGTTAGTTCTATTCATGATGCTACTGAAAGTTATTATGAGAGAGGGAAACATGGTTTGATGGATCTCAACAATATTAAGTTTCCCCTCTTTATGTTGCAAATCTTGAAGTGGCACTTGTTTTATCTATCCATGTTTGCTACTATGTGCCTCGTTGATTTATTTTCTTACAAGATTCCTATGCATAGGAAGTGGTTCAGATATAAATATCTTTCACATTTGATTTTTGATGCTCTCTATTGCTTTAAGTTCCTATATGGCGCCTTTGCCTCAAGCTCTTATATGACGCCCACATGAGCATCTTTGCAAATTACTGCGCCTAGCTCAAAGGCGTTAAAGAAAAACACTCTTGGGAGATAACCCAATGTTTTATTTTCAGTACTTTTTCTTTTATTTGAGTCTTGGAACTCATTACTACTGTAATGACCGCTCCTTATCTTGTTTATTTCGTTTTTGTGCCAAGAGAAGCCTCTAATTTGAGTGAGGTAAAGATTTGGGGATGTTGCTGTCCTGAAACAGTTTTCGGTGCTGCACCGTAAAAATTCGTATAAATTCTCTGTATATCTTTTGGACCTGCGATTTATTGTGCATATGCCCCAGGTTATATCCAAACTTTCGTTAGTTGAACACTTTTTGATTTGAGCAACAGAAAACCCCTCAAAAATTCGACCTTTGTCAGCTGTTCAGTTTTGACAGATTTCTGCCAATATTTGTGTTTGCCACTTTATCGCTTTATTTTGAGTTCTTTTGATCACGGAACTTTTAGAGAGGTTGCTACAGTAGTATATGCTATATATGTGGTGGTTTTAGGTTGAAACCTGAAGCAAAAAGAGGTTGATTATATGTTATGCTACACTAATGTTGCTAATAGAATTGTGTTTAGTTTTGTATGAAGGAAGTTTTCAAGTGTAGGGATTGGAGAATGATGAGATGAGTTGAAGAATGGACAAAAGCTCAAGCTTGGGGATGCCCATGCATCACCCCAAGAAATATCCAAGAAGTACAAGCGTCAAAGCTTGGGGATGCCCCCAAGGCACCCCTTCTTCATCGGCAAAAATCAGGTCACCTTTCAAGACACTATATTTTTATTGCTTCATGCACTATGTGTTTTTCTTGGAGCGTCAGTTGTTTTAGTTTTCTTAGTTAGTTTTGTTTTGTTTGCTGTAATAAATGGTTTGATCACATCATGTTGTTTTGGAGGGAGATGAACTCCGTTTTTCATTTGCCAAGAACACTCTATTTTTCACTCTTATCGTTTCAATGAGTGTTCTCTTTTTCTGCTACTGCTTTTGGTTTTCATTTTTGCCTTGATTTGCGTTCAGATCTTCTTATATTTATTTATCAAGGTGTATTTTTGCCTCTGGACCATGTTGGTTTTCCTCAAAAGAGTTGGATTTAAAAAGTTTGAATGGTGTTGGAAAACAGAAAAAGCTTTATGCAAAAAAGTGGTACAAGAAGGAGCTTGTGTAGACTGCGGCCTAGGCTTTTGCATGTCGTGCTGGATGTCTTTTTGATAGTATGCTTAGTGGTTTTTCTGTAGCATGACTTGTCTCAAATAACTGAGATTGCTTAATGAGCCTTTGAAAAAATCATGCGTTGTTTTTATTATATGGAAGCATTTATTTGGTTTTCTCCTTTGATGCTTTATTTGGGTTGACTTGGCACATGCTTACACCATGTTGACTACAAAAATAAGTCACCTATAGCCTCTATGAACATTTAATTTTTAACTTTTGATGCCATCTTATGCTTCTTTTAATGTTGCTTTGTCGCTTTGCATGATTATGGCCGTTATTGCTCTCTTAGTTGGTCGCTCCCAGTCTTTTGCTAGCCCTCATTTTGTACTGAGTATGAGCTCTACTCGTGCATCCAACTCCCAAAAACCAAGTTTGCCATTGTGTCCACTATAAATTTCTATGCATGGTATTTGTAAGCCATTCCAAAGTAAAATTTTCATGTGCTACCTTTCAAAAACCTTCAAAACACTTCTCGTTTTGTGACACTGTTTTCAGCTCATGGGGACGTAGTGGTCGGATTTGCTATCTTCCATATTGCTTATTCCAAAAAGAAAATAAAAAGAGAAAAAGAAATAAAAAAGGCACTCCTCCATGGAATGTGAATGTTGGTGGGCACCCGATGGAATCGGTTAGCCATGGTTTGCGAAAGGAAAATAGGTGGGGAGGAGTGCCAAGCTTTATAAAAGAGCACAAAAGTGCCAATCTCTCTCTCAAAAACTTGCTTCATTTTTGTATGGAAGATAGTAAGAACCCCATTGCCAGTCGTTGACAAAGACAACCACCTCTCAAAACCAATTTTTATCTCTCTGTTTTACAAATGAAAAGCTCTAGCACATGTTTAATCACTGCTTCCCTCTGCGAAGGGCCTTTCTTTTACTTTTATGTTGAGTCACCACCTTCTACCTTTATGCACCATTAAGAGAGCATAGTTGTCATTCTTAGTATAATGTGCATTGTCCCAAAGTTTTCATTGATTGATTCATATTGTTGGTTTCACTTGTTCTCAAATTATTTGTATCTAGTCGCCCTCTTAAACTTGAAGGTGTCCTATGCATTTATGTTTTGCTCTCCATGAAGGACAAGCTGAAAACCATTTGTATGTTTTTCCTTATGATTTGAACACACGTTTGACTTTCATTGTTTCATTTTCATGATCTTTTGTTTGTGTTCATTTTCATGTTTATAACATGGTTGCTAAGTTTCTATTATCAAGATTATGTCTTTCATGCCCATGTTTTAAGTTCTTATGATCCCAGCTCACAATGCTTACATATATGATCAAGATTGTTTAGGTGCATGTCACCTCAAAAATTATTTCTTTTGTTATCACTTACCTACTCGAGGACGAGCAGGAGTTAAGCTTGGGGATGCTGATATGTCTCCAACGTATCTATAATTTTTGATGCTCCATGCTTGTTTTTACACCATTTACCCGATGTTTCGTTACACTTCGTGGCACTTTTATGCATTTTCCGGAACTAACCTATTAACAAGTGCCACCGTGCCAGTTCCCTGTTTTCTGTTGTTTTTGTGTTTCAGAAGTGATACACAGGAAATATTCTCGGAATTGGACGAAACAAGTTCCTGAAGTCTTATTTTTCCCGGGAGAATCCAGACATCCGAAGAGAGGAAGGAGAGGGGCCACAGGCCTCCCTCACACAGGGCTGGCGCGGCCCAGGCCCTGGCCGCGCCACCCTGGTGTGAGGAGGCCTAGGGCCGCCTCTGACATCGCCCCTTCGCCTATAAGAAGCCTCGGGACGGAAAACCCTAAAGGATTCGGCAATTTTCCAGAAGCAGTTCCGCAGCTCCGCCGCCACCGCCGACGAATTTTGGGGGACAGAAGTCTCTGTTCCGGCACACTGCCGGGACGGGGAAGTGCCCCCGGAGCCATCTCCATCGCCGTCTTCGCCGTCTCCATCGACCTCACCGCCATCTCCATCAACCTTGCTGTCTCCTATGATGAGGAGGGAGTAGTTCATCCCCGGGGCTGAGGGCTCTACCGGTAGCTATGTGGTTCACCTCTCTCTTCCATGATGTGATCTTTATGTGATCGTGAGCTTTGTATCATGTTGAACAAGTAGATGTTATTATTCAGATATTATGTGTACTCTAGTGGTATTATTAAAGTAATATATTCCTCCTGCCATGGTGTAACGGTGACAGTGCATGCATCATGGTGGTACTTGGTTTAGGCTATGATTGTGATCTCTTGTGGATTATGAGAGTAATTATTACTATGATAGTATTGAAGTGATCTATTCCTCCTTTCATGGTGTAATGTTGACAGTGTGTGCACCGTGTTAGTACTTGGTCTAAGTTGCAATAATATCTATCTTGAGTTGTGCTTTGATTTGGATATCTCCATGAGTGGTGTTTGTCAAGTACTTGATGAACTTTAAGGGGTGCTTCTGTAGCCACTACGCAATGATTAGTGTTATTCAATAGGAGAGTAATTCAGAGTACCATAGTGAAGAGAAGTTGTTTATTTGTTCAATCATGTTATATTTGTTGGGAGTGTGTCCACTAGTGAAAGTATGATCCCTAGGCCTTGTTTCCAAGCTTTGCACACCGTTTACTTGCTGTTTTGTTACTTGTTTGCTTGCTGCCATTTTTATTCCAGATTGCATTTACTACTTATAATCATCCATACCACTTGTATTTCACTATCTCTTCGCCGAACTAGTGCACCTATACATCTGACAAGTGTATTGGGTGTGTTGGGGACACAAGAGACTTTCTGTATCGTAATTGCAGGGTTGCTTGAGAGGGATAGCTTTGACCTCTTCCTCCCTGAGTTCGATAAACCTTGGGTGATCCACTTAAGGGAAACTTGCTGCTGCTCTACAAACCTCTGCACTTGGAGGCCCAATAAGTGTCTACAAGAATAGAAGTGCGTAGACATCAGAAGGTGAGGCGGCGGCGCTGGGACATTGCAGAGCGGGCTCAAAGGTGGCCATTGTCAGCTCTCCGATGCTCTGTTCCGAGACGGGCGAGCAACGACATCACAACCCCGTCATGGGCCTGATCTTGCTCTACAGGACGTGGCCGACGCACAGGGAGCTTGGATGCGGCTGGTCTCGTCATGGCGGCATGATCGACCTGTTGCAGGAGGCGTCGCTAGCGCGGCAACGTTCAGCAGTCGGCAACACGTGCCCGTTTTGGGCCCGATCTGGGCCCAACGGGCTATGCCATGTGGTTCTTCCTGTAAGTCCCTCGTGGATGATGATGTGCAATGGCCTCGTTCGAAGTCTGCTCTGTTTGCTCATCATCGGAAGGTACAGTGGTGGTTGGGTCGTCCTCTCCTCTTCAGCAGCAAGCTAGTGGCATGGGGGCTACTAGGTCTTAATAATGGAGGCGGTCCTCGAGCTCTTTTTGTGCAAAAATGATGATTTGCTTGATGCTTGCTCTCTTTGATCTGGCCGAAGTGTCGAGTTCCGAAAGGCTCCGCCTCCACTGAGCACCTCATGCCTGGAGATCGCCGGATCGGATGGGATTCGATCGGACGCACCCATTTTTTTTGACCGTTTGGTTTCAGAGGGAGCGTTGCGAAGCTCTATTATCTGTTGCCATCATAGGACAGGTGTTACAATCCATGGTGAAGTCAGAGGCGGAGAATGACACGGAAGCCGAGTTTCTGAGAAATAGCAATGGTGGTTCAAGTCTTTGTCGCGATGAAGAGATTGCTTGGTGATTTGTGACTCATGGCAATGGCATCGGCAAGAGGGCGATAGCACAGGAGAAGTTCACAGTCCGACCTTACGGGGTGAAAATACAAGGTCTGACCTTCATTGGTTGTGCCTGACGATGGCCTTGTTGAAGGCATTGTTTTGTGAGCGAGGACTCTCTCTAGGGTGAAAACATATGATCTATGATCAGGCGACGACGACGCTTGTGCGTTGTATCCTTCTTAGAGGTGTCACTATTGGAAGCTGGACTAGTGTTTATACTGCTGCTACAAGGAGTTTTTCATTGTAGCGGGATGATACGTCTCCAACGTATCCATAATTTTTGATGCTCCATGCTTGTTTTTACACCATTTGTTTAGTGTTTCGTTACACTTCGTGGCATTTTTATGCATTTTCCGGAACTAACCTATTAACGAGATGCCACAGTGCCAGTTCCCTGTTTTCTGCTATTTTTGTGTTTCAGAAAAGTTACACAGGAAATATTCTCAGAATTGGACGAAACCAAAGTCAGTCGTCCAGATATTTCACGGAGCTTCCAGAACACCGAAGAGGAGACAGAGCCGAGCCAGAGGGTGGCCACACCACAGGGCGGTGCGGCCTAGGGCTGGCCCGCACCCCCTGGTGGTGTGGGCCCCCTGGTCCACTTCTGACGACGCCCCTTCGCCTATAAAGACCCCTCGACGGGAAAACCTAAAGACCTGATCACTTTTCCAGAACACATCGCGATCCGCCGCCGCCGTCGACCCGAATATCGGGAGGGTCCAGAAGCTCTTCCCGGCACCCTGCCGGAGAGGAGAATTGCCACTCGATACGCTCATTCCTTTGTTTCAAGCAAACCGGTGAGATTGATAACCTCATCATAAGTTAGGAACAAAGTATTTGGTTGTGTTGTGTGCAGATTCCACGTTGCTACTGGTTGAAGACGCGCTAACAAGTTATCGTTAACGGCGCCCTTGTTAGAGCATCATGCAGCTAGTGGGCATCACCTTCAATCGTTTGGCTTTCTCCTACTGGATTGATAACCTTGGTTTCATAACTGAGGGAAAACTTGCTGCTATCTTCATCAAAACCTTCTCTTGGGGTTTTCCAACTGGCCGGTCATTTACTACACACAAATAAGTTTTCTGGCATCATCATCACCGTGCCATCAGCAAGTTTTTCTGGCGCCGTTGCTGGGGAGGAAGAAGACTTCTACAAGGGGAGTTTCGCATGCACATCCTTTACTTTGTTTTAAGTTTTGATTTACTTTATTTTTACTTGCATCTTTTTATCAAAACCACAAAAAAATTAGAATCCTTTGTAGTTGTTTATTATGTCTAGTTCAGTTGCTACTATTTTGTCGCCCGAGGATATGATTTTCACTTTCAAACAAAAAGAAGAGGAAAGTTTTAAAGAAGCTTGGTCTAGAATTTATGATTGGCATGGAAAAACTGAACCAAAAATGACTTTGAGTTTGCTTCTTAGCTGCTTTTACTTTGGGCTTGCTCTTCGTTATAGATATACTTTGGATGCTACTGTAGAAGGAGATTTCCTTCATTGTGATGGAGATCAAGCCTTCAATATTATAAAAAAGTTTATTATAATTTATAGCATGCCAACCTATTTTGATTCCTCTCTTGTGTGCATTTTTAATAGACTTAATACTCTTGAGACTCGCACTGCTAGTTTGAATACTTGCTACAATACTTTGCGCCAGCATTTTGATTATGTGCCAGCAAATGCTAAACCTTCGAGTTGGTACCCTACGGTAAAAATCACCATTAATTGTGAAACTTTTCATGCTTGTTGTGATATTATGTCTGAATTTTGTCTCATGCCAAAGGATATTTATGAATCTTTGAGTCTTTGGAAGCTTTCTGAGGGGGGAGAAGAAAATTCCCTTACTAATAATGCCACTATATTTCCCGTTGGAATAGCTGAAGGAGTTTTTACAAAAGTCCTAGGAAGAATGATATCTACTGATTATCTTATTATTTAATGTGTAGGAAAAGGAAAAATCACACTTGGAAGATCCCTACTGAAGCTCCTGGGCGTCGTTATAGATGTGGAAAAAGGCAATATAAGATTTATCTCTCCACCTTGCAATAGCCACGTCTTTCATAGAGTCAAGAGAAAAGGTAAGAAAGGAAGACGTAAGGCACCCGCTGACCCTAGCCCTTCATCTCTTGATACTACTTGATTCGCATTTTCTCCGCCTAGCTCAAATGCGTTAAAGAAAAGCACACTTAGGAGATAACCCAATGTTTTTACATTCAGTTCTTTTTCTTTTATTTAAGTCTTGGAAGTTATTACTACTGTAATAACCTCTCCTTATCTTTTTTATTTCGTTTTTGTGCCAAGAGAAGCCTCTAATTTGAGTGAGGTAAGATTTGGGGATGTTGCTGTCCTGAAACAGTTTTCGGTGCTGCACCGTAAAAATTCGTGAAAATTATCAGAATATCTTTTGGACCTGCGGTTTCTTGTGAATATGCCACAGGTTATATCCAAACTTTCATTAGTTATACACTTTTTGATTTGAGCAACAGAAAACCCTCTAAAAATTCGACATTTGTTAGTTGTTCTGTTTTGACAGATTTCTGCCAATATTTATGTTTGCCACTTTATCGCTTTCTTTTTGAGTTCTTTTGATTACAGAACTTTTTGGGAAGTTGCTACAGTAGTATATACTTTATATGTGGTGGTTCTGAGTTGAAACCTGAAGCAAAAAGGATTGATTCAATGTTATGCTTACACTAATATTGCTAATAGATTTGTGTTTAGTTTTGTATGAAGGAAGTTTTCAAGTGTAGGGATTGGAAAATGATGAGATGAGTTGAAGAATGGACAAAAGCTCAAGCTTGGGGATGCCCATGTGACCCCAATAAATATCCAAGAAGTACAAGCGTCAAAGCTTGGGGATGCCCCCGAGGCACCCCTTCTTCATCGGCAAAAATCAGGTCACCTTTCAACACACTATATTTTTATTGCTTCATGCATTATGCGTTTTTCTTGGAGCGTCAGTTGTTTTTAGTTTTCAGTTTAGTTTAGTTTAGTTTGCTGTAATAAATGGTTGGACCCCAACAAATTCCTTTTGGAGAAGTTGCCTTGCTTTTCATTTGCCAAGAACACTCCGTTTTTCACTTTTATCGTTTCAACGAGTGTTCTCTTTTTCTAGAACTGCGTTTAGCTTTCGATTTTTGCCTTGATTTGTGTTCAGATCTTGTTATATCTTTTCATCAAGGTGTATTTTGACCTCTGGTCCATGTTGGTTTTCATCAAAAGAGTTGTTTATAAAAAGTTCGAATGGTGTTGGAAAAGAGAAAAAGCTTTATACAAAAAAGTGGTACAAGAAGGAGCTTGCGTAGACTGCGGCCTAGGCTTTTGCATGTTGTGCTTGATGTCTTTTTGATAGTATGCTTAGTGGTTTTGCTGTAGCATGACTTGTCTCAAATGGCAGAGATTGCTTAATGAGCCTTTGAAAAAATCATGCATTGTTTTAATTATTTGGAAGCATTATTTTGGTTTTCTCCTTTGATGCTTTATTTGGGTTGACCTGGCGCATGCTCACACATGTTAGACTCATACAAAGTTGCCATTGCCTCTGTGATCATTTAGTTTTTGACTTTTGATGCCATCTTATGCTTCTTTTAATGTCGCTTTGTCGCTCTGCATGATTATGGCCATTATTGCTCTCTTAGTTGGTCGCTCCTAGTCTTTTGCTAGCCTTCATTTTGTACTGAGTATGAGCTCTACTCGTGCATCCAACTCCTAAAAACCAAGTTTGCCATTGTGTCCACTATAAATTCCTATGCATGGTATTTGTAAGCCATTCCAAGTAAATTTTCATGTGCTACCTTTCAAAACTTTTAACTACTTCTCGTTTTGTGCCACTATTTTTAGCTCATGGGGATGTAGTGGTCGGAATTGCTATCTTCCATATTAAATTAAGTACCCCTCGACTAGGCAGCATCATCTGCTCGTCATTAATTATGCATGAGAGCTGGTCAGACCATTGCAATCTAATTTTAAAAAGAAAGAAAAAAGGCACTCCTCTATGGTATGTGAATGTTGGTGGGCACCCGATGGAATCGGTTAGCCATGGTTTGAGAAAGGAAAAAAGGTGGGGAGGTGACGAGGGTTAACTCAACAAATGTCCTAGATGAAGGACTTAGGATCGGGGAGATAGGGCGTCGGATGAACTCGAAGGTAAAGTTAGTCGAAATAGGTGTGTACTGAAAGTAAACTTGGGTGTTCAACCTGGCTTGCTTTCAATCTGCCCTACACCGTCCCCTCCTGGCCCCTATATATAGGTGGCCAGGTCTCGAGGATCGGGTCGGGTTCGATACAGATTACAAATATCGACATACGGTAATAACTCGTATTCGACTATCATTACAGTTGGGCCTAGCTTAACGGGCCTCAGGGGTACTCAACTAACGGGCTCTAGTAATTATACCCTTGTCAGTAGCCCCTGAGATTCTACCAGAATTGCAGATTCGGGTTGAATCTCTAATCTTCAAATCTTCGACTTGATCAATTCTTCGATTTTATCTCCAAATCTTTGACTTGGTCTTTCGACTTATATTGATGATAATTTGCTCGCAAGGGGTCTCGATGAACAAGCCTGACAACTCTGACGGATCAAGAGGTCAGTTAACTGCCGGAACAGATACTTGTCACCTACTTCAAATTCAATCCCCTTGGACTTGAATTCGGGATACCGGTCAAACTCACTCTTTTGCCTCATTTAGGACTTACAAAAAATGAGTCCCAGTGGTTCTCGGGGTACCCAGTGCGTCCACCAGGATTTTCTTCGCGTCGTAGACACGGATACATACCAGCAGAGCGCATCCATGTGCGTATACTAGGCCACACAGGACGGATCCCGGGGTCTTACCTTCGTGATAAATCACGGATTCGAGTTTCGTTGCGATAACGCAACTCGAGAATCTCATGTCGCAGTCAAAGTTTGACTGAAAATATTCGGGTTTCTACAACCATAAAACTCGCTCCCGATGGGAGTAATTTCTCTTCAATTTGTCGACTACGTAGTCGAAGTTTTGTATGCTTATCCTTCTGCAATTCCAATATTGACTATTTCATCTCTATCGGGTGCGCGCTCAGCGCTCCCGATGGGAGTAGCCCCCGAGGCTATGTTTGGCAACTTGTAGTCAAACATAGGCTCAAAGTTCAGCTCTTCTGTCTCCTGTCGACCTTTTACTATTTGACGAGCCCCCGAGTCCAAGTCGAGGTTTCCATATCGCGCGATCATAGTCTCCTGTCTTGTTTTTCTTTATTGATATTATCGTCTGCTATACGCAGAATTTAACTCCTACTTAAAATTTGTTTGTGGGCTGCGCCGTAGCACGGGGGCCCAATAATACGCGCTTATAAATAAAGCACCATCTGGTAAGGATAAAAACCCTAATCAGATCCTTTCCTCCGCCGCATCATCTTCTCTTCTCCATCTAGGGTTTTTCTGAGGTTTCTCTCTCGCACTCATGGCAGATGCTGCAGGCTCCCATCTGAACCTTGGTTCCCCGGCGGCACCACGAGGTCGGGGTCGCCCTCGCGGTAGCAAGAACAAGAACACCGCGCCGGCCGCCACAGGAACTTCGTCAGATGCTCCGGCTAAGCGCCGTCCCGGCCGCCCACCTGGTAGCAAGAACAAACCCAAAGTGACTAACGTCACTTCAGGTCCAATCGCTCCTCCATCTGTTGCTCCAGCTGCTCCTGCTGCACTTCCCCGTATCTTTTCTTTCCTTTGCATTGCCATGACGCAGTGCCGTGAGATTCAACGCTTGCCGCTAGATTTCACAAAGTTTATGGATGGCCACGAACTGCGAGAGGCGGTTCTTCGTGAACAGTCTGGCGGTGGCATCCCCTATGAGGTGGAGGTGTGGTATGATGGCGACGGCGAGCAGTACTTCAGAGGTGGCTGGTCGCAATTTGCTGAGGACCACGACATCCATCAAGGCTTCATCATGGCCTTCGACTTCCACGTCGGTACGTCGAAGTTTGACGTGAAGATCTATAATGGCACTCTGTGCCAGAAGAAGTATGAAGCTTGAAGCCCTCTTTTATTAGGATCTGTTATCCATGTAATTTCGTTTGACAATGTCCTTCCTGCAATGATATTTGCAATGAATATTCGTACTTTGTGTCGATATCGTTTACTAGTACCATGAGAACAAGTCATGTTCTGAGATATGCTTTCCATATGTCGGGTTCTTTGCGAACCAATAAATGTAAGGATGATATCGGGTTCTTTTTATGAACCAAGTTTGTTCTGTATTTATCGGGTTGTGTAAACAACCTTATAGTAAAGAAAAACCCCTCCATCTTGTTATAACGATTTGTTTCGTACGACCCAGGGGTTGAAGCCCCCGAGCGGAGAAGTAACTCGAGAATCGTACAATTTTGTCGAGTACAACCCAAAGAACCCGACCTGTGGCCTTATGTTCTGGGTCCAGAAGGTTAACTCGAATATATTGATACCTCTATACTTAGTCTACGCGTAAAAACGTCGTAGCTGTTCTGCATTCCACGGGTTGCTTTCGTCCTTCCCAGTCTTCTTGTCTTGTAGTCGATATGCTCCTCCTGGTATTACTTCCGTGACGATGTAAGGTCCCACCCACGGGGACTCCAATTTCCCATGGCTATCTTGCCTGAGTTGCAAAACGAGGTCTCCTACCACAAAGGATCATGGACGAACTCGACTACTATGGTAGTTTCGTAAGCTTTGCTGATATTGCGTAGCCCTTTCTAATGCTTTGTCTCTTGCTTCATCCAGCGCATCGACGTCGTCTTGCAATGCTTCTGTCGATGTCGTTTCATCATATGCCGTCACTCTTGGAGCCTCGTGTGTAACCTCGACTGGAAGCACGGCTTCTGCGCCATGGACCAGGAAGAAAGGAGTTTCTTGAGTTGCTGCATTAGGCGTAGTTCTTAGACTCCAAAGAACGGAGGGCAATTCTTCTACCCAAGCGCTCTTGGCTTTCTCGAGAGGTGCTAAAAGCCTCTTTTTTATTCCACTACTTATCAGGCCATTGGCTTTTTCGACTTGCCCGTTTGTCTTCGGATGCGCCACAGATGCAAATTTAAGCTTGATCCCCAATCCTTCGCAGTAACTTTTGAATTCTTTTGAAGTAAAATTTGTCCCATTGTCTGTGATGATG
Organism: Dactylis glomerata; assembly: GCA_007115705.1. Taxonomy (NCBI): domain Eukaryota; kingdom Viridiplantae; phylum Streptophyta; class Magnoliopsida; order Poales; family Poaceae; genus Dactylis; species Dactylis glomerata. Next base: position 980,682 of record QXEO01000302.1, read on the forward strand.
CTGTGTGGTACCCCAAAACGAAAAACTATCGACTTGATGAAGCTGATTGCTGCTGTAAAATCTTGAGTTGTTACTGGAGCTGCTTCCACCCATTTGGTGAATTTATCGACTGCTACTAGCATGTAGACATGCCCTCCTGGCCAGGATTTGTGCAGCTTTCCCACCATGTCAAGACCCCATTGTGCGAAGGGCCAGGATAATGGTATTGTTTGTAGCTCCGCTGCTGGTGCGTGCGGTCTGGATGCAAACCTTTGACATGCTTCACACTTTCGAACTATATCCTTTGCGTCCTCGATGGCTGTTAGCCAATAGAATCCCGCTCGAAAAGCTTTTGCCGCTATTGCTCTGTTGCTGGCGTGATGGCCACATACTCCGCCGTGTATGTCTTTCAATATTGTTTGCCCTTCCTGGGGTGTGACACAGCGTTGCAAAACGCCTGTAATACTTCTCTTGTATAGTTTCCCTTCAATCACGACAAATGCTTTCGCTCTTCGAGTTATCCTCTTAGCCTCCACTGCATCTTCTAGTAGCTTTTTATTTATCATGTACGCAATATATGGCTGCATCCATGTTTCTTCTATCATCATGACCTCCTCTGGCTCTGTCGTAGCCCCCGAGCCTGCCGTGGTAGTCGAACTTTTAGCACTTTTTATTGACCTTTCCGCTATTTCTTCCCAAAATACTCCAGATGGTATAGGTAAGCATTGTGATCCAATATTTGCTAAAGTGTCGGCTTCCTCGTTGCTGTTCCTGCTGACATGAGAGACTTCGCATCCATCGAACGTTCCTTCTAGATAATGGTACAAATTCTTGTAGGCCATCATGTTGTCATTAATTGTGTCACACCTGTTCATAACTTGCTGGACAACAAGGTTAGAGTCTCCAAATATCTTTAGGCGAGTTGCTCCACAAGCTTTCGCCATCTTCATGCCGTGCAACAAAGCCTCGTACTCCGCTTCATTGTTAGAAGCCTGCGGGAAGCTCATCCGTAAGACATACTTTAATTTGTCGCGATGAGGCAATATTAATACTACTCCTGCGCCTGCTCCTTGGACTCGCTTTGAACCATCGAAGTACATTGTCCAAGTACTCGATAAATCTGGTGGTCCCGTGCTTTGCAGCTCGAGCCACTCTGCTGTGAAATCTGGCAAAATTTGTGACTTGATCGCCTTCCTTTTTTCGTACGTGATGTCCATGGGAGATAACTCGATTCCCCACAAAGAGACACGGCCTATTGCTAAAGGGTTGTTCAATATGTTCGATAGTGGTGCTTCATTGACCACTATAATTGGGTGCACAGTAAAATACTGTCGTAATTTTCGTGCAGTGGTGAAGACACTATACGCCAGTTTCTGATAATGCGGGTACCTCTGTTTGGTTGGAGATAGCACTTCACTGATGAAATATACCGGTCTCTGGACGCCATGAGCTTTGCCTTCTTCACTTCTTTCGACTACTAGAACTGTACTTACCACCTGATGGGTTGCGGCGATGTACAGTAGTAGTGGCTCTTTTTCTTTAGGTGCGACCAGCACTGGTGGCATGGAGAGCACTTTTTTCAATTGCGCAAACGCTGCGTCTGCTTCTTCTGTCCACTCAAATTTGTCGTCTGACTTCTTCATAAGTGCATAAAAAGGAAGCGCCTTCTCCCCTAGTCGAGCAACGAAACGACTTAGTGCCGCGACTCGTCCTGCTAATTTCTGTACGTCGTGGAGTTTCGTGGGTTTCCCCATTGTTAGAATTGCTTGAATTTTCTCTGGATTTGCCTCTATTCCTCGCACTGATACCAAGAATCCCAAAAGTTGCCCTGCTGAAACTCCGAAGGAACACTTTGTCGGGTTCAACTTAAGCTTGAACTTGTTCAGGTTGTCGAAGGTTTCTGCCAAGTCGCTGATTAACGATTTCTCCTCTCTTGTGGTGATGACTACATCATCAATGTAGACTTGTATGTTGCGCCCTATTTGGCTTCTAAGGCAACTTTGCATCATCCTTTGATAAGTTGCCCCTGCATTTTTTAGGCCGAATGGCATTACTTGGTAGCAAAACACCCCATACGGTGTGATGAAAGCCGTTTTTTCCTCGTCCTCTTTCTTCAGCTTGATCTGGTTGTAGCCAGAATATGCATCCAAAAAGGAAAGCCTTGCGCAGCCCGCTGTTGAATCGATTATTTGATCGATGTGGGGTAAAGGGAATGGATCCTTTGGACAATGCTTATTGAGAGATGTGTAGTCGACACATACTCTTTGTACGTCTGTGTTCTTCTTGGGTACTATTACTGGGTTGGATACCCAACTCGAAGTTTTGATTTCTCTGATAAATCCGGCATTTTCTAATCTGTGCAATTCTGACGCTATTGCTTTCCTCTTGGGTTCATCGAATCGTCGCAGTGGTTGCTTGACTGGTTTCGCCTTGGGATCTACATTTAGTGCGTGCTCGACGAGTTCCCTGGGAACCCCTGGCATGTCTGATGGACACCAGGCGAAGATTTCCCAGTGCTCACGGAGGAACTCGACGAGCGCGCCTTCCTATGCGGGATCCAAGTTTACCGCAATGGATGTCGTCTTGTTTGGATCCGTAGGGTGGACCTGAATTTTCTTTGAATCTTGCGTTGTGTCGAAAGCCTTATCTGGCAGGGATCGCCCAACGTCGGGTAGCACATTATGATCTGTTTCTCCTTTGAGCCTCTCGTATTCTGCTGTCATGCCGAAGGTTTGCGCCATCTTGTTGAATTCTCTGTCGCATGTGTTGGCTACTTCAAAGCTCCCTTGTACTGTTATTGTTCCTTTGGGCCCTGGAATTTTTAACGTGAGATACGCGTAGTGCGGTACTGCCATGAATTTTGCAAATGCTGGGCGCCCCAGGATTGCATGATATTGTGACGGCCAGTCCATAACTTCGAACTCCAGTTTCTCTCTTCTATAGTTCTCGCTGCTACCAAAGCAGACATCGAGCTCTATTCTTCCCAAGGGGTAGTTCGCTGCTCCTGGTACTATCCCGTGGAAAGAGCAATCTGTTGGCTTCAGACTCGCCGGTGAGATGCACATAGCCTTTAGTGTTCTAGCATATATTAAGTTTATGCCGCTCCCTGCATCCATGAACACTCTTCCGATGTCGTACCCTCCTATTTGTGCTTTTAGAACCATAGGCGAGTGGCCCGGCCTAGGAACTTTCCGTGGGTGGTCTGCTCTACTGAACTTGACTGGTTGCTCTGACCATCGTAGGTATTCTGTGGTAGCTGGTGGTGATGATATTGCTAGGTTCACTTGCCTGGATATGCTCTTTCGTTCTTTTTTCGACTTGGGCACTGGTTGAATCATGGCTGATATGTATACTTGAGACTCTAGGTGCTTTGATAATCTTCGAGTTTGATATCCTTGACTTCTACGTTTTTCTCCTTGCCTTCCTTCTTGGCTCGAGCCCATGGCACCTTGCAACCTTAGGAATGTTCTACAATCCTTCATCTGGTGATTTGAGACCCTTTTCCCGTCGAGGTACGCGTAGTGGATTCGACAAGGTCCGTATAGCATATCCTCAGCCGAAGGACCAGAGTATCTTGATTTTTCTGTCCCTTTTGCCTGAAACCTCCTACTTTCGTACCCTTCCTCTTCTTCTAGTACATAACCTGCGGCTACCTGATTTCGCCTTCCTTGGTTATCCCCGCTGCGGTATCGTCTCCTCTGTCGACTTATTCTGTCGACTTCTGGCGAACGTCCTCTTTTATTGTTATACGCGTCCTCTCCATCAGCAAATTTGTTGGCTTGTTCCATTAGCTCAGCTACTGTCGTAGGTCTTGTTCTTCCTATTTCTTCCACAAGATCTGAGCGACGAAGTCCTTCCGAAAAAGCGTCTATTGCTCGTTCGTCGGAGACGTCCTCTGCTGAGTTTTTAATTATACTCCAGCGTTGTATATAAGAACGTAGCATTTCGCCTTTCCTTTGCACACATGCTTTAACTTCTTCCAGTGATGCTGGGCGTTTGTAGGTGGAACGAAAATTTCTTGTGAATCGACTTTCGAGTTCCCCCCAGCTTCCAATAGATTCGTCGGGTAGCGTGTTCAACCAAGACCGGGCGGCGCCGGTGAGGTGCAGCTGCAAACTTTGCATTGCAGTCGCCTTTGTCCCTCCTAATATCTGCACTGCTTGTAGATAATCTGATAGCCATAAGGTGGGTTCCTGTGACCCGTCGTACTTATTCTGGTCGTGTGGTAGTTTGAATCCTTTGGGTACCCGCGTTCTGCGAACTCTACGAGTAAAGCATAACGCACCCATATCTTTATCGTCGTCTTCGTAATTCTCTTCCCTCCAAGCATGTCGCGATTTATTTACTCGAGCTTGTGCTATTATACTTCTTGCATTCTCCTTCTTTTTCTGCTGCTTTTTCTCTTCTAATGACTCGCTATAGTCGCTGTCTGTGCGGTTGTATCTGAACTTCTCTTTGTGACTTGTCGACTTTATCTCTAGGCCTTGCTCCCTGATCTTTCCTTCTACTATTCCGAGGCTTCGTATCGCGGCTCGGTGCATATCTTCTCGCGGGTCCCCATGCTCTGGTCTTGTGGCTAATAAATACGCTTGTGCTGCTGCTAATGCCGCCTCTGGCATTTTTTGTATCAGGTCATCTTCCTCCTCTTCTAACTGTGGGGTGGGGCTCCTCGAGTACCCCTCTTCTCTGTCGCGTGCTATTACCCCCCTTCTGTGTTTTGGATCTCTACGCCTCTCTCTGCTATATTCTGAGTCTTCACTATAGTCTTCCCAGTATTCTTCCCTTGATATGTTGTTGTTGTCTTGAAACATCATGTCTCTTTCCTCCCTTAGTTTCTTCTTGTGTTGGTATAGTGCATACTGATATCCCATTAGAACTTCTCTTCGCGATCCCTCGGGTACTTCTGTACCATGATTAATGGCTGATGTAATCATCCTCCACTCACCAGCCGAGACGTGGACTTTCTCTTTTTCCTTTTTGTTGTGATTTTTCACTTTGTCGACTTGCCTGTCGACCCTTTTACTCTCTTCGCTGTTGTTTCCTTCCTCTGCTTCAGTGATAATAACACATAACTGATGCACTTTGGAGACGCCGCTGCTTCCTACGGTGAAGTCCCTTGCGTTGTTATGCATCTGACACGCTTTTTCTTCTGAGTCGAATTTTTCCTGAATTTCGTCGCTTTCTGCGATTAATGCTTTTTCTAAGCTGACCGGCGAGTTTACCTCGCTGGAAGAGCCTTCTGATGATTCCAATGCTTCCTTTGTTTCGGGCTTGCTTGCCGACGGATCTGGCTTTGTCGACTCCAAGAGGCGGGATGAACCCGATGGCCCGATGAGGATGCTCATACTTCCAATTGTCAGTTCCACCTCTTGACTTCCGTCGACTTCTGGACTGCTGTTGGCTAAAAGCGAAAAAGCCGTCGAATTCATGATTCCAACGCCCAGAGTCCCCACGGTCGGCGCCAATTGACGAGGGTTAACTCGACAAATGTCCTAGATGAAGGACTTAGGATCGGGGAGATAGGGCGTCGGATGAACTCGAAGGTAAAGTTAGTCGAAATAGGTGTGTACTGAAAGTAAACTTGGGTGTTCAACCTGGCTTGCTTTCAATCTGCCCTACACCGTCCCCTCCTGGCCCCTATATATAGGTGGCCAGGTCTCGAGGATCGGGTCGGGTTCGATACAGATTACAAATATCGACATACGGTAATAACTCGTATTCGACTATCATTACAGTTGGGCCTAGCTTAACGGGCCTCAGGGGTACTCAACTAACAGGCTCTAGTAATTATACCCTTGTCAGGAGGAGTGCCAAAGCTTTATAAAAGAGCACCAATGTGCCAATTTTTCAAAGAACTCGGAACCGCTCTCACTTGTTTATTATGGAAGATAGTAAGACCCCATTGCCAGTCGTTGACATGAAACAACCACCTCTCAAAACCAATTTTATCTCTGTTTTACAAATGAAAAGCTCTAGCACATGTTTAATCACTGCTTCCCTCTGCGAAGGGCCTTTCTTTTACTTTTATGTTGAGTCTCCACCTTCTATCTTTATGCACCATTAAGAGAGCATAGTTGTCATTCTGAGTATAATGTGCATTGTCCCAAAGTTTTCATTGATTGATTCATATTGTTGGTTTCACTTGTTCTTAAATTACTTGTATCTAGTCGCCCTCTTAAACTTGAAGGTGTCCTATGCATTTATGTTTTGCTCTCCATGAAGGACAAGCTAAAAACCATTTGTCTGTTTTTCCTTATGATTTGAACACACATTTGACTTTCATTGTTTCATTTTCATGATCTTTTGTTTGTGTTCATTTTCATGTTATAACATGGTTGCTAAGTTTCTTCTATCAAGATTATATCTTTCATGCCCATGTTTTAAGTTCTTTTTATCCCAGCGCACAACACTTACATACATGATCAAGATTGTATAGGTGTATGTCACCTCAAAAATTATTTCTTTTGTTATCACTTACCTACTCGAGGACGAGCAGGAGTTAAGCTTGGGGATGCTGTTACGTCTCCAGCGTATCCAGAATTTTTGATGATCCATGCTTGTTTTTACACCATTTGTTTAGTGTTTCGTTACACTTCGTGGCATTTTTATGCATTTTCCAGAACTAACCTATTAACGAGATGCCACAGTGTCAGTTCCCTGTTTTCTGCTGTTTTTGTGTTTCAGAAAAGTTACACAGGAAATATTCTCAGAATTGGACGAAACCAAAGCCTGTCGTCCAGATATTTCACGGAGCTTCTAGAACACCGAAGAGGAGACGGAGCTGAGCCAGAGGGTGGCCACACCACAGGGCGGCGCGGCCTAGGGCTGGCCCGCGCCCCCTAGTGGTGTGGGCCCCCTGGTCTACTTCTGACGCCGCCCCTTCGCCTATAAAGACCCCCCGACGGGGAAAACCTAAAGACCCGATCACTTTTCCAGAACACATCGCGATCCGCCGCCGCCGTCGACCCAAATATCGAGAGGGTCCAGAAGCTCTTCCCGGCACCCTGCCGGAGAGGGGAATCGCCACCGGAGGTCTTCTTCATCGCCATGCTTGCCTCCGGAGCGATGAGTGAGTAGTCTACCTTAGACTATGGGTCCATAGCAGTAGCTAGATGGTTATCTTCTCCATCATGTGCTTCATGTTTAGATCTCGTGAGCTGCCTTACATGATCGAGATCACCGTTATGTAATTCTACATGTTGTGTTTGTTGGGATCCAATGAATATTGGTGTTATGATTGAGTTGATGTACTGAATTTTATCTTATGTTATCTCTATATTGTTTATGATCTTGCATGCTCTCCGTTGTTAGTAGCTATCTTGGCCAAGTAGTTGCTAGTGACTCCTAGAGGGGGTATATATGCTCGATAGTGGGTTCATGCCTCTATTTAATCTGGGGGAGTGACAGAAACCTCTAAGGTTGTAGATGTGATGTTGCTACTAGGGGGAAAACAACATTCATATGCTCGAGGGCATATGCTTTGTTTACATTACACACTTTACTTAATGCAATTATCTGTTGTTCGCAACTTAATACTTGTGGAGTTCTCGGATTGATTCGCCACAAGTGGATTATTAGTCATAGATGCAGTTGGATGGCGATCTATGTATCTTGTTGTAATGCCCAGAGTAAATCTAATAGTGATCCTCTCGACATATGCACGTTGTCTTTATTCTATCAATTGCCCAACTGTAATTTGTTTACCCAGTGACAAGGGTATAGTTAATAGAGCCCGCTAGTTGAGTACCCCTGAGGCCCGATAAGCTAGGCCCAATTGTAATGATAGTCGAATACGAGTTCTTACCGTATGTCGATATTGTAATCTGTATCATACCCTACCCGATCCACGAGACCTGGCCACCTATATATAGGGGCCAGGAGGGGACGGTGTAGGTCAGATTGAAAGCAAGCCAGGTTGAACACCCAAGTTTACTTTCGACACACACCTATTTCGACTAACTTTACCTTCGAGTTCATCCAACGCCCTGTCTCCCCGATCCTAAGTCCTTCATCTAGGACATTTGTCGAGTTAACCCTCGTCAATTGGCGCCGACCGTGGGGACTTTGGGCATTGGAATCATGAATTCGACGGCTTTTTCGCTTGTAGCCAACAGCAGTACAGAAATCGACGAAAATCAAGAGATGGAGTTGACAATCAGAAGCTTAAACATCCTCATCGGACCGTCGGGTTCATCTCGCCTCTCAGATCCGACGAAACAAGATCTGTCGGCAAGTGAGCTCAAGACAACAGCAGTAATGGAATATTCCGAAGGCTCTTCCAGCGAGGTAAACTCGCCGATCAGCCCAGAGGAAGTGTAAAAAGGAAAGATTGCAGAGGACAACGAAGAAAAGGAAAATTTTGACGTGGAAGTCCAACTCGAAGATCTCACGATCTGCCTCGACGATACTGCAGACAAGTCAACAGATACATGGAAGACGGGATTAGAGCTTTCTGAGGATAGTAACTCGATCTTCTCAAGCTTTAAGGGTAACATCGGCAAACAATGCCAGGTGCTTGCCATTATAGGAGATAACTCAGAAGAATTCGATGAAAACGACAATCCAGTACTCAACCCAGCAAATATCGACGGAGGAGCAAATCACCTAGCAGAAGGGCAAACACCAGAATCCCTCGCAAGCAGGGAAAAAATTCGACTATCAGTCGACGAATGGAGGATAATAAGAGAAGCCGTAGAACACGGCACGCCAATACCATCAAATTCTAGCAAAGACATGCTTTTGGGGTATCACTACGCCCTAAGGCAGCAGGCCAAGCAATTAGCAAAGGAGAAAATAGAGATACAAAGAAGAAAAGATTCAGCCATTGCAGCTAGCGAAGCTGCTCGAAAAGCGCGAAGTGATGCATCATATAGCAACGCAAGGAAAAATCGTCGACACGGTTCAAGGTACGATAACCTCGAGTACTCCGACAAGCAAAGTATTTCTAAAAACCTCGACTCGTCCTTCCTATCGGTCGACGAGCAAGCAAACATCCTACCAAAAACTCCTGAAGCAGCACTAGTGGCAGCACAAGCATATCTACTTACAACTCGACCAAGTCCAGGAGATCCTAGAGAGCATATGCATAGAGCAGCACTGAACGGACTCAACATGGTGGGCCACAAGCTATCAGCAAAAGGAGAAGAAGTATATCACCACAAGGAAATGCACAAAGCAAGGTCACCTCGCCGTCACAATAGTCCTCGGCGCAGAAGCAGCAAGCACCGATCTCGATCGCCATCACCAAAGCAGCACGGTGGAACTCGAAGATCGCGATCCCCAAATGAAAAATGCGGCTATGAAGGTGACGAAAAAGAGATGGGGGCATCATGCTTTACCCGCAGGGTTCGCACCACTCTAGTTCCCAAGGGATTCAAGCTACCTCATGACCAGCAAAAATACGATGGATCACAGGAACCACAATCATGGCTCGCAGATTACTTACAAGCAGTTCAAATATTAGGAGGAACTAAAGAAACAGCAATGCAAAGTTTGCAACTACACCTCACCGGCGCAGCGAGGTCATGGTTGAGCAAACTAGAGAAAGAATCTATTGGAAGCTGGGAAGATCTCACAAAGCAATTTACAAACAACTTCAGGTCGACATACAAACGACCAGCATCAATAGAAGAAGTCAAAGCATGTGTGCAACAACGCGACGAAACACTACGGGCATACATCCAAAGATGGAGCCTTATCAAAAATTCAGCAGTCGAAGTTTCAGACGAGAGAGCAATAGATGAGTTCATCATTGGATTAAGACGAAGAGACCTAGTCGAGGAAATGGGTAGAATCAAGCCAAAAACAGTGTCAGACCTCATGGACACAGCAAACAGATTCGCAGATGGAGAAGATGCGTGCAACAACAAAAGGACGCGATCTCCAGAAGACGATAGAAGAAATAGATATGGAAGTCAAAGAAGACGGTCCAGAAATTTCGACAACTATGGCCCTCATAGCCAAGTCGCCGCAGGATACAAAGACAACAGCTATCAAGGAAGTGATCGAAGAAGTTCAGGATATCGAAGTTACGGAAAAGAGGACTACAAAAAATTCCCCGTAAGAGAATCCAGAGAATACAACCCCTCGCCAGAAGACATGCTCAATGGACCTTGTCATATACACTCAGCGTTCATCGACGGAAAGCGAGTGTCAAGGCATGCAATGAAAGATTGCACAACATTCTTAAAACTTCAAGAGGCGGCAGTAAACAAGCAAATCGAAGCAAGGCGACAAGGATTCGAAGGAAGCAACAACCCTCCGGCAAAGCAGCAAGGAAACAATGGAGCTCCTCAAGGACAGGACCAGCAAAATCAGGGGCATGACGATGACGAAGGGTATGTTCCATCAAAAGGACACATCACAGCAATGATACAACCTGTACCCAAGTCGAACAAAGAAGAGAAGAGCATAACTCGACAAGTCAACCTAGCAGTCATATCACCTCCAGCTACAACGGAGTATCTGCACTGGTCAGAACAACCAATAGAGTTCAACAGAGAAGATCACCCTATAACAGTACCTCGGCCGGGAAACGCGCCTTTGGTACTCAAAGCTCAAATCGGCGCGTATGATGTCGACAGAATATTTATGGATGCAGGGAGTGGAATTAACCTGATATACGCGAAAACACTCCGAGCAATGCATATATCACTAGAGTTCCTGAAGCCAACAGATTGTTCCTTCCATGGAATCGTGCCAGGAAGTGCCAATTACCCATTGGGTCGAATAGCACTCAACGTTTGCTTCGGCAACCGACAAAACTACAGAAGAGAAAAGCTAGATTTTGAAGTCATGGACTGGCCATCTCAATATCACGCGATCCTCGGACGACCTGTATTTTCGCGATTTATGGCAGTACCTCACTACACATATCTGGTACTTAAGATGCTAGGACCAAGAGGAATAATTACAGTGAAAGGAAGTTTTGAAGTTTCAGATCTCTGCGACAGGGAGTTCCACAAAATGGCGCAAAATTTCGGCATGATAGCCAACTACGCAGAGAAGGCGAAAAGCACGACAACAGAAGGCGTCAAACCACTCGAAGGGTACGCTGCGAAGCCAGAGATGAAGAAACCGCGAATAGGAGCATCAGAGGAGGACAAAAATACAGGAGAAGAGGAGAAAGCTACGACAGCATAAGCATCAAAAGCACAATAGAGTAGAAGAATAAGGCTGTAAAAGCCACGAGTTGTACCAGGGGCAATGCCCTCTAGATCCAGAACACAGGCCATAGGCCGGATCTCTTGGGTCACCTCATGTATCTTACATCGCAAATATAATGAAGACAAAATGTTCCTCATATTCGAGTTTACGAGTCTTTCAAAGAAAAAATGCGGCAAACGCACGAGTCATACAATAACGCCCTGAGAACAAATTTTCGTCATAAAGTTACGAAATAAAATACTCTCGCGTTACACACACAAAAGTATATTACAACATCGGGTTGTCAGAATCATCTACACCTAAAGGGTCTAAGTAGTGAAACTCGCGGAAAAACGCGGAGTCTTCTTGCAACAACCTGGCTATAATTCGTCGGGCAGGCTGCAAGGTACTCTCTAAGTGTACTGGAAGGCTTGCCCCACCAGGAGGATAGCTCAGCGACATAGAACTGTAATTGAGTCTTGGATGCCACTTGCGTATCCACCCAAGAGCAAAGTTGGCACCTGCTACTAGGTTCAGTTCTATCAACCGATGGATTCGCTGGCTGGATCTAAAAACGTCAAGGAGCAATGGAAAAGTAGCAGGCAGAGGATTGCGAGGAAGCATCACCGAGTGCATAGTTACGAGAGCTCTCCTACAGCCATCCACTGCCTCGCCAATATGCTGGGCACGGTCCTGAAGCAATACAATAGCGCTTCGGCGTCGAGGATCAGACCATAAATTTTCAACACCTGCGGACATCTTCTCCAGAGCTGTGCTTCGTTCGGTAACCCGACGATCTTCAGCAGCGAAGTTCAAGCAAGTGCCTATAAGGGCAAAGGATATCACAAAAGTAACAGTACAAAGAGAAGAAAATAAGTCGAGAGGAAGCTTACATCGCAACATTTCACAGGCAGATTCGACGATACCAAGAATGAAAGAGTTGCATTCTTCGTGATGCAAAATCCTTGCCATCAAGCTGGACACTTCATCACTAAGAATCGACACCTGCTTCGTCAGAGCAGAAGTTTTGCTAGCCTTATCAAACGCCATCTGAGCTTGGCGTTTGGCTGAAGTCAAGCGAACCTCAAGGTCAGAAATCCTTGCCGAATATTCTGTGCACTGATTGCATCGACTAGGAGTCGACGAAATCTGAGAACCGAACACACGGGTAGAAGAAGGAGCAGGACCGTGAGTCAAAGGATCATTGGCGCGCATCGACTGCAAGCCAAAGGGGAAAGAAAGGAGAAACATTTCAGAGAGACAGCATAATACTTCATACGCCAGAAATATATTTACATAAGTACAACACCCTATGACTAAGGTTCTCGGGTTGCACCCAACTAAAGTTTTTGCATCCAAAAGGAGAAAACTAAAAGCTACAAAGAAAGCCGAGTCTATGCCACCTCAGCATTGTGTTCCGTGGCAGAGGAGGGCACGGCAGCTTCTTCGCTAGAAGTCGATGGTGGTACTGGATATTCCGCCGCTGAAGCTGGTGCAGCAGGCACCGCAGAGGCCGCCGAAGGAGAAATAGTTGTCAACAATGCAGGTGCCAACTTCTTCGCCCTCTCGAAAAAAGCTTTCATCTCGTCACGGGTGTGGCCATGAGGGGAGCTAACCCTCCCCCAGTCGAAATTCGTCCCATGAGCAAGGGAAAGTGCAATAGCACCTTCGGCGCCGCGCTTAATGGAAAGACCTTTCTGAAGGAAATATGCCCTAGAGGCAATAATAAAGATGTTATTATCATATTTCTTGTTCATGATAATGTTTATACTCCATGCTATAATTGTATTAAGCGGAAACATTAATACTTTTGTGGTTTATGAACAACACCGTGTCCCTAGTATGCCTCTACTGGACTAGCTCATTGATTAATGATGGTTAAGGTTTCCTAACCATAGACATGAGTTGTCAATTAATAATGAGATCATACCATTAGGAGAATGGTGTGATGGACAGACCCAAATAAAGCAGAGCAATTAGATCGTGTCATCGTGTTCATCTTTGCGAAGCTTTTCCTATGTCATGTATTGTATTCCTTAGACCATGAGATAATACAACTCCCTAGTATTGGAAGAAAGCTTTGAAGTCATCAAACGTCATCCTATGTGAGGGTGATAATAAAGGTGTCTCTCAGGTGATCGGAAAATACTTGTTGGGTTGTATGTATCGAGATGGAATTTGTCCCTCCCAAGTCGGAGAGATATACTTCGGGCCCACTCGGTAATCGATATCAACACCGCTTGCAAGCATGTGGTTAATGAGTTAATCACAAAGTGATATCGGATTACGGAACGAGTAAAGTACTTGCTGTGAACGAGATTGAACTAGGTATGGTGATACCGACGATCAAATCTCGGGCGAGTAAAATATCGTGTGACGAAGGGAATACATATACGGGATTAATTGAATCCTGACATCGTGGTTCATCCGATATGATCATCGATGAATATGTGGGAGTCAATATGGGTTTCCAGATCCCGCTATTGATTATTGATAGAAGATCATGTCTGCATATTCTCGAACCCGTAGGGTCACACACTTAACGTGCATCGACGCTAGGATAGAATGGATAATTGGTTTATGAGTTTTAGTTCGGAGTCTCGGATGAGATCCAGGACGTCACGAGAGGTTCCGGAATGGTCCGGAGAATAAGATTCATATAAAGGAAAGCAGTTTTTGGATTCCGGAAAGGTTTCGGAGTTTATCGGTATTGTACCGGAAGGTTCTAGAAGGTTCCGGAGTGGGACCAACGTGGGCCCACTTGACGGAGGCCTGCGTGGGCCTAAGGGGAAGTGCCCGGGCCGCCCTGGGCCAGGCGCACAAGGCCCCTAAGGCCCAGCCGGCCAGCCCAAGGGGAAACCCTAAGGGAGTCTTCAAAGAAGGAAGGGGGGGAAACTTGCCCCCCACTCTTCCTACTCCAAGTCGGCTAGGGTTTGGGGAGAGGCCAAGCTGGCCTTGGCCGGCCACCCCTCTATATATAGGGGGGCAAGGGCGCAGCCCTCTCTTACCTCAACCCAAACCCTAGCCGCCAACTGCTGCCCTCCCTCTCTCTCTCTCACGACTGCGCGTAGGCGAAGCCCTGCTGCAGAAACTCTCCACCATAAGCACCACGCCGTCGTGCTGCTGATCCAATCTATCTCTCCACCATACTTGCTGGACCAAGGAAGGAGGAGACGTCGCTGCACCGCACGTGTGCAACTCTCGGAGGCGCCGCCACTTGCGGCGTAGGATCGGATCGGATCGCGAGGAGGAGACGGCGAGTACGACTACGTCAACCACGTTCTCTTGAACGTTTCCGCTGTGCGAATCTTCAAGGGTATGAAGATCTCATCTACCTCTCTCGTTGATTACATCTCCTAGATTAGATCTTGGCTTTCTTGTTCGCATCCGTAGGAATTTTTTTTGATTTACTATGCTGCGAAACCCTTCAGTGGTATCAGAGCTAGATCTATGCGTAGATGTGTTTCACGAGTAGAACACAACATGTTTGTTGCGGGCGTTGATGTTTTCTGTTGCAAACCTCTTGTTATGTATTTCTTATGGCGCGGTATAGTGAGATCGAAGCGGTCCAGGCCAACTTTACGCGACCGCGTTCGCGAGACCGGCTCCGCACTTGACGTGTGGCTTGTTCCATACATGCGGCTGGTGGATGCCAATTTCTCTCACTATAGTAGTCATGGGACTTACATCGGATGTTAGCAACCATAATATCACCGTTGTGGCTTTTCGTAGGTAAGAATCGTTCTTAGCTTGCTACTCCCATAAGCCACGTAAAACATGCAACAACAAAGTAGAGGCGTCTAACTTGTTTTTGCAGGGGAGTGTTTTGTGATATGGTATGGCCCAAGACATGATGAGTATGAATTGAGTTGTATGCAATGATCATGTTTTGTAATCTTTCACGACTTGCATGTCGATGAGTTCACAACCGGCAGGAGCCATATGGTTGTCTTTATAATTGTGTATGACCTGCGTGTCAACTTCTTATACGCCATGTAATAGCTTTACTTTATCGCTAAGTAGTTAGCAATAGTTGTAGTTGCTATTCGTGGTGGAGGCAATCATGGTGGAGTGATGGAGATCATGCCGGCGCGCACAAGATGGAGATCATGGCGCGGAGATTGGCTATACCATGTCACATAAAATTATATGCATGTGATGTTTATCTTTTTATGTATCTTATTATGCTTAGATCGCGACGGTAGCATTATAAGATGATTCCTCACTTAAAGATCAAGATAAAATTGTGTTCTCCCCTCGTATGCGCCGTTGCGAAAGTTCGTCGTGTTCAAGCATCTCGTGATGATCGGGTGCTATAAACTCTACGTTCACATACAACGGGTGCAAGCCAGTATTTGCACATGCGGAGATACTTGGGTTTGACTTGACGAGCCTAGCATGTACAGACATGGCCTCGGAACACACGGACCGAAAGGTCAAGCATGAGTCATATGGATGATATGATCAACATGTTGATGTTCACCATTAAAGCTACATCATTCACGTGATGATCGGTCTCGGTGTAGTGAATTTGGATCATGCTTCACTAAACAACTTTGAGGAATGTTGAATTTAGTGGGAGTTCATTAGTAATTTGATTAACTTGAACTAATTATCATGAACTAAATCTTAGTGTATTTGCATAAGTCGTTGTAGTTTTTGGCACCGTTTCCCACCGACACTTAGCTTAATTAAGTTAAAAGAACTATAGAATTCTGGATAATCACTTTTCGGTCTAGTGCCGTTTAGTTAGAATATCAAGACTAAAGATTAAGTCCTATTGCAAACTTTAGCAAACCTTGCTTGCTCCATACGATTTAATAAATTGTATTAATATAAGAGCAACGATTCAAGTTTAGTATCTAAAGATCATATGTTTGCCTTCATGATAAATTGATCTTCAAAATTGTTTGAGAATCAAAGTGATCATCGAGCTGAAAGAATTGTTTCAGAAACAATCAAGAAGTGAAAGATATTTGATATCTAAAACTTTGATTGTTTGCAAAAATGATGAAGTATAATTTAGTAAAAGAACATATGCTCATATTGTATGACTATATGTGAAGATTGAAGATGCTAGGCATCCCGATCACCCAAAAGTTTGGGAAACTAATATTATACTTGCATTCATCCTTATAAGCTATAGTAGTTTCATCATGAAAGTTGTCATGATAAGATGAATGAAAAGGTATCGGCTAAATTGTTTTGCTATACCAAAAGAATACTAAAGAATGGAATCGGGAAGAATACCAATCATATGATGATGGCGATCCACTTCAAAGTGCAAAATCCAAGGCTATTAGTATTTGACTAACATCCTTTGGACTATGTGTCAAATGATTGATGCCACTATTGATGTCGATAGATTCTTCTAAAAGGAGAGGAAATGCTAAATAGAATCTGCAAAATTATTTGGTAGAAAAAGGAAAAGACTGGAAATGTCCAGCTCAGGTATATAAATGATATACATGTTATAGATGTATTCTTTGCTAGTACATAATGTAATTCTTGGGTATTGGATACTAGATTGTTGGTATGAAATGTCATACAAAGCAACAATACAAGAACTACGATGGCCCTTAAGTAACTAGCAAAAGAATGTGGTAACAATGCGTATCGAGAAACAAATAAGTGTGTTATTATGTTTTTCGTTGGCATAAAACCTAGCCTTCTAGATTTGTTAAGAACTTAATAATTGTTATTTTGTTCCGGTATTATGAGAGCAATGGTTGTTCAAATTATTACCATCTTCCATAATCGATGGATAGATTATTATTATCTTGTTGGTGAAATATACATTTATAACACTGATGCTAAAGGTCGCAAGACAAAACAAATTTCACTTATATGTGACACCGCCGTTTAAGTCATATTGGAAACAAAACATGAAAGAAATTCTATATTGATAGATTTTTGAGTCATTTGATTTTGAATTGATTGACGCTTGTGAGACTTTTCCTAAAGATGCTTAAACTCTGTTCATGGGCCATGGACAGAACAAGCGACTAACTAAATGGAGATCGTACATGTTGATGTATGTAGTCCATGGTGTGAAGTCGATCATGGTGTATTTTCTATTTCATCAATGACTCGAATGGATGTATGGTATATCTACTCGATAAGATAGAAGTATGAAACAATTGAAATTGTTCAATTTATGAAGTGGAAATTATTGTAACAAGAAAAATTCAAGTTTTTATGATTGGATCATAAAGAAGAATATTTGAGTTACAAGTTTAGCAAGCATCTAAGAGTTAGAGGAATTGTTCCACAAACTTGCATCATGATAAACACCATAAGAGTATGGAGTTTTTGATGGATGTAATCAAACCTTGTTTGACATGGTTAGATCAATGATGAAATAAAACTACCAATATAATTTGTGGATTATGCTTTAGAGACTACCGCTTTTCACTGAATAGAGCACCATCATAATCTACCGAAATGACACCATACAAGTTATAGTTGTCTTTTCTTGAATTTTGGTATGCAAGGCATATGTGTAAAATGTTTACAACCAAAATCGGATTAGTAAGTCTTTGTAGGTTATCCCAAAGAATGTCGATGGGTGTTTCTTCTGCCATAAACCCAATTAAAGGTGATTGTCACTGAAAGAAGTGAACTTCTTATGAAGGAGTTTTTCGCGAAAGGTTTAAGTGGGAGGAAGATAGAACTTGATGAGGTTATTGAATCTGAGCAAGATGATCAAAGTAGCGCAGCACCAGAATATGTTCTGGAAGCGGCAACTGCATTCATAGATCACGCGTCTACAATATGTTGTAGTCACGGCATCGAAGTTCCTATCTAACCAAGTTGGTCGTAATCAAATAGCAAGATTTGAGGACGAGATATTATTAGATAATAGTAACCAACAATATACAAAGAAGCGGTGATGGGCCCTGACTTCGTCATATGAATTATTCTAGCAACAATTACATATAGAGATATGTTAGTTGAATAAACGAAACAACGTTCCTCTACCGGAATGCACACCAAGGACGTGTAACTGACACGACCCAATGGGTTTTGTTGATTCAAAGGTTGCTAGATATGTATGCAAACTTCTATGGTAGAAGAAAGCATAGCGAAGTTGGAATCTTCAATGATGAAAATGTTAAAGTGTTAATTTCATCAAGATATTTGAAGATGCTTGTATTACAAGAAAGTAAGTGGGAGCGCTCAGACATATTTCTAATACTTTATGTGGATGACATATCGTTTATTGGAAATAATGTGTTTTTCTTGATATTGTTAAGTTTTCATTAAAGTTAGTTTTTGATGAAAGACTTAGGTAAAACTAGAATATTAAGCATCAATGTCTATGCAGATAGATTGAGGCACTAATATAGTTTTACCAGAGTACATAGATGAAATATTGAATTTGTTCAATATGGAAACAATAAGAACGGTTCTTGTTGCATGGAAGAGGTTGGAGCAAGAATCAATTGTTTTGACACTTGATGAGTGAAACCACAAGAATGATTTTATCAATCTTGTATACCATGATATGTAGATCCAGATGTGTCCAATGCTCTAAAAGGTTATAGCATTCATATGATGATCGTTGGACAATAGTAAAGATATTCTTATGCACTTTCGAAGAAGTAAGAATATGTTCTGTATGCAGAAGTGACAAATGGTTCATTGTAATGAGTTACATTGGCTTTGTCACACATACAAGTAAAATTTTATCTCAATTTTTAAGCTATTTGTTTTGAGTTAGAAGGTGGCACAATAAAATGGAAGAAAGTTCCATGATGACTTGGATGAGTTCCAATGTTAACATTGTGGCGGACACTGCAACGAGGGCTAAGTATATATTTGCTTTAGAAGCGGCATAAAAGATGCAAAGTAGATAGTGATAATCCAACTTATTTGTGGCACTGTCGTCCAGGTCATATTGGCGTAAAACGCATGAAGAAACTCCATTCTGATGGACTTTTGGAGTCTCTTGATTTTGAATCATTTGACACGTGCGAGCCGTGCCTCATGGGCAAGATGATCAAAACCCTGTTCTCTGGAATAATGGAGCGAGCAACGGACTTATTGGAAATCATACATACCGATGTGTGTGGACCAATGAGTATTTCGACGCACGGTGGATATCGCTATTTTTCTAAGTGTGCTAGTACTATGTAGTTCTATTGTATGACAATAGTGACAACATAGTCTCGGCCAAGAAACAAAGGTCTCACCAGAAGACCAAGTTTATACGATGCTATCTCATACAAGATGAGTAATGCGTGCTGACGCAAAAGAATATGCAAATACAAACTGATCTAAAAGTGTCAGACCCGTAGATAAGGTTTACCACGTGCAACGCGTATGAAGAACACCGGATTGCCATAGGTGTTAAAGGCGCAAGTATGACTAGATTATTGACTCTAGTGCAAGTGGGAGACTGAAGGAAATATGCCCTAGAGGCAATAATAAAGATGTTATTATCATATTTCTTGTTCATGATAATGTTTATACTCCATGCTATAATTGTATTAAGCGGAAACATTAATACTTGTGTGGTTTATGAACAACACCGTGTCCCTAGTACGCCTCTACTGGACTAGCTCATTGATTAATGATGGTTAAGGTTTCCTAACCATAGACATGAGTTGTCAATTAATAATGAGATCATACCATTAGGAGAATGGTGTGATGGACAGACCCAAATAAAGCAGAGCAATTAGATCGTGTCATCGTGTTCATCTTTGCGAAGCTTTTCCTATGTCATGTATTGTATTCCTTAGACCATGAGATAATACAACTCCCTAGTATCGGAAGAAAGCTTTGAAGTCATCAAACGTCATCCTATGTGAGGGTGATAATAAAGGTGTCTCTCAGGTGATCGGAAAATACTTGTTGGGTTGTATGTATCGAGATGGAATTTGTCCCTCCCAAGTCGGAGAGATATACTTCGGGCCCACTCGGTAATCGATATCAACACCGCTTGCAAGCATGTGGTTAATGAGTTAATCACAAAGTGATATCGGATTACGGAACGAGTAAAGTACTTGCTGTGAACGAGATTGAACTAGGTATGGTGATACCGACGATCAAATCTCGGGCGAGTAAAATATCGTGTGACGAAGGGAATACATATACGGGATTAATTGAATCCTGACATCGTGGTTCATCTGATATGATCATCGATGAATATGTGGGAGTCAATATGGGTTTCCAGATCCCGCTATTGATTATTGATAGAAGATCATGTCTGCATATTCTCGAACCCGTAGGGTCACACACTTAACGTGCATCGACGCTAGGATAGAATGGATAATTGGTTTATGAGTTTTAGTTCGGAGTCTCGGATGAGATCCAGGACGTCACGAGAGGTTCCGGAATGGTCCGGAGAATAAGATTCATATAAAGGAAAGCAGTTTTTGGATTCCGGAAAGGTTTCGGAGTTTATCGGTATTGTACCGGAAGGTTCTAGAAGGTTCCGGAGTGGGACCAACGTGGGCCCACTTGACAGAGGCCTGCGTGGGCCTAAGGGGAAGTGCCCTGGCCGCCCTGGGCCAGGCGCACAAGGCCCCTAAGGCCCAGCCAGCCAGTCCAAGGGGAAACCCTAAGGGAGTCTTCAAAGAAGGAAGGGGGGGAAACTTGCCCCCCACTCTTCCTACTCCAAGTCGACTAGGGTTTGGGGAGAGGCCAAGCTGGCCTTGGCCGGCCACCCCTCTATATATAGGGGGGCAAGGGCGCAGCCCTCTCTTACCTCAACCCAAACCCTAGCCGCCAACTGCTGCCCTCCCTCTCTCTCTCTCACGACTGCGCGTAGGCGAAGCCCTGCTGCAGAAACTCTCCACCATAAGCACCATGCCGTCGTGCTACTGATCCAATCTATCTCTCCACCATACTTGCTGGACCAAGGAAGGAGGAGACGTCGCTGCACCGCACGTGTGCAACTCTCGGAGGCGCCGCCACTTGCGGCGTAGGATCGGATCGGATCGCGAGGAGGAGACGGCGAGTATGACTACGTCAACCACGTTCTCTTGAACGTTTCCGCTGTGCGAATCTTCAAGGGTATGAAGATCTCATCTACCTCTCTCGTTGATTACATCTCCTAGATTAGATCTTGGCTTTCTTGTTCGCATCCGTAGGAAATTTTTTTGATTTACTATGCTGCGAAACCCTTCACTTTCAGCTGGAGAGTGGGGTCTTCAGTGGTATCAAAGGACTTGGCAAGTTCAGTCAAGTTGTCCTTCGGAATTGTCGCCCTTTTCTTCGGCCACAAGCCGGCAAACAGCCGTGATAAAACGCGGCTAACCAACTCAAAAGTCTCCTGGATAGATATCCAGTTCTCCTTGAGTAGGTTAACTGCATCCATAAGAAGATCATCGTCCGTTTGCAAGGACGACGGAGATACCCCGATGAATTCTGAGCAATAGAAAAGAAAAGAAGAGACAAGTGTCAACAAATACACCAGTGCAACAGAAGACGAAAACAGAAGACAAGGCGAAGCACTTACTTTCAGCGGCAGTAGACATGGTGTGAAGACGCTCCGCCACGGCTTGCTCTCGTTGAGCATGCTCCTTGTTGGCTTCAGCTAAAGCTTTTTCAGCTTTCTTCGCCTTGCCAAGCGCAGCTTTCTGCGACTTCTCAGCATTCGCTTTAGCGGCGGCCGCCACATCATAAGCTTTTCGCGAAGCATTGAGCTCCGCTTCCAGCGACGCAATTCGAGCATTGGTTGTTGCTAAGGCAGCTACAAAAGAAGACGAAAGGGAGTCAGATAAGTGGGAAAAGAAAAAGCACAGAAGAAAAGTAATGACTGGACATCAAGATTGTACCTTCGGAAGCTTTCGCAACCTTTAGGTACCCCGCACACTCCGTGCCCAGGCCAATAAATCTCTTCACTAAAGCCTGAGAAAAGAAGTGTGTAAGAGTAGAAGTGCATGAAAGGAAAGAAAGTAAAGAAGAATTGCTCACGTCATCAGAGGAAACCGTAGGTGCATGGGCTTCCAGAGAAACTTCGGCTTCTTTGGCCTTCTTGGAGCGTTTAGAGTATCGGGCTTGAGGAACCTTCTTCACACCGGATCTGGTAGCCCTCGGTGCAACATCTGGTTCGATAGGCTCATCAATGGCCATAGGAGAAGGTGGTGGAGCAGCTGTCGCATATGTTGGTGGTTCTTCATCGTCACTGCATGAAAAATATAAGTTATGAAAACAAGGCAAGAACAATGCAATTGAAGAACTCGACTACAATACTTACGATGCAAGCATGTCGAAGTACTCCATATCTTCTGCAAGAATGGGGGCTTTACCAGCCGCTGCAGAACTCGATAAAGCAATTTCGTCGACACGCTTCCTTTTCTTGTCGACACCAACATCTTCAGCTAGTACAGGAGGAGGTGATGTCGACGAGCTAGTTTCCTCTTCTGATTCTTCGACATCATCTTCATCCTGACTTTCGTCAGCCTCGGGGGCTTCAGATGCAGTAGAGGCAAGATCAGCTGGTAGGGGCCCTGCCTCTGGAAGAGGAGGACGAGAAACAAGGAATTGATGACCCTGCATATGAATAAATTAGCAGAGTGCAATGGCACAGAATAAACATAAATCGAACCACGCAAAGTTCGACAATAAGTAAACGCGAAGATATATACCTCAGGCAGAGGGTGCACGGAGTCGAAAAAGTCAGCGGTTAAATCCGCAACTGCATGTTCCTTGGTAAGCTTGGTAAGATTCCTGACTCGCTTGTCGACGTCTTCTTTCGATATCAGATCTTCAGATATGCGAGTAGGATCTTCCAAGCCGGAGTAATTCCAAAGTCTGGTAAGGCGGTGTTGTAGGGCTTGAACTCGACGTTGAATGAAAAACGCCATGAGTTGCATACCCGACAGAGCACCTCCTTGACCTCCTTTCAAAGCCTTGATGCGGGAAAGAAGAGGAAGAATTTCTTCTACTTCTGCATCTGAGGGGAGCGTATCCCACGATGCCAATTTCTTCACCTCCTGGGAAGCGTCAAAGGGAGGAAGGCCGTATTCATCTTCAGGAGAGGATTTGCGGTCCTTGATATAGAACCACTTTGTTCTCCACCCTTGAACAGACGCGGCCATGGAAAATTCAAAGTATTGCGCCTCAGGGCGCACAGAAACGACGGCTCCGCCCAGTTCGGGTTTCCTAGCCAAAGAAATGTTGGGGCGGAGTCGAAAGATTGACCTCCACAGAAGGAAGTGGGGCTCAATGCCCAAGAAGGACTCGCAGAGAGTCACGAAACAGGCGATGTGCAGCAGAGAATTCGGTGTGAGCTGGTGGAGCTGCACACCGTAAACAAACAGAAGCCCACGGAGAAACTTGTGGGCAGGAAGAGAGAAACCGCGGAGGAGGAAAGCAAGGAACATTACCCGATAACCGCTCGGGGGCTTCGAGATCCGTTCAGTACTGGGGAATTTGATGGAATCTTCTGCGGCGATGAGGCCGTCCGCCGTAGCCTTCTCCACCTCCTTCTTTGTGATGGTGGAGCGAACCCAGTTGGTGGCAGAAGTCTTGGCCATGGTGCTCTTAGTGGCCAGGTGTTTCACGCGCATCCAGTACGAAGTGCGCTTGGGGGCTATGCACGAGAGAAGGAGGCAGAGGAGATCAGCAATGGAGGCGGCGGAGGGAACGAGCTGGTAAACAGTAAAAATCCCCCACTACGCCCCTTATATATCTTCTGGGAGAAGGATCGTGGGCCGAGACGTGGCGCAAAGAGCGGAAACGGCAGCCCACTAACGGTCAAAAATTGAGGAATTTACAGTACTGCCCATGCAACGGTTCGCAATGATACAGAGTGACGTATTCATTGATGTCATAAAGGATATATTATCAAACAGAAAATGGCGCCGACAAATGCAAAATTCTTAGAGAAGATTATGTGTGAAGGATTTTTCGATTATAGCCTTGGGGGCTACTACTCTTAAAAGATGGTGACTGGAAATCTTTAGTGGAGTTGTGAAAGCATATTCGACGACAAGGCGTTCTTAGAGTATCTCGAAGATGAAGTATATTGAAGTTGGAGTATTTCGAGTTGAAGTATGATGGATTGCACTCTATTTCGAGCCTATACTCAAAAAAATCTCTTTCGAGTATAGCCTCGGGGGCTACTCCCATCGGGAGCGCTGAGCGCGCACCCGACGATATTTCTTGGTAAAGCAGTAAATCTGGAGAAGTGCAGGGGTGTTACTCCCATCGGGAGCGGGATTTATGGTTAAAAGAAACCCGAATATTTTCAGTCAAAATTTGACTGCGATATAAGATTCTCGAGTTGCGTTATTGCAACGCGACTCGAATGCCGTGACTTGTCACGAAGGTAAGACCCCGGGATCCGTCCTGTGTGGCCTGGTATACGCACATGGATGCGCTCTGCTAGTATGTATCCGTGTCTACGACGCGAAGAAAATCCTGGTGGACGCACTGGGTACCTTGAGAACCACTGGGATTCATTCTTTGTAAGTCCTAAATGCGGCAAAAGAGTGGATTTGACCGGTATCCCGAATTCAAGTCCAAGGGGATTGAATTTGAAGTAGGTGACAAGTATCTGTTCCGGCAGTTAACTGACCTCTTGATCCGTCAGGGTTGTCAGGCTTGTTCATCAAAACCCCTTGCGAAAGAATTTCATGCAAATAAGTCGAAAAGACTAAGTCGAAGATTTGAAGATGAGAAGAAGTCGAAGAATTGATCAAGTTGGAGATTTGAAGATTAGAGATTCAACCTGAATCTACAATTCTGGTAGAATCTCAGGGGCTACTGACAAGGGTATAGTTAATAGAGCCCGCTAGTTGAGTACCCCTGAGGCCCGATAAGCTAGGCCCAATTGTAATGATAGTCGAATACGAGTTCTTACCGTATGTCGATATTGTAATCTGTATCGTACCCTACCCGATCCACGAGACCTGGCCACCTATATATAGGGGCCAGGAGGGGACGGTGTAGGTCAGATTGAAAGCAAGCCAGGTTGAACACCCAAGTTTACTTTCGACACACACCTATTTCGACTAACTTTACCTTCGAGTTCATCCGACGCCCTGTCTCCCTGATCCTAAGTCCTTCATCTAGGACATTTGTCGAGTTAACCCTCGTCACCCAGCATGTATTATTTTATCTTATAGAGAGACACCACTAGTGAACTGTGGACCCCGGTCCTATTTCCTTTATATTGCTATCACCTGTTTACTTTAGTCGCACTGTTTACTTTACTCGCATATTACTATTGCTTTCCACTCGATACGCTCATTCCTTTGTTTCAAGCAAACCGGTGAGATTGATAACCTCATCATAAGTTAGGAATAAAGTATTTGGTTGTGTTGTGTGCAGATTCCACGTTGCTACTGGTTGAAGACGCGCTAACAAGTTATCGTTAACGGCGCCCTTGTTAGAGCATCATGCAGCTAGTGGGCATCACCTTCAATCGTTTGGCTTTCTCCTACTGGATTGATAACCTTGGTTTCATAACTGAGGGAAAACTTGCTGCTATCTTCATCAAAACCTTCTCTTGGGGTTTTCCAACTGGCCGGTCATTTACTACACACAAACAAGTTTTCTGGCATCATCTTCATCGCGCCATCACGGGACTTTTTTTTGTAGTTCTTCCTTTTTTGTTGTTGTGTGCATCCATAATACTGTTAGGGTATGTCGTTATTGCAGAGGCTGGATGTATTTGATATCACCGCGATATTAATATATACTTCCTCCGATCAAAATAAGTGTCAGCAATGTACTACAAACTTTATACTAAATTTGTATAAAATCGCTGACATCGAAAAATCCGTGTTTTTAAAGTTTTCGAGCGGAAGGTTACCAAGTGTGAGGAGACAACAAGGAAATAACTAACATGTCAACTTCGTTCGCGAAAAAGCTACAAATACTTCTTTTAGAAAAAAACTCTAAATATTGATTGCTCGACAAAGACATCGACCGAACAGTCGCTGTTGTTCATAATTTCCACTTTCCTATCGGCATCTAAGATTATTTTTCCCAACTCTATCGGCATCTCTAAAATTAAATTAGTAACAATCAGTACTACTATTATCTACTAGTAGTATCGATGACTATTCACTAGTATTATCACGATTGCTGAGCTTAACAGCAAAACGACCAGCAACTAGCTAGCTCATACTTAGCGGGTAGTAGTGGCAGTAGCGTCGAGGCGTGCGCAGTAGGCACATACGTAGCGAGCAAACGATTGCAGAAATATATTGATGGCGGCCAGCTCCGACCACGAGGGCAGTGGCAGCGGGAGCGGGCGGCGGCCGCTGGTGTTCGACGAGCTTCGGTGGGTGGTGCAGATCCGTGATTCCCTGACGGAGGACGCCGACGACGAGGACGACAACGGCATCCCGGTCTCTGTGTTCAATGTGCCGAAACAGCTGCAGGTGCAGAAACCGGAGGTGTACGTGCCCCAGTTCATCGCGCTCGGCCCTTACCACCACTGGCGCCCGGAGCTGTACGAGATGGAGCGCTACAAGCTCGCCGCAGCCCGCCGCGCGCAGCGCCGCCTCAGTCCGGCCGGCCTGAAGCTCGACGCCCTCGTCGCTCTTTTCGCCCGCCTCGAGCGCAAGGTCCGCGCATACTACCATCGCTACCTTGACTTCAGCGGCGAGACGCTCTCCTGGATGATGGTCGTCGACGGCGCCTTCCTCCTCGAATTCTTGCAGATCTACGCCGTCGCCGGCGGAGGAGGTGGCGGCAAGCCGGCACTGCGTAGGGTGCCGTCGAGGATGGCGCATCTCGTGGACTTCGCCGGCAGGAAGTCGGCGCACGGCCTCATCCTCCGGGACATGCTCATGCTCGAGAACCAGATACCGCTGTTCCTACTCCGCAAGATCCTCGAGCCTCAGTGCGCGTCGGGAGAGGAGGCCAGCGAGCTGATCGCGAGCATGGTTACCGGGCTCATGAAGGAGCTATGTCCGTTCAAGATGATGGACGGCGACTTCCCGGCGGTGGACGTCGCCAAGCACGCGCACCTGCTCGAGCTGCTCTATTACCTGCTCGTTCAGAAGCCACCGGCCGAGGACACGACGCCGGAGGCCCAGGACCGCGACGAGAGCTACGACATCGAGGAGCAGCAGTCGGACCGCGGCGAGGAGAAGGCGTCCAGCGGCGGATCCGAGTACGTGGCGCAGCTGTTCGCCGCCATGTGGGGCATGGCGTCCAAGCTTGGGAGTGGCCCGCTGGACTACGTGATGAAGCCGATCGCGTTCGCGGCGAAGGCGCCGTGGAAGATGCTCACTGTTGTTCCCGGCATCTCGGGGATGAAGCATCCCGTCGAGTCCTTCTTCATGTCCGGCACCAATGGCCGCTACCCGATGTCGTCGTTCACTGCGGGTCAATTGAGCCGGCCGCCGCTGATCGAGGAGATCACGGTCCCGTCGGTGTCCGACCTCATCAACGCGGGCATACAGATCGCCGCTACCACCGGCGACCTGTCCACCATCTGCTTTGACTACACGACGGCAACACTCTACCTGCCGGCGGTGACGGTCGACAGCAACACAGAGGTGATGTTCCGAAACCTTGTCGCCTACGAGTCGTCGGCGGCGTCCGGCCCGCTGGTGCTCACCAGGTACACGGAGCTGATGAACGGCATAATCGACACCGATGAGGACGTGGTGCTGCTGCGCCAGCGCGGGGTGGTCCTGAACCGGATGAAGAGCGACAGCCAGGTGAGAAAGCTGTGGAACGGCATGAGCCGGTCGGTGCGGCTGACGAAGGTGCCGGCCATGGACAGGGCGGTGGAGGAGGTGAACCGGTACTACAACGGCCGGTGGCGCGTGAAGACGAAGCGGTTCATGCGGAAGTATGTGTTCAGCTCGTGGCAGCTGCTCACCTTCCTCGCCGCCATCATGATGCTGCTGCTCACCACGCTTCAGGCCTTCTGCTCCGTCTACACCTGCTCACGGTGGTTCGGCGCCGTCACCGTCACGGCGGCGACGGGACAATGATTTAATTAATCGATGCGTGCTCCGCATGCGTGCTTGCCTTCCTGGATCAGGCTACGCGACATTTATTTGCATGAATTTGGTTTGGCAGCGAGTGGATCGGGTAGATTATGTTACTCTCTGCGGTCCCACATTACAGTTCATATTACTTGTTGTAGTTTTTCTGTGACAAGTAATGTGGATCGGAGGGAGTATTATTGTTTATGGATTCTTGTCATACTTTTGTATATGAGTGTGCCATTTGGTGTGAAAAGATTGTGGTTTGAAAGTAATGGGAATTATTCGGGGCATGGACAATGGCTCCCATGCTATATGGAGCTTGGTTTTTGAAAAATCCAAAAACAATATTTAGAAGTACCAAAAGAATTGAAACAAAAAAACTATGTAGCTAATAATGAGATCTACTGGTGTGCAAAAAAGTCAAACCAAAATTTGTTATATTTTAGGCTCAGCAAAAAAGGCAAATATGTGGATCTAGGCATGATGAACATTGTCCATATTCAAAATATCAACATTTGTCGGATTTGTTATTTCTGTGTAGCCTAGAATACAACATATTTTCAATTGAAATTTTGCATGCTGATACAGTTAAACATTATCTACACTTAGGCTTTCTTTTTCTGAATTTGTTGAAACATATAAATGTCGTTTTTGAAATTTTCAGAAAAGCGGTCACCATGGAGTTCGTGCTCCATTTGTGGTTTCCGGAATTAATCTGACATAATATATACTAAGATATTATAAAAAAGTTTGTGCTCCATTTGTGGTGAGGCATCCAGATATAGATGATGTGCGTAGGTGTTAGATGAGTAGCCACCCTCATCATCAACCACATAGGTGTGGTGACTCTGTGTCACCAAGAAGGTGGGTTCCGATGATTAACCGATGTATTATTTTAAAAAATTGTTAAATCATATAATAAAATAGATTTTGTGCATCATTTTAATATAGAGGCTCACAAAAACTTGAGAACATGGCTAGTAACACAAAAGACGTGAAGCGAGAATGACATATAACTGAAAACAAAAGAATATGGACACGACTTGGTGGCGCCCGGGCGCCACCAACCCAACTGGAGTGCTCGCGCCAAAAAAGGAAAGAACCAATCCCGCGCGCTCCCGCGCGCCAAAAAAGGAATGTCTCGCCGACAGCCCACGTGCGCCGCCCCCCCGCCCCTCGTCCTCCGTCCCCCACCCCGATCCCTATCAGGAACAACGAAAAACAGATCGGATCTTACCTACTCCCATCCCCCATTCTCTGTTGACAGCTAGGGTTTGCACAAGCTCCTGCTCCCATCCCACATTCTCTGTTAGCTAGGGTTTGCACCAAAAAGAGCGATCAAAACGAAAATCTCCCGTGATCATGGCAACGTGGATTTCAGCAACATAACAGTACATCCTGGAACTACACAGGTACTCATCCCCATTCCCCATCCCCCTTCTTCTGGAATCCTCCCAGATGAGATTTGATTGTAGCATAGAAAAAGGGAGGTCTGGACGAAATCTGTACAGGATTTGTAGCCACAAAAACTACTGGATCTACAACCCCAAAATCTGGTTCTTCTCCCAAAGAACCAGGCCTCTTGTGGACACAACAAAAGCTGGCCATGAACTTCTTCCCCTTAGTTCTAGCTTCATACCTGTATGAAGAAAAACAGATGAAAAAGCAACCTTAGTTATGGTGTTTTAGCAGAGCAAAAATATATGAAAAGCAGTAAAGCTTCTGTTTGCTTCCTGACTGCACCCATGGGTGTATAAGCAACATAACTAAGGGACCCCCTCATAAAATTAACTACTTGTCTCATGGGGTAGACTCATGAAGCAACTAGTGCTATACCTGGTTGCTTCCTGGGATATTTACATCTGCTTCTCATCCTTAGTTCTAGCTTCATACCTGTGTGAAGAAAAAAAGGTGAAAAAGCAACTTCATTTATGGTGTTTTAGCAGGGCAAAAATATATGAAAAAGCAGTAAAGCTTCTGTTTGCTTCCTGACTGCACCCATGGGTGTATAAGCAACATAACTAAAGGGACCCCCTCATAATATTAACTACTTGTCTCATGGGGTAGACTCATGAAGCAAA
Source organism: Dactylis glomerata (assembly GCA_007115705.1). Lineage (NCBI taxonomy): Eukaryota > Viridiplantae > Streptophyta > Magnoliopsida > Poales > Poaceae > Dactylis > Dactylis glomerata. The sequence continues at coordinate 1,010,797 of QXEO01000302.1, forward strand.
TAGTGCTATACCTAGTTGCTTCCTGGGAGATTTCAAGCATGAAAAATTAGAAAGAGTTGCTTCCCCAGAGTTTATTGCACATACTTGGTCCATGGAGAGAATTCAAAAGCATCAAAAAAATAGGCAAAACGTAGACGCATAGAACGCATACACCTAATGATAACACAATTTGTTTCCCAAAGATAACACAATGTATAAAGCATTGATATTTACTTCCCTTAACTATTGTTTGCAGGATGGACGGGATTGACCTTAATGAGCTTCCATTTGACTTGAATAATGCGAATAATGAAGAAGAATTTGTGGAGGTTATAGATGAATCACCAGACCCAGAATTTATTGCTAACTTGGACAATCCAGAGGCTGATGTTGCTGGTGCCACGGGTACAGGACTACCTAGTGGCAATGGGCATGAGGATGGTATCAATCCAAATGACCAACCTGAATTGTTGTACAATCCAGAAGAGCCTTATGTTGGGATGAAGTTTGATTCATTGCCTCATGCTAGAAGACACTACAATGATTATGCTTATAGGACTGGGTTCTCCATCAAGGCCAACACAAATAGAAGAAATGCTATCACAAAAGAATTGGAGAAGCAACAATTTGTGTGTAACAAGTACAAAAAGCCACCAGCTGATGAAGTTCCCTTGGAGAAGTTGCTTAATAACTACAGTCCGGATGACGGAACAGACAGTGGTGACCAGAATGCTGAAGATGATGATTCTAGATCATGCAGCAAACGTTCTGGTTCCAGCAGATCAGGGAAGTCTGGGCAGAAAAGGAAAAAAGGGAGGTAGTAAAGCAGACACACTGTAGGGCTAGGATGGTTGTAAAACTTAAGAATGGCAAGTGGGAAGTCATCCACTACATTGGTGGCCACAATCATCCCATGGTTGTAAGACCTGATCAAAAAAAGTATATGAAATCACACCAGGGTATACCGCCTGATGAAGAGGACTTCATGCGCGTGTTGCATGATTGCAACATCGAAACAGGTGCGCAAAAAACTTGTTCACATGTTCCCTGTTGCTCTTGCCTTTTTTGTTATAGTTTTGTTCAGGGGCATGTTGTAACTAACAAATTTGTTGCTTCTATTGTGTAGGGCGTATGATGCAAATAATGTCAACATTCTATGGGGATGAGTTCATGGTGCCGTACACAACGAAGGCAATAAGCAACTTGCGCACAGAGTTCCGTTCAGAAACAAGGGAGAGTGACTTGACTGAAACCTTTGCTTACTTTTCTGAAATTCAAAAAGATGATCCAGATTTCTATTGCCGTTTGAAGTTGGACAGTGAGGAAAGGGTAGAAAATGTGTTTTGGGTTGATGGCTTGGCACGAAAAGCTTATAAGGCAGCTTACCATGATTGCATTTCTTTTGACACAACATTCATGACAAACTACTATAACATGCCATTCGCACCTTTCATTGGTATCAACCGTCACGGGCAGTCGTTTATGTTGGGTTGTGGTTTTCTTAGGGATCAGAGAGCATATAGTTTTAATTGGCTGTTTGAGAAGTTCCTAGATGCAATGGATGGCAAAGCTCCCACTTGCATAATAACGGACCAGGACGCTGCGATAAAGAAAATCAATTGAAGATATGTTCCCAGATGCATGTCATCGCAATTGTAGATGGCACATCATGCAGAATGCACAGAAGCATATGGGTGGTTTCCTATCAAGGCACCCTGAGTTGACTCAAGATTTCAACTATCTAGTCGATTTTAGCTTGACACCTGAGGAGTTCGAGGAAGGGTGGGAGGCAATGCTGCAAAAGCATGGTGTTGCTGACCACACAGACCTTGCAGCTCTATATGATATCAGGAAAACATGGGTGCCTTGCTACTTCAGGCATTGCTTTTTCCCATTTTTGCAATCCACTCAGCGTAGTGAGGGTTTTAATGCAGTTCTCAAGAGATATGTGAACCCACATAATTCAGTACTGAATTTTGTCAAACAGTATCAAAAGATATAGGTGCACATTCTCGTGAAGGAGGGCGGTAATGATTACCGCACGGACGTCCTAGACACTCAGACTTGGTCACCGTACCCTATTGAGAAGCAAGCCTTGGCCATGTACACACGTGACATTTTCTACATATTCCGCCATGAGTTTCAAAGGATAGGTAGGTACAATGTGCGCCCGCAAGGCAACAACATGTACCTCCTTGTGCCTAACAACAACTAGTGCCATGTGTATGGTTCAAGAGACTATGCTGTTTTTGCAAACGAGCATGAAGGTGAATACAGATGTGAGTGTTGCAAATTTAACAGAGACGGCCTGCTTTGCTGCCATGTGCTGAAGGTGTTTACACATATTGGTATTGATAAGATATCGGACAGGTACATATTGCCTAGGTGGACACAATCTGCTATTCCAGGAGTAGCTAATGACTTGGGACAGCAACAACAGCAGCAGGTGCGACAGGATGTGCTGCCGGCAGAAGCCAAAAGGCAAATAAAAGTTGCTAATTGGAGTAACTCGTTTGCAAAAATTGCACGAACTGCAAGCAGATCCGACCCTGCCAGCTCAATTGTTGACCGTCATCTGCGGGCGATGCAAACTGAAATCAACCAAGTTAACAAAACTTTAAGGGAAAAAAGGCTGCGGGTCAAGGACGTCTGGGCAGTGAAATTGGTTCTGGATCCGGATCACGAACTACTGCTGCTCCTGCCTCAACTAGCACGGCAGCTCCTGCACCAACACAACATATAGCTCCTGCCTTGACAAGCACGGCAGCTCGTGCACCAACACAACGTACTGCTCCTGCACCGACAAGCACAGCAGCTCCTGCACCAACAACCCGTACAGCTCCTGCACCGACTAGCACAACAGCTCATGCACCAACAACCCGTACAGCTCCTGCACCGACAGGCACAGCAGCTCATGCGCCAACAACACGCACTGCTCCTGCACCATCAAGCACAGCAGCTTCCGCTCCAACACCCAGTACTGAACCTGCGCCAAAACGCAAGAAGGCTGCAAGAGTACCCAATCTACGTCAGACCTATGGTCCTCCCCCACCACAAATAGGCCAGTCTTCTGGCGCAAGACCACCTACACATTCAAAGTCTACTAGAGGAAAAGCTACTGTAGAGCCAGTTGCACATCAACCAAGCGGTCCTCCTCCACCGCAAACATTGGCATCTACACTCCGTGATCCTACAGTTGAAGCGCCTGCTGCTAGTCCGCCGAGAGAACGCATAATACTAGGTAACCCCCCGAGATCATCAACATGTGGCAGGCTCAAAGGGCAGAGGTACCGATCAGGGCTTGAGCTCCAACCAAAACAGAAAATTATGTGTGGCTTCTGTGGTGCAGAAGGTCACAACATTACAACTTGTGAGAAGCGTTTGCTCGGTAGTGCATTGCAAAGAGATCCCTAGTTTCTACCAACAAGATCATGTAAATCGCTTTGTGAGAGCACATAAGCATGTCTTGGTCATGGAACATGTTACTTTTGTTGTTTTAAATTAAGTTATGATTTGGTTGCAAACTTGCTTCTTGGGAATTGAATATATTCAGATAAAGATTAATATATCTTGGTCTTTGGCAACGACAGTGATCTATTACTTATAATTTCTTTGGGTTTCATATAAATGTAGTTATCATGTTGTCTTGACCTTGAAGTGCTTTCATTGGGTATATTAATCTTATGTTGTTGTCTTTGGAAAAATAGCAGCACAACTGAATGAGGAAAGTGAAGAAGTATTATGTCAAACATGCCAAAAAAGCTTATGCTGTCCTTCCATTACCGGCCAGATAAAAAAATATATCAGAAAGCAAGTTTTTTATTATGGTTACGTAGCGAATCACAAAGCAATGTGCTAGTTCTTGAAGAAACATGATAATACAGAAAACTGTCAATGAAAATGACATGGAAAAAGGGGCGAAACAGAACAGACATATTGTACCTAATCCCCCTGTTTGAGTTTCAGGATACTCTTCCACTGTGCCTTGTTTTTGTGACACTTCAGGAATGAGTGTGTCAGTATCTTTCGGATGTTTGGAATATTAGCTGGTCCATACAGCGGGAGCGACCTTCCTTTCCACGTATTTGCGTTCTGGAGCAAGTAGATACCACAATCATCTCTAGCAAACACAGACAAAATGTGCAAGTATAAGCAAAAAAGCTAAACATGTGATAGAAGATACATGTGTGAAAAATCGAAAGACAGTAAAATGCACTTACGTGTTGTCTTGTTTTGGAACTTCAATGTCGACAAGGGTGAAATGGCCAATACGACGTGTGTACTGCGTATTCCAGTAAAGTTTGATGCCATTAACTACCCCCGTAGCACATTTTTCTAGGGATTTGTCCTCAAGTGTTCTCATGGAATCCATCACTTCGAATCTCTCATCCCTAAGGTTCAAATTGATCAGGAAGTAGTGGTTGATTCCCTTTGCCCCTTTCACTGGTTGAGATAGTGTGTGCAGAATGGGGAACATGGCCTGTATTTTTTTGCATGAAAAGAACAGGTAAATAAGGTCAAATGAATAAAAAAGGCCAATAAAAGCATCAGGTGTATTTGCTTACAAAAGAAGAATTGACTGATCGAAAAACCCAAGATGGCTGGGGATATTAATTTACCACATCTTGTCGATCCAAGTTCATGTTTTTCTTGTTGAAAACCTTCTTGATCTCACTCCTAAACCATTCCTTCGTGCTCAGCCAAGTCTGTTGTATTAAAAAATAATGAGACAAAACTTGTGGCACACAGCTAGAAAAGCAAGTAATAGAGGTTTAAGTTGTATTTGTGCTTACCCCTATTCTTAGAGGCATCCCAAATTTCCTAGAGTTATCAGGCATGTCATGCATTATTTGTTGTATTCCTATCTCGACAACTGAGTCCTTCAACTCTCCTCTAGGTTTCATGGACGGAGCGAGTTCGTTTACAGTGATATAGTAATCACCATAGTTGATCACATGTGCACTACAGTTTGGAGAAAAAAAACAGGAGACGTTATGGATCACATGTGATCAATGAAACAAAAAAAGAAACTATGTGATCAATGAAAAAATGTTAACTAGTCTAATTCTGACCTGTTATCTTCTCCTATGTTTCTAGAAGTCCCTCGACCAAGCTTCAAGATGGCATCATATGCTTCAGTTACATCCCTGGAACATGCAAAAGTAGTCTTGCTTTTGTAGTCGACGAATGGTGACGCCTGACATGCCGGCAGCTTTACAATCTTTTGTGCTTGTTGCATGGCACCACTTCCTGATGCAATGTTGATAGGACTTGCCGGTTCAGACCGTTTAGCACTTCCTGATGCAATGTTGATAGGAGTTGCCGGTTCAGACTGTTTTGTAGTGGTACTGCAACCCTGTCCCACCTGTTGCGCTTCCACCTTTCTTTTCCTGTAGAGATCTTCCGCCTCCGAGACAATTCTTTCCACCTCTGCAACGTCCCAATTATCATCCCAATTATCAATCAACACATGCTCGTCATTTTCTGCTCCGATGACATTTATGGAAACCTCATTTACTTGTTGAGGCCCTTTCCCCTTTTTATGTACATCATCATCGAGTCCCAAATCAAATGTTGGCGCGTCACTGAAGTCACGACGCATATCATAATCTACAGAGTTGCTCATTTGGATCTTGTTTGCATCCGCTTTTTCATCTCCGCATGAAACCACGGCAATGTTACCGTCAGACCGTGTTCTCTTCAAACCTGACTGCGTTCTGCTCAGGTTCATCGTAGGTGTCGGCGGGATTGCTTTTTTATCATGCAAACTATATGATCCATGAGTTTTGCTCATTTATAAAAGTCGTTTTTGAAATTTTCAGGAAAGCGGTCACCATGGAGTTCGTGCTCCATTTGTGGTTTCCGGAATTAATCTGACATAATATATACTAAGATATTATAAAAAAGTTTGTGCTCCATTTGTGGTGAGGCATCCAGATATAGATAATGTGCGTAGGTGTTAGATGAGTAGCCACCCTCATCATCAACCACGTAGGTGTGGTGACTCTGTGTCACCAAGAAGGTGGGTTCCGATGATTAACCGATGTATTATTTTTAAAAATTGTTAAATCATATAATAAAATAGATTTTGTGCATCATTTTAATATAGAGGCTCACAAAAACTTGAGAACATGGCTAGTAACACAAAAGACGTGAAGGGAGAATGACATATAACTGAAAACAAAAGAATATGGACACGACTTGGTGGCGCCCGGGCACCACCAACCCAACTGGAGCGCTCGCGCCAAAAAAGGAAAGAACCAATCCCGCGCGCTCCCGCGCGCCAAAAAAGGAATGTCTCGCCGACAGCCCACGTGCGCCCCCCCCCCCCCGCCCCTCGTCCTCCGTCCCCCACCCCGATCCCTATCAGGAACAACGAAAAACAGATCGGATCTTACCTGCTCCCATCCCCCATTCTCTGTTGACAGCTAGGGTTTGCACAAGCTCCTGCTCCCATCCCACATTCTCTGTTAGCTAGGGTTTGCACCAAAAAGAGCGATCAAAACGAAAATCTCCCGTGATCATGGCGATGTGGATTTCAACAACATAACAGTACATCCTGGAACTACATAGGTACTCATCCCCATTCCCCATCCCCCTTCTTCTGGAATCCTCCCAAATGAGATTTGATTGTAGCATAGAAAAAGGGAGGTCTGGACGAAATCTGTACAGGATTTGTAGCCACAAAAACTACTGGATCTACAACCCCAAAATCTGGTTCTTCTCCCAAAGAACCAGGCCTCTTGTGGACACAACAAAAGCTGGCCATGAACTTCTTCTCCTTAGTTCTAGCTTCATACCTGTATGAAGAAAAAAAGATGAAAAAGCAACCTTAGTTATAGTGTTTTAGCAGAGCAAAAATATATGAAAAGCAGTAAAGCTTCTGTTTGCTTCCTGACTGCACCCATGGGTGTATAAGCAACATAACTAAGGGACCCCCTCATAAAATTAACTACTTGTCTCATGGGGTAGACTCATGAAGCAACTAGTGCTATACTTGGTTGCTTCCTGGGATATTTACATCTGCTTCTCATCCTTAGTTCTAGCTTCATACCTGTGTGAAGAAAAAAAGGTGAAAAAGCAACTTCATTTATGGTGTTTTAGCAGGGCAAAAATATATGAAAAAGCAGTAAAGCTTTTGTTTGCTTCCTGACTGCACCCATGGGTGTATAAGCAACATAACTAAAGGGACCCCCTCATAATATTAACTACTTGTCTCATGGGGTAGACTCATGAAGCAAATAGTGCTATACCTGGTTGCTTCCTGGGAGATTTCAAGCATGAAAAATTAGAAAGAGTTGCTTCCCCAGAGTTTATTGCACATACTTGGTCCATGGAGAGAATTCAAAAGCATCAAAAAAATAGGCAAAACGTAGACGCATAGAACGCATACACCTAATGATAACACAATTTGTTTCCCAAAGATAACACAATGTATAAAGCATTGATATTTACTTCCCTTAACTATTGTTTGCAGGATGGACGGGATTGACCTTAATGAGCTTCCATTTGACTTGAATAATGCGAATAATGAAGAAGAATTTGTGGAGGTTATAGATGAATCACCAGACCCAGAATTTATTGCTAACTTGGACAATCCAGAGGCTGATGTTGCTGGTGCCACGGGTACAGGACTACCTAGTGGCAATGGGCATGAGGATGGTATCAATCCAAATGACCAACCTGAATTGTTGTACAATCCAGAAGAGCCTTATGTTGGGATGAAGTTTGATTCATTGCCTCATGCTAGAAGACACTACAATGATTATGCTTATAGGACTGGGTTCTCCATCAAGGCCAACACAAATAGAAGAAATGCTATCACAAAAGAATTGGAGAAGCAACAATTTGTGTGTAACAAGTACAAAAAGCCACCAGCTGATGAAGTTCCCTTGGAGAAGTTGCTTAATAACTACAGTCCGGATGACGGAACAGACAGTGGTGACCAGAATGATGAAGATGATGATTCTAGATCATGCAGCAAACGTTCTAGTTCCAGCAGATCAGGGAAGTCTGGGCAGAAAAGGAAAAAAAGGGAGGTAGTAAAGCAGACACACTGTAGGGCTAGGATGGTTGTAAAACTTAAGAATGGCAAGTGGGAAGTCATCCACTACATTGGTGGCCACAATCATCCCGTGGTTGTAAGACCTGATCAAAAAAAGTATATGAAATCACACCAGGGTATACCGCCTGATGAAGAGGACTTCATGCGCGTGTTGCATGATTGCAACATCGAAACAGGTGCACAAAAAACTTGTTCACATGTTCCCTGTTGCTCTTGCCTTTTTTGTTATAGTTTTGTTCAGGGGCATGTTGTAACTAACAAATTTGTTGCTTCTATTGTGTAGGGCATATGATGCAAATAATGTCAACATTCTATGGGGATGAGTTCATGGTGCCGTACACAACGAAGGCAATAAGCAACTTGCGCACAGAGTTCCGTTCAGAAACAAGGGAGAGTGACTTGATTGAAACATTTACTTACTTTTCTGAAATTCAAAAAGATGATCTAGATTTCTATTGCCGTTTGAAGTTGGACAGTGAGGAAAGGGTAGAAAATGTGTTTTGGGTTGATGGCTTGGCACGAAAATCTTATAAGGCAGCTTACCATGATTGCATTTCTTTTGACACAACATTCATGACAAACTGCTATAACATGCCATTCGCACCTTTCATTGGTATCAACTGTCACGGGCACTCGTTTATGTTGGGTTGTGGTTTTCTTAGGGATCAGAGAGCAGATAGTTTTAATTGGCTATTTGAGAAGTTCCTAGATGCAATGGATGGCAAAGCTCCCACTTGCATAATAACGGACCAGGACGCTGCGATAAAGAAATCAATTGAAGATATGTTCCCAGATGCATGTCATCGCAATTGTAGATGGCACATCATGCAGAATGCACAGAAGCATATGGGTGGTTTCCTATCAAGGCACCCTGAGTTGACTCAAGATTTCAACTATCTAGTCGATTTCAGCTTGACACCTGAGGAGTTCGAGGAAGGGTGGGAGGCAATGCTGCAAAAGCATGGTGTTGCTGACCACACAGACCTTGCAGCTCTATATGATATCAGGAAAACATGGGTGCCTTGCTACTTCAGGCATTGCTTTTTCCCATTTTTGCAGTCCACTCAGCGTAGTGAGGGTTTTAATGCAGTTCTCAAGAGATATGTGAACCCACATAATTCAGTACTGAATTTTGTCAAACAGTATCAAAAGATACAGGTGCACATTCTCGTGAAGGAGGGCGGTAATGATTACCGCACGGACGTCCTAGACACTCAGACTTGGTCACCGTACCCTATTGAGAAGCAAGCCTTGGCCATGTACACACGTGACATTTTCTACATATTCCGCCATGAGTTTCAAAGGATAGGTAGGTACAATGTGCGCCCGCAAGGCAACAACATGTACCTCCTTGTGCCTAACAACAACTGGTGCCCTGTGTATGGTTCAAGAGACTATGCTATTTTTGCAAACGAGCATGAAGGTGAATACAGATGTGAGTGTTACAAATTTAACAGAGACGGCCTGCTTTGCTGCCATGTGCTGAAGGTGTTTACATATATTGGCATTGATAAGATACCGGACAGGTACATATTGCCTAGGTGGACACAATCTGCTATTCCAGGAGTAGCTAATGACTTGGGACAGCAACAACAGCAGCAGGTGCGACAGGATGTGCTGCCGGCAGAAGCCAAAAGGCAAATAAAAGTTGCTAATTGGAGTAACTCGTTTGCAAAAATTGCACGAACTGCAAGCAGATCTGACCCTGCCAGCTCAATTGTTGACCGTCATCTGCGGGCGATGCAAACTGAAATCAACCAAGTTAACAAAACTTTAAGGAAAAAAAAGGCTGCAGGTCAAGGACGTCTGGGCAGTGAAATTGGTTCTGGATCCGGATCACGAACAACTGCTGCTCCTGCCTCAACAAGCACGGCAGCTCCTGCACCAACACAACGTACAGCTCCTGCCTCGACAAGCACGGCAGCTCGTGCACCAACACAACGTACTGCTCCTGCACCGACAAGCACAGCAGCTCCTGCACCAACAACCCGTACAGCTCCTGCACCGACTGGCACAACAGCTCATGCACCAACAACCCGTACAGCTCCTGCACCGACAGGCACAGCAGCTCATGCGCCAACAACATGCACTGCTCCTGCACCATCAAGCACAGCAGCTTCCGCTCCAACACCCAGTACTGAACCTGCGCCAAAACGCAAGAAGGCTGCAAGAGTACCCAATCTATGTCAGACCTATGGTCCTCCCCCACCACAAATAGGCCAGTCTTCTGGCGCAAGACCGCCTACACATTCAAAGTCTACTAGAGTAAAAGCTACTGTAGAGCCAGTTGCACATCAACCAAGCGGTCCTCCTCCACCGCAAACATTGGCATCTACACTCCGTGATCCTACAGTTGAAGCGCCTACTGCTAGTCCGCCGAGAGAACGCATAATACTAGGTAACCCCCCGAGATCATCAACAGGTGGCAGGCTCAAAGGGCAGAGGTACCGATCAGGGCTTGAGCTCCAACCAAAACAGAAAATTATGTGTGGCTTCTGTGGTGCAGAAGGTCACAACATTACAACTTGTGAGAAGCGTTTGCTCGGTAGTGCATTGCAAAGAGATCCCTAGTTTCTACCAACAAGATCATGTAAATCGCTTTGTGAGAGCACATAAGCATGTCTTGGTCATGGAACATGTTACTTTTGCTATTTTAAATTAAGTTATGATTTGGTTGCAAACTTGCTTCTTGGGAATTGAATATATTCAGATAAAGATTAATATATCTTGGTCTTTGGCAACGACAGTGATCTATTACTTATAATTTCTTTGAGTTTCATATAAATGTAGTTATCATGTTGTCTTGACCTTGAAGTGCTTTCATTGGGTATATTAATCTTATGTTGTTGTCTTTGGAAAAATAGCAGCACAACTGAATGAGGAAAGTGAAGAAGTATTATTGTCAAACATGCCAAAAAAAGCTTATGCTGTCCTTCCATTACCGGCCAGATAAAAATATATATCAGAAAGCAAGTTTTTTATTATGGTTACGTAGCGAATCACAAAGCAATGTGCTAGTTCTTGAAGAAACATGATAATACAGAAAACTGTCAATGAAAATGACATGGAAAAAGGGGCGAAACAGAACAGACATATTGTACCTAATCCCCCTGTTTGAGTTTCAGGATACTCTTCCACTGTGCCTTGTTTTTGTGACACTTCAGGAATGAGTGTGTCAGTATCTTTCGGATGTTTGGAATATTAGCTGGTCCATACAGCGGGAGCGACCTTCCTTTCCACGTATTTGCATTCTGGAGCAAGTAGATACCACAGTCGTCTCTAGCAAACACAGACAAAATGTGCAAGTATAAGCAAAAAAGCTAAACATGTGATAGAAGATACATGTGTGAAAAATCGAAAGACAGTAAAATGCACTTACGTGTTGTCTTGTTTTAGAACTTCAATGTCGACAAGGGTGAAATGGCCAATACGACGTGTGTACTGCGTATTCCAGTAAAGTTTGATGCCATTAACTACCCCCGTAGCACATTTTTCTAGGGATTTGTCCTCAAGTGTTCTCATGGAATCCATCACTTCGAATCTCTCATCCCTAAGGTTCAAATTGATCAGGAAGTAGTGGTTGATTCCCTTTGCCCCTTTCACTGGTTGAGATAGTGTCTGCAGAATGGGGAACATGACCTGTATTTTTTTGCATGAAAAGAACAGGTAAATAAGGTAAAATGAATAAAAAAGGCCAATAAAAGCATCAGGTGTATTTGCTTACAAAAGAAGAATTGACTGATCGAAAAACCCAAGATGGCTGGGGATATTAGTTTACCACATCTTGTCGATCCAAGTTCATGTTTTTCTTGTTGAAAACCTTCTTGATCTCACTCCTAAACCATTCCTTCGTGCTCAGCCAAGTCTGTTGTATTAAAAAATAATGAGACAAAACTTGTGGCAGGCAGCTAGAAAAGCAAGTAATAGAGGTTTAAGTTGTATTTGTGCTTACCCCTATTCTTAGAGGCATCACAAATTTCCTAGAGTTATCAGGCATGTCATGCATTATTTGTTGTATTCCTATCTCGACAACTGAGTCCTTCAACTCTCCTCTAGGTTTCATGGACTGAGCGAGTTCGTTTACAGTGATATAGTAATCACCATAGTTGATCACATGTGCACTACAGTTTGGAGAAAAAAAACAGGAGACGTTATGGATCACATGTGATCAATGAAACAAAAAAAAAGAAACTATGTGATCAATGAAAAAATGTTAACTAGTCTAATTCTGACCTGTTATCTTCTCCTCTGTTTCTAGAAGTCCCTCGACCAAGCTTCAAGATGGCATCATATGCTTCAGTTACATCCATGGAATATGCAAAAGTAGTCTTGCTTTTGTAGTCGACGAATGGTGACGCCTGACATGCCGGCAGCTTTACAATCTTCTGTGCTTGTTGCATGGCACCACTTCCTGGTGCAATGTTGATAGGACTTGCCGGTTCAGACCGTTTAGCACTTCCTGATGCAATGTTGATAGGAGTTGCCGGTTCAGACCATTTTGTAGTGGTACTGCAACCCTGTCCCACCTGTTGCGCTTCCACCTTTCTTTTCCTGTAGAGATCTTCCGCCTCCGAGACAATTCTTTCCACCTCTGCAGGGTCCCAATTATCGTCCCAATTATCAATCAACACTTGCTCGTCATTTTCTGCTCTGATGACATTTATGGAAACCTCATTTACTTGTTGAGGCCCTTTCCCCTTTTTATGTACATCATCATCGAGTCCCAAATCAAATGTTGGCGCGTCACTGAAGTCACGACGCATATCATAATCTACAGAGTTGCTCATTTGGATCTTGTTTGCATCCGCTTTTTCATCTCCGCATGAAACCACGGCAATGTTACCGTCAGACCGTGTTCTCTTCAAACCTGACTGCGTTCTGCTCAGGTTCATCGCAGGTGTCGGCAGGATTGCTTTTTTGTCATGCAAACTATATGATCCATGGGGCAATTCTGATATATTACCTTCAGTAGTTGGTAAACAAGAAGGCAATCCAGAATGCAAATTTGTAGATGGAACTTGTCCCTGTGATCCCTCATTAAGCAACTCATGAGTGTGTTGTTGCTCCTGCGAACATGGAGGTCTGCCTCGGCGCGCTGAAATTTTTGTGCATCCACCCTCCGTTCGCCCACCTTTAAGACGATGCCCAACTGTATCAAGTACAATTTCCTTGAACATCTTCCTTCTCAAACTCTTTGGACAAATTTCTTCCAAGTTGATGTTGCTCTCTTCTTCTTGTGGTTGTGCCTCCGGAAAGTCCATCAGATGGTGAGGCTGACATCCCTCAACTGAGTCCAAAATTTTAGGCACATCTAGAACTAGATGTTTTGGGATCTCAAACTTAACAAGGTCTAATAGAACCCTTGTGTCCTCATCAGTCATTGGGACGGAACGACTGCGTTCAATGCTTCATGATAAGACACTGCCCTTCTTTGATTTGCACTTATGACCAGCATGTTGAAGCCACTCATTCAATGTCAAACAATCCTCAGGTTCACTGCCAAAGTCAGTGGTGTTTCCCTCATCACCATGGTCACCATCTTCTTCAACTATACTATCATTAACATCTGCCCCCCCCTGTCGCTTCATGTTGATCTATGTCGTCTGTATGACCATGAGGATCATATTGGTTGCTACCACCCCCTCTGATATTTTCTTCTTCTCTCCCGCTGCCATCACCCACAACTTCTTCTCCTTCCCTGTCACACTCGTCTCCTCCTCCTACGACACCATGTGATTCTGAGTTGCCTGCATTAACTTCTCCATTGTTCTTGTTTTGCCCTCCTACATCTTCTTGTGGATTTGTAGAATCACCTATATGCATGACATTGGTGCCACCATCCGCATCTTCTTCTTCTCCTTCTCTGCCATGGTTGTCTTCCCCTCCACCGCCACCATCAGCCAATGTGTTGCCTGCATTGCCATGTAGTGTTGTGTGGTTGTCACCTTCATTTTCTTCAGCATAATCACTGTCATCATCGTCGTCACCTTCATTTTCTTCGGCATACTCACTGTCATCATCGTCGCTTTCATCATCATCACTGTCATCATCATCCAAGGTTTCATGCAACTGATTTGGCAGAGCTTGTTCTCTGGCACGAAGACGCTTCCTCGAGCCTGCTACCGTGCTAGCTTCTGCATCATCCATACTGGCAATGCCCTGGACCATTCCTTCCATCTTTTTGGAAAAATCTGAGCACATATCAAACACCATGCTAGCAATTTTCCTCTTTTTCAGTACAAGCACATGACAGAAACATAAAATTAAACAACAACAAAAAGAAGGAAGAATGCCAGGTTGCTGAAGAAGCAAATATTAGTAGTGATGTTACCTCTGGGTGAAAGCCTGGTGGAACATGTGATGCAACAAATGACTCAGCAGCTGCGAGACCACCAAATAGCCTGTCCCTCAGTATTGCACCCGCTCCTTCCTTAATCTGTTACATACAAAATGGACAGGAAAAGATACTTTGAGAGGGGCGTCTCATTTAAACAAGATAACAGAGCACATGTTTATTCTTCAAATGCCTTACCCATAAGTTACCATAATCTCCGTCATCCTTCAAATCCTTCCGCATAACAGCTGCAATAAGCCTGCCAGTCCATGCTTCAATTCGTATTGCACACTTCTTGACCGGCGTATCCACTTCTAAAGAATCCAGATATAAAACCTACATGTGCATGTAAAGCATAAAAAAGGTAAGCTCATTGCGCCTCAAGTTACAGACTTAATGTTTCACACAGAAAAAAATCACACATAAAAAACTTACCACCAAATGGTAAACACAAGCACAAACATAATCTTTTTTTGAGCTCATTGAAGCCTTAAGTTGTTCTACAACAAATCTGCACCAATTTGACATGGGGACCTCTTCCAAGTTTAGAACTGCCTTGTAGCACCGTGGGCTAACATTCAAACTAGTAGTAGGGCACAGGAAAGTGCTTATAGCAATTATGAGCCAAGCGCGTAGGAATTTCTGATCTGCCACCCCATTCATACCAATTATAGCATTGCACAATGCTGTGATATCAGGAGCTGAGCCCAATCCGTACTCCTCGCTGATGAAATTTGTTGCCTCCTGGTCCATTTCATAGCTAACTGCAAAGCCATCATCTGGCAGCCCAAATATTTTCTGTACACTCTCCTCGTTGACAGCAATAACACCCCTGCCTCTGATCACTATCTCGGACCGCTTAGGATCATAACGTCTCATCACCCACTTGCTAAGCTTTACTGGCATTTTTGAGCACTTCAACAACAGCAGCCCCCCCAAAACCTGCAGCTATAATCATTGCCTTCTGCTCCTTGCTAAGTTTCTTGTTTAACTTAACAAGTCTCGCAGGTGATGCACGGTTCCTTCCTCTGCCAGTTCTGACCCCAACCTACACATGGCAAAAACGACAGAAAAACAAGAATGATCACAATTTCAGAATTATATATACACTTGCCAGGTGACTATGATATATAAAGCAATTATACTTTTGAGAAGTTGCTTAACAAACATTTACATATACAAAAAAATTAATTGTAGGAAAAAAAGATAGGATAACTGACCTCATTAAGTCTGCGTCTACGGGGAGAGCGTCCCATTTCATTAGTTTGACGACTTGTGCTCGCCTGGCCAGGTGCTCCCTGTATAATTTCGAAACAAAGGAACATATGGTTATCATAAAATGGAGATTTCCAGAACTCTCCACTGTATATGTTTTAAGATTATGGGAAACACAAAATGAAGTCTTAAAAAAACAAAAGAACAGACCTCTTGAATGTTAATCTTGCCGCGAGCAGCCGGACTTGAACGCGCAGGTTGTCGTGTACTAGCCGGTTGGGGTGCAGCAGCCGCTTCCTGTAAAAGCATTGTTGACCACAGATACATCAAAAAAAGAAAAACAAAAGAACCAAAAAAAGACATTAACAATCAATTACCCCTAGTGGTACCATCTCGTCGATACATCAGCATCATCATGACTGAAAATGAAATTAGCCCCAGATAATATAAACCACAAATGAAAAAGCAATACCAACTACCCATGTGACCCAATCTCATCTAGTAGTCCCCAAAAAAAAATCAAAAATGTTCTGTGATAGGAGGCATGTGCACACTGATTCAAAAAGTACTGAAAATCACAAATCATTCGCCTACAAAAAATGCAGAAAAATCCCCAACCACATGCTAACAAAGCAGAAAGTAGTCCATCCTCCTGTCACCAGTGGCTGAGCTGGTGTACAACCATTGGGTGGTCAACTTCTTCACTAATCTGTTCTTTGTGATTGCTAATTTTTCCAAAGATTACAACTAATAGATTGAGATGAACCCAATGATTTGATGTTCCAGCTTCGCCACTGCCTATCACATAACCTACCAGATACCTAGAAAAGAGAACCAGCTAAAAATGAGGAGCCATCTAGGAGTACATCAGTTTGATTTGCTTTGCATAGAACCTAATATATACAAGCCCAGCTAAGCCAGACACCTAGATACATCAGAGATTTGCTTGCACGAACAAGATGGTCGCATAGGGACTCGTATGGGGTGGAAGGGAAATCCAATTACCTTGCCTGTAGCCGGATCCTGACCAGCCATGGACGCAGATGTCGACCTAGTCACACGAGGCCGAGGCGTTGGTGGAGGCCCCCTCTTCAATCCGTCTGGCCGTCGCAGGTTGCCTCCTGCTCCCACATCTCTGAGCGCAGCCTGCCCCTCCTCCATTTCCGAATCGGGCGCGTGGGGGTGGCCTGCTTCCGCGGTCGACGGACGCGGTGGATCCTTTGGTGCGCGGCGCAGCTTCACCGTCCCAGCTCGCCGCCGGTTGCGCCTCGCCGCAACGCCATGGCTTCCGCCAGTCGAATCAGAGAGCTCCTCTGCGGCGTCCTGCATATGTGCGAGCCGCACCGCGAAACCACCCGACGGCGAGCTCCCCTAGTAGCGTGTCGACGGAGAGAGAGCGAAATGGCGAGCCGCACCGCGAAACCACCCGACGGCGAGCTCCCCTAGCGCCGGCGACAGCGAAATCTCGAGGAACCCTAGCGTGTCGACGGAGAGAGCGAAATGGGGAATTGGGGATTTTCCGTTTTCTGTATCGGGGGTTGTCCGTTGGGGATTAGGGGTTCAAAAATAAATCAGAAAACGGTCCGGTTCCGACCAGGTGCGTCCGCTCCGCACGGGTCGTCCCGACCAGGTGTCGAGCGCCCGCGCTCGACGAAGCGCCCGCGCGCTTTTCAGCATTTTCGAAAGAATATTGCAACAAATTAATTGACCGCTGAAAACTTGGCTAACATGGACACGATTTTTGTCAACAAAGTTTAACACTTGAACATATATATCATGTCAGAATAACTCCCATAATTTTCATGATGCATGGCACACTCATATACAAGTATGATCAGATTCCACACCCAAAAAAATGTACATAAATCGCACAACCGCTGGATCCAGTCGCAGCCAAAA
Organism: Dactylis glomerata; assembly: GCA_007115705.1. Classification (NCBI taxonomy): domain Eukaryota; kingdom Viridiplantae; phylum Streptophyta; class Magnoliopsida; order Poales; family Poaceae; genus Dactylis; species Dactylis glomerata. Next base: position 1,028,289 of record QXEO01000302.1, read on the forward strand.
CCAAACTCATGCAAATTAATGTCGCGTAGCCGAATCCAGAAAGGGCACGCATGCATGCAAATGGAGATCACGCATAGATTATAATAATTAAATAATAATCATTGTCCCGTCGCCGCCGTGACGACGGTGACGTCGCCGAACCACCGGGAGCATGTGTAGACGGAGCAGAAGGCCTGGAGCGTGGTGAGCATGAGCATCATGACGGCGGCGAGGAGGGTGAGCAGCTGCCACGAGCTGAAGACGTACTTGCGCATGAAGCGCTTCGTCTTGACGCGCCACCGGCCGTTGTAGTACCGGTTTACCTCCTCCACCGCCCTGTCCACCGCCGGCACCTTGGTGAGCCGCGTGGACCGGCTCATACCGTTCCAGAGCTTGGTCACCTCCCCGTCGCTCTTCATCCGGTTGAGCACCACCCCGCGCTGCCGCAGCAGGGCCACGTCCCCGTCGCCGTCGATGATGCCGTTCATGAGCTCCGTGTACCGGGTGAGCACCAGCGGGCCAGACGCCGCCGACGACTCGTAGGCGACGAGGTTCCGGACCATCACCTCCGTGTTGCTGTCCACCGTCACCACCGGGAGGTGCAGCGTCGCCGTCTTGCAGTCGAAGCAGATGGTGGAGAGACCACCGGTTGTGGCGGCGACCTGCACGCCAGCGTTGACGAGCTCGGAGACCGACGGGACCATGATCTCCTCAATCAGCGGCGGCCGGCTTAGGTTGGACGACGTGGTCGACGGATCGCCGCGGCCGTCGGTGCCGGACATGAAGAACGACTCGACGGGGTGCTTTATCCCGGACATTCCCGGCACGACGGTGAGCATCTTCCACGGCGCCTTCACGGCGAACGCAATCGGCTTCATCATGAGGTGGAGAGGGCCTCTCCCGAGCTTCGACGCCATGCCCCACAGGGCGGAAAACAGCTGCGCCACGTACTCGGAGCCGCCGCCGGACACCTTCTCCTCGCTGCCACCGCCGTCAGCTGGCTGCTCCTCAATGTCGTAGTTCTCGTCGTGGTCGTGAGCCTCCGCCGCGCTGCCCTCGGTTGGCTTGGGCACTAGCAGGTAGTAAAGCAGCTCGAGCAGGTGCGCATGCTTGCCGACGTCGACCGCCGGGAAGTCGCCGTCGATCATCTTGAACGGGTAGAGCTCCTTCATGAACCCAGTGACCATACCCGCGAGAAGAGCGCCGGCCTCCTCCGGCGACGCGCACTGCGGCTCGAGAATCTTGCGAAGGAGAAACAGAGGGATCTGGTTCTCCAGCATGAGCATGTCCCGTAGTATAAGCCCGTGCGCCGACTTCCTCCCTGCGAAGTCCACCAGGTGCGCCATCCTCGACCCCACCCTCCGCAGCGCCGGCTTCGCACCACCATCATCAGCGACGGAGGCGTAGATCTGCAAGAACTCGAGGAGGAAGGCGCCGTCGACGACCATCATCCAGGAGAGGGTCTCGCCACTGAAGTCGAGGTAGCGGTGGTAGTACGCGCGGACCTTGCGCTCGAGGCGGGTGGCGAACTGGGCGACGAGGGCGTCGAGCTTGGCGCCTGCTGGGCGGAGGCGGCGCTGCGCGCGACGGGCGGAGGCGAGCTTGTAGCGCTCCATCTCATACAGCTCGGGGCGCCAGTGGTGGTAGGGGCCGATGGCGATGAACTGGGGCACGTACGCCTCGGGCTTGTGCACCAGCAGCTGCTTGGGCACGTTGAACACCGACACCGGGATGCCATTGTCGTCCTCGTCGTCGGCGTCCTCCGTCAGGGACTCCCGGATCTGCACCACCCACCGGAGCTCGTCAAACACCAGGGGCCGGCGACCGCTCCCGCTGCCGCTACCCTCCTGATCGGAGCTGGAAGACATTGTGAATAATTTCTGCGCTCGCTCGCTAAGTACGTACTGTGCAGCCGTGCAGTGATGTGCAGTGCTGCTGAACGGTACTGCCACGACGAAAGAGGAGCTGCAGGTTGTTGGTGGTTAAGCTCACCAATGGTGGTAACATATATAGTTGTACTAGTGACCGATAGATACAATTATAGTAGTATAAATATAAGGCTGGAGACGCCGATAAGAACGTGGGAATTAAGAACAACGACGGTTTGGACGATGTCATAATCGAACTCCCAACATTTGAAGTTTCGTTTTGTTCTTTGTTTCTTCTTTGACGAACAAAGCACTTACTGTCTCTCACCTGGTCAGTGGACATTCGTAGCACTGTCTCGTCCAGCGTTTTTCACCTGTTTTCTTCGTAAAGGGGGGAAGCCAAAACAAACACCTTGGTTTTCGATCTCATGGTGTGCTTGGCCAATGGCAGAGATCCAAGTGGGATCCCACCAAAATACCAGTTATAGTTCATTTTGTGGATTTAATTTAGTTCAAGCACTGACCTAAATTTTGAACTACAAATCATAAAATGAACTATATATAAGTGAGATTTGTGTGGGATCCCACTTGACACCTTAGCTGATAGTACTACTAGCGATTAACAAACTAATCATGCCTTGGTGCAAATTTGATGGTTCAAAAAATCCTAGTTAATCAGCGAGTGAATAGGAGGCGCCTCTCAGTGATCGTCCGTTTGCTGGGAACTTTGAAAATCTGAAGTGAAGCTTGTTTGGGCTTTTGGTTGTAATTACCTGCTGCATTGCCGTCGCATTGAAAACTTCTAAGTCCTTCCTTAGTCACGCTAGCATTAGGCGGCGTTTTCCTTTCCTGTTTCAGAGCTAGACTCTGTGTCTAAGACTCTTTTTGTTCTGAACCTCTGTAGCTCTGGTTTCCGTTTTCTTAAATGGAAATTCGAGCCCCTTTGGGGGTTATCGCGGTTAAAAAAAAAAGCGAGTGAATAGGAGGCCAACTTTTTCCATTGTGCTTGGCGTGATTTTTAATCTTTGTCATAGGTGATGTTCTACTACTATGAAGATTTAATTGTTGAAATATTGGGCCTTTTCATATGAGCCCATAATAGATTTCAGAAATTCCTAGAAATCTCAAAGCCCATGTGTGTGAGCCCATTTGGAATGCAGCCCAAGTTTTTGGCTGCACAAAGGCAAGGGGTGGGAGAGCTAAGTTTAGTCCCACATGGAAAGTTGGGAGAGATGTAGACCAACATATAAGGTGGGGTGTTGCACCACTTGGTAAGTGAGTGAGAAGAGAAGTGCCACACGCGCGCTCCTCCTCGCTCGCTCGTCTAGACACGTCACGACGCGACGCGACGCGACGCGCCGCGGTTTGCGGAATTGAGCCTCGGAGCCGAGCTTATCTTTTTGCTGCACAGGAAAACCGAGCGTTTGACCGAGTCCTTGACGGACGCGTCACAGCTAGCTGCTATGGCGTGGCCCACGTTGCCTAGGGTTTCTCCGCTGCGCCGCCTATATAAACTCTTGTCCGGCTACCGCCGCACACACCTCAAACTGATCTAGGGTTTTGCCACCTCTCCCTACTTGCGCGGTCTCCAGAACCACTCGCCTTTGCGATCCTGTACGGGAGAGGGCGAATTAGGTTTTTGGGAAGCGCTCTGCGCGACTGCTCAAGCTCTTCATCACGGGTCGTCTTCCATCCAAGTCGGGCGGTGCAGCCTACCGCCGTCTTCATCGCCGTCTGCATCGACCGGTCTACTCCAACGTTGTCATCAACAACGTTACTGCTACGACTACATCTGCAAGCGAACGGTACGTGCGGTGTACTGCTGTTTTCCTGTTCATCATGTTCTGCGAGTACATGTTTCGCTGCTACTTGTTTTTGTTCATCTTGTTGTTCAGTACATCTAGTATGTTCGAGTTACATGTGGTAGTAGCTAGCGTTGTCATGTTTAATATTCTGGAATTAATCATGGAAATTGTGCCTAATTCTCCAACATTAATGAGATTTTGTCCTCTATAGGCTTTGCAGTTGCTGAATTTCTCGATGTCGCCCAACCTCGACAAGAATTGGGTTGGCACATGACAGCATGTTCAAGTGTAGCTTTGGTAGGAGTTTTGAGGAACAAATTCTTGGTTGTATTTTTCAATTTGTTTAGAGTGGTTCTTCGTTCAAGGTTCACTTACACTATTGTCTATCATATATGGTGTCCTCCTTATATAATGCCATGTTTTCCCCATCTGGTATTAAGTTAAAAGTAAAGTTTTTCTAAGTTTGACCAACTTCAAGGAAAAATAACAATATTTATAGCACCAATTTAACGGTCCATCTAAAAATGTAATTTCATAATAGAATTGGTGAAACTTACAATATTTTGATCTAAAACAATATATATATACACTTATCAAACAAAGTGAGTATATTGCATACGAAGGCCGAAAAGAATCTCAAATTTACACTCCACGGAATGTTTGATTTTCTAATCCATCGGTCGCCTATAGCGCGGGAATAGTACGCAAGCGTGTACCACCACGCATGAGTGCTGGCAAAACTAAACAATGAACTCCTTTCACTTTTCATTTTTTTAAAAAAAAAATCGATTTAAGTTGGCCCGCAATGCGCAATCACACGGACATTGCTGATTCGCCCAGCATAGTGGTAGACTTAGAGTTGAAGATAGCGTTACAGTGGATCGCGCACATATCGGGTATAACTAAATTTATATAATGGATAGGATTTGCATCGATCGTAAGCACCGCATCAGCATCTCGCTAATCACGAAGGTGTGCTGCCTCTCGATCATGCACGAGAGGCCGGACACAGTCACACAACGAGGTTGTTGCTTTTAGTAATTAATTAACTAACCCTATCAATGGTGGCAATATGATTGGTAGTGATTAGGCGAATAAAGTGGATTGAAGTTGGTGGCTATTGCAGTGTGATCCGGATAATAAAGAACTTCCAAAGGGGAACATTTCGGCTGGTCGATGTCCCGGGCTCCCAATTGTTTGGGGTTCTTTTGGTTGGAAAAGTTGAGGTTTGTTCTTCTTTTGACGGGGAAAAGTTGATGCTTGTCCGTCACTCTTGATCCATGCCCACTCGCCAGGTCATGGCTATGCATGCATGTCTCATCGTTCTTCATTTTTCACATGTTCTCTTTCTGCAGAGAGGACAGACCACTAGTAGAAAATAGGGCTTACGTTTGGAGTTGTAAAAGGCTTTAGCATCGATTGGCTTACGAACCTAGACTAAAGGGGTGCTTTAGCACCGGTTCGAGCTGCCAGAAAGCTAAATAGAGCCCGTGGAGCTCTAGCACCGGTTCGTTAGACCTTTAGCACCGGTTCGTGGCACGAATCGGTGCTAATGGCCACCTTTTGCACCGGTTTCGGACACGGACCGGTGCTAGAGATCCTGCCTATAAATACAGCTGTCCACCAGCCTTCTCCTCTGTTTTTTTTCCTCTGAAAGGTGTGAGAGGGGGTGTGCTAGTTTGATTTTTTTTCCCTATGCACAAGAGGTGTTTGATGAAATGCCTAAGAGCATGAGCCAACTTAAGCTCACACAAAATAAAAATGATATGAGGTGCCCGAGCGATACTTAGGTCTTGTCCTCGTTCTTTCCTCCTCGATCGAGGTTAGCAACTCTATCCTTTTATTTGTCATTGATACAAATGCATGTTTCGATATACAGTGGTCATTACACTATTTATGATGTTTGGTAATAGTATTGGTAAACCTAATTATATGACGCAGATGAACCAACGACAATGGATGTACGGTGACCGACGCACTTCCGAGTTCATTGAAGGTCTTCGTAATTTTGGCGATGTGGCTCGGGCAAATATTCAGAATGGTTTTATGTGTTATCCATGTGTTGACTGTGGAAACAAGAAGGAATACTCTTCCTAGAAAATCCTTCACTCCCACCTGCTTCGGAAAGGTTTCATGCCTAGCTATAATTGTTGGACCAAGCACGGAGAAAGAGGGGTTATAATGGAAGACAATGAAGAAGAAGAGGATGATGATATGTACCCTGAATACGGTGATACTGCAACGGGGGAAGCTAAAGCTGAAGGGACAGGAGAAGCTGAAGATGAAGAGGCATCAGATGAGCCTGATGATGATCTTCGTCGGGCCATCGTAGATGCACACAGAGAAGCAGAAAGTGTAAATGAGAAGCGGAAGTTAAAAGGTATGTTAGAGGATCACAAAAAGTAGTTGTACCTAAATTGTGAAGATGGGAACACAAAGCTCGGTACCACACTGGAGTTGCTGCAATGGAAGGCAGAGACTGGTTTATCTGACAAGGGATTTGAGAAATTACTGAAAATAATGAAGAAGAAGCTTTCAAAGGATAATGAATTGCCTGACAGTACGTACGAAGCCAAGAAGGTTCTCTGCCCTCTAGGATTAGAGGTTCAGAAGATTCATGCATTCATTAATGACTGCATCCTCTACCGCAGTGAGGAGTACGAGAATTTGGAAGCATGCCCGGTATGCACTGCACTGCGGTATAAGATCAGACGAGATGACCCTGGTGATGTTAATGGCGAGCCCCCCAGGAAGAGGGTTCTTGCCAAGGTCATGTGGTATGCTCCTATAATACCACGGTTGAAACGTCTGTTTAGAAACAAAGAGCATGCCAGGTTGTTACGATGGCACAAAGAATACCGTAAGAAAGACGCGATGTTGAGACACCCCGCTGATGGGTCGCAGTGGAGAAAAATTGAGAGAGACTACCCGGACTTTGCAGGCGATGCAAGGAACTTAAGGTTTGGTCTAAGTACAAATGGCATGAATCCTTTTGGGGAGCAGAGCTGCAGTCATAGCACCTGGCCTGTAACTCTATGTATCTATAACCTTCCTCCTTGGTTGTGCATGAAGCGGAAGTTCATTATGATGCCAGTGCTCATCCAAGGTCCGAAGCAACCCGTCGACGACATTGATGTGTATCTAAGACCATTAGTTGATGAACTCTTACAGTTATGGACCAAACCAGGTGTACGTGCATGGGATGAGCACAAACAGGAGCCATTTAACCTACGAGCGTTGCTTTTCGTAACCATCAATGATTGGCCTGCTCTTAGTAACCTTTCAGGACAAACGAACAAGGGATACAATGCATGCACGCACTATTTTGATAAGACTGACGCTATATATTTGGAAAAATGCAAGAAGATTGTGTACTTGGGGCATCGTCGATTTCTTACGACCACGCATTCCGTAAGAAAGAAAGGCAAGCATTTTAGAAGTGTGGCAGATCACCGGCAAAAGCCTGAACTCCGTACTAGTGATGATTTATTTGATATGGTCAGGGACCTAGAAGTAATCTTTGGAAAGGGTCCTGGCGGTCAATCTGTTCCAAATGACGTCGCTACCGGACACGCACCCATGTGGAAGAAGAAATCTATATTTTGGGAGCTTGAGTATTGGAAACACCTAGAGGTTCGCTCTTCAATCAACGTGATGCACGTTACGAAGAATGTTTGCGTGAACCTGCTAGGCTTTCTGGGCGTGTATGGAAAAATAAAAGATACACCAGAAGCACGGGAGGATCAGCAACGTATGAAAGACCCAAACAACATGCATCCACAGAGCAAGATGGATAAAGGGCGTTACTTAAGTCATGCCAGCTACGCTCTTACCAAAGCAGAGAAGGAAATCTTTTTTGAAGTCCTTTCAAGTATCAAAGTGCCGTCTGGCTTCTCGTCAAATATAAAGGGAATAATAAATATGACAGAGAAAAAATTCCAAAACCTGAAGTCTCATGACTTTCACGTTTATTATGACACAGTTGCTTCTGGTTGCATTAAGGGGGATTCTACCGGAAAATGTTCGCGTACCCATTGTTAAGCTATGTGCATTCCTCAATGCAATATCTCAGAAGGTAATCAATCCAGATATTCTACCAAGGTTACAGAAGGATGTGGCCCAATGTCTTGTTAGTTTTGAGTTGGTGTTCCCGCCATCCTTCTTTAATATTATGATGCATCTCCTGGTTCACCTTGTCGAAGAGATTGTCATTCTTGGTCCTATATTTCTACACAACATGTTCCCCTTCGAGAGGTTCATGGGAGTCTTAAAGAAATATGTTCATAACTGTGCTAAGCCAGAAGGAAGCATCTCCAAGGGCTACGAAACAGAGGAGGTCATTGAGTTCTGTGTTGACTTTATCCCTGATATTAAGTCGATTGGTGTTCCAGAATCGCGGCATGAAGGGAGACTACGTGGAAAAGGCACGCTAGGAAAGAAATCAATGTATTGTATGGACGGGATTTCTTTCACTCAAGTACACTACACAGTTCTACAAAGTTCCACCTTGGTGGCCCCGTATATCACTGAACATAAGAATATTGTACGCTCCCAACACACGGCTCAGTGTGACTCCTGAATTACACATAAACATATGGCGACTTTCGGCGGTTGGTTGCGGACACATCTCATAAATGACAGCATTGTTGGAGATCAGCTATACTTGTTGGCCGGGTCACCATCTTCGACTATATTGACTTTCCAAGGGTACGAAATAAATGGGAATACATTCTACACGATCGCCCAAGATAAAAAGAGCACCAACCAAAACACTGGTGTCCGCATTGATGCAACAAACAACAACGGGCAAAAGGACATCTATTATGGTTACATAGAGGAGATATGGGAACTTGACTATGGACCTTCTTTTAAAGTCCCTTTGTTTCGGTGCAAATGGGTCAAGCTGGATGGAGTAGGGATAAAGGTAGACCAGCTGTATGGAATGACAACAGTGGATCTCAATAATCTTGGTTACAGAGATGAACCATTCGTCCTAGCCAATGATGTGGCTCAAGTTTTCTATGTGAAAGACATGTCCTCCAAACCGAAAAAAAAGAAAAGATAAGGCAACGAATACATCATACGATGAGCCAAAGCGTCACATAGTTCTTTCAGGGAAAAGAAACATCGTGGGAGTTGAGGATAAGACAGACATGTCAGAAGATTATAATAAGTTTGATGAAATTCCGCCCTTCAGAGTGAATATTGACCCAAGTATCGCGTTAAATGGTGAACATACTCCATGGTTACGACCGAAGCGATCCTAATCAAGGGAGATACGCGAAGGGGGGTTCATGGCCTCCAAGGCATTTTAGGTCACCATATGTATTAAATCTGCCAATTTATGGCAAACATTGAACATGATAGCTCATTTTGTGAAGGTTTTGTTGTGATGTTTGCAATTTTCCAAGTTTAATATTTTTCCTTACAACTATAACACATAATATGACACCGGTTTGTGGCTCAAACCGGTGCTAAAGGGGGTGGCGGTGCGGTGCCCAGCAAAAGAACCTTTAGCACCGGTTCCTAGCATGAAGGTGGTTTTTGTGTCATCTGGTGGGTGGATGCAACCGAGACTAAAGCTGTCGGTGGGATAAGGACGTGTGGGTAACCTTTAGTCTCGGCTGGTGGGTGCACCCGAGACTAAAGCTGTCGGCAGGATAAGGACGCGTAGGTAACCTTTAGTCCCGGCTGGTGGGTGCAACCGAAACTAAAGCTGTCGGCAGGATAAGGACGTGTGGGTAACCTTTAGTCCCGGCTGGTGGGTGCAACCGAGACTAAAGATGTCGGCAGGATAAGGATGCATGGGTGGATGCACTGCTCGATGTCGGCAGGATAAGGACGCGTGGGTGCAACCGAGACAAAGTAGAAGCGGCGCCGTGCCTATAAAAGGAGCATCGATACGCCATGGCAAGCAACTCAACAAGCCCGTGAAAGACTCCATCTCCTCTAACAGTGTTGGGGAAAGGTTTGGGAAATCTCCCGTGGCGGAGCTTCTCGAAGATGTCAGTGGTGCATACTCCCTACGGCATCTTCGGAAGCTCCGCCTCGGAAAAATTTCCCTGCAAGCCCGTGAAAGACTCCATCTCCTCTAACAGTGTTGGGGAAAGGGTTGGGAAATCTCCCATGGCGGAGCTTCTCGAAGATGTCGTTGGTGCATATGCCCTACGACATCTTCGGAAGCTCCGCCTCGGAAAAATTTCCCTGCAAGCCCGTGAAAGACTCCATCTCCTCTAACAGTGTTGGGGAAAGGGTTGGGAAATCTCCCGTGGCGGAGCTTCTCGAAGATGTCGTTGGTGCTCACGCCCTACGGCATCTTCGGAAGCTCCGCCTCGGAAAAATTTCCCTGCGAGCCCGTGAAAGACTTCATCTCCTCTAACAGTGTTGGGAAAAGGGTTGGGAAATCTCCCGTGGTGGAGCTTCTCGAAGATGTCGTTGGTGCTCACGCCCTACGGCATCTTCGGAAGCTCCGCCTCGGAAAATTTTCCCTGCGAGCCCGTGAAAGACTCCATCTCCTCTAACAGTGTTGGGGAAAGGGTTGGGAAATCTCCCGTGGTGGAGCTTCTCGAAGATGTCGTTGGTACTCACGCCCTACGGCATCTAGAAACGGCGGGCATGAAGAGAGTTGAGTCTCGCTAGACTTGCGATGGATCTCTGATAAAACAACATATTGTGGACCTAAAAATGATTTTTACAAAAAATCATGTGCATTATATCATATACATGTAGTTCAAACCTAGCGAGTCTCCTACCAAATCGACATGAATTTGTCTTTTTCATGAGGTGTGGACGGAAAGGTTTCAGATGCACCGGCTGGGGAATTTTCCATCTAAGGTGGTCTAGTATTTTTGAAAAATGTTTTGATAGCAATGTGAAAATTTAATTTGGTGGTTGCTTCACAAAAAACTTTTTTTTGGCATCTAAAAAATGGAAAATGGTTTTTTCGTACGATGAAAAGGGAAACTTCCTTCTGCAACATCGTAAGCAATCCCAAGATGTACATATGTGCACAATATCGGCACATTATCACAAACTATGTCTTGATTCTAGCCATAACATTGCTCATTTGGCCTAAAAGCCATGAAACATCGAACATGATAGCTCATTTTGTGAAGGGTTTTTTGTGATGTTTGCAATTTTCCAAGTTTAATATTTTTCCTTGTAACTATAACACATAATATGACACCACGCGAAGCTTTCACGTTGTTTGGATTATTTTTTAAATTCTTATACCCGTTTGAAATTATATTCAACCGGCGGGCATGAAGATTCATAGCCCGGGGTTGAGTCTCGCTAGACTTGCGGTGGATCTCTGATAAAACAACATATTGTGAACCTAAAAATCATTTTTACAAAAATCATGAGCATTATATCATATACATGTAGTTCAAACCTAGCGGGCCTCTACCGATTTTAAAATGTTTGCAAGCCTACTATTTTTAACAAAATAATTTTCAGTATTTTCAATGTGTTAGTATTTCATAGATATTTTTCTAATAAACATTTTGATATGCTATATGTATTTTTCTGATTTTTATTTATTTTACAACGTTTTATGGAATGTTGATCATAGCTACAATAAGGAATAAGGCGGGAACAACCAAAAAGTTTAAAAACATTTCAAATGACCCTTTAGCACCGGTTCGTGGCTTAAACCGGTGCTAAAGGGGGTGATGGTGCGGTTCCTAGCAAAAAAACCTTTAGCACCGATTCGTGGCTTAAACCGGTGCTAAAGGTCGAAGCTTTAGCACCGGTTGGTGGCTTCAACCGGTGCTAAAGGGTCTTTAGCATCGGTTGAAGCCACTAACTGGTGCTAAAGGTCCCTCCTTTAAAACGCATCATCTCCTTCCTCCCCCCATCGCCCAAAACAACTAAGTCCCCGCGCGCTAGGAGCTCTCGGACACCGGCAGGCTGTCCGATTTTTCCGTCGACGAGGACGCCGCGCCCGCTCGCCGCCGCCGACGCCGCGCCCGCTCGCCCGCGCCCGCACATTCGACCTCCCGCGCCGGCCCGCTCGTCCGTGCCGCCCGCTCGCCCGCGCCGCCCGTGCCGCCCGGCCGCTCGCCCACGCCGCACCGGCGGTTTAAGGTATATAATTGGATATTTTTTGTTATTTTAGGTATTTAATTAATTCTAGGATTAGTTAATTAATTATTTAGTTATTTTGGGTATTTAATTAATTCTAGGATTAGTTAATTAATTAGTTAATTCTAGGATTAGTTTATTCTAGGATTAGTTTAGTTATTTTAGGTATTTTAGTTACTTTAGTTATTTTAGGTATTTTAGTTTTTTAGGTCTTTTATTACTTTAGTTATTTTAGGTCTTTTATTACTTTAGTTATTTTAGGATTAGTTAATTAATTAGTTAGTTATTTTAGGATTTGTGAGTTAGTTAGTTAATTTAGAGTAATACAAATATGATTTTGGAGAAGTTAGGGTTAGAATTAGTTAATTAATTTCTATCATATTTTTTAGTTAGGGTTAGGGTCCTTTAATTAATTTAGAGTAATACAAATATGATTTTTTAATTAGGGTTAGGGTTCCGTTATAAAATGGGGGTGTTGGTCGGGCGCCGGCGTGGTGGGGAGGGAAGACCTACTCTTCCCCCACCGCGTCGGCGCTCGGCCAACGCCCCCTTGTTTTGGTCTCCATATCGGCATTATAATAATTTGTAATAATTCTTTGCAGAAACTATGGATCTCGGAAGAGACGAATTCCAGGAAGATATTATCGAGGACATCATCCGCGATAATGATGACGATGTCACCTCGTTGTTTCTAAACAACTCCGGTGAGGGAGACGAACAAAACCGTAGAGATGGCTCCGATGAGAGAGAAGGTGCCGGAGAGGATGGAGGCACCGATGAGGGAGAAGGTGCCGGAGAGGATGGAGGCGCCGGTGAGGGAGAAGGCGCCGACTCTGACGAGGGAGAAGCCGACGGCTCCGATAGAACCTTCAATATTGCAAAGTCCGGGGAGGTAGATGTGTATTAAAAAATTAAGCCTCTGTTGTATACATGGATTGTTTGATTTGTGTATATACATATATTAACGCTCTTTCTTCTTTTAGCCCTCTGGAAGCCACTCTTCTGTAAATAAAAGAGGTCCGACCAGAAGGTTGGAAGAACATGAAAGGTACCAGATAGAAGAAATCGGTGAAGATGGCGAACCGATTGCTCCCGCGGCTCACGCAAGTAAATTTACAAGACAATGCGGAGTTCTTGTTGGGGACAACATTCTGATCACCCTTCGAGAATGGAAGAAGACAAAGACGGAACCAGTTAAATATGTCTGCAACAGATTGAAGAATATTCTTTGGAAGAAGCTCATGGTTAATTTTACCCTACCAGAGGCGCCAGAGGTGGATCTAAATGAGGAGGATCCAAATGAGGAGGATCCAAATGAGGAGGATTCAGATGACGATGATCATCATCTGAATATCATAGAGCGGAAAGTCAAGAAGTGGACTCTTTCGAAGATGGCACTACAATTCAACAACTGGAAGAAAAGATTGTACAAGGATTTTGTCGACAAAGAAAAGACTCTGGTGTTCACTGGACAATATGATAAGATAAAAGACCACTGGGACGCATTCGTGGAGTACAAGACTTCAGAGGCAGCTAAGAGAAGGTCAGAAATAAATAAGAAAAATGCTGCTAAAAAGAAGTATCACCATACTATGGGGCAAGGAGGCTACAAGTCTAGAAAGCCTAAGTGGAAGAAAATGGAGGACGATCTAATTGCTAAAGGGATCATTCCGGAGACATTGAAATAGAATGATCGGTCAAGGGATTGGTTTTACGGGCATGGAGGGAAGTTGGACTCAGAAGGGAAGTGTGTATATACAAAAAAGCATGACGAAGACCCCCTTCCCATTGATGCCCTTAGAAGCGCATCAAAGGATGTTGAAGAGGGAAGGTTCCATCCCGAAAGAGAGAAGGACGAGCTCACACGCGCCCTTGGGAATGATGAACACCCAGGACGAACACGAACCACACCAGGCTCTAAACCGTGGAAACTCGGGTTTCCCGTGGAAAGGAAGAAATTTCCCGATAGAAGTCATCAGAGAAGAAAGGAAAGGGAGGCAGACCGCATGTCTTAGATAGAACAAGAGCTGAAGCGGCAATCAGACTTGTTAAATCGGATAAGCCAGCAAGGAACCGCCGCATCTCAGCCACAGATAGAAGCCGGACATTATGCTACCGGCCCACCATCTCAGCGGAAAAGCAGTGTGGCTTCCACGGACCTCCCAGAGGATGATGATGAACCGGCGATCCGCTACCCAGTGGATGATATCACGGAGTCGACATCTTGTGAGCTACATGTGAAGGTCATGAACATAACCATGAAGGTGGCGGTCGGCTATGCCTTACCCATTGGACCTGATTCAACTTATCATTGTCGTCCGATTCCACATGGCTACGTTGTTGCCGGGGTGGATGAAGTTATGGGCGGATTTGAGCAGCTAAAGCTTGACCACCCTGCGGGTGAAGGGGATTTGTACGAGCTGGGAGAAGCCAAGAAGACCACCGTTCTATGGCTAAAGGAATTAATCGTGCTTCCAAATTGGACGCCAAGGTCTCCAGCGCGTCACCCTTCTCCACCGCCACGTCAGCCATCTCCGCCATCTCCACGTCAGCCTTCTCCGCCATCTCCGCCGCATTAGCCTTCTCCAGCATACCAGCCTTCGCCAGCTAGTGAGCCGTCTCCGCCACCTCCGCCCACTGAGGCTCAGAGCCAAAAGCGGAAGCTTAAGCGTACCATCGCCGCTCCATCGATGAGTCGTAATCGATCACTGATCCATCGACAGGAGCCCCTCCCAAGAGTACCTAAGGTTCCTCCCAAGAGACCTTACGACTATACTCCGGAGGAAAATGCGGCGAAAGTACAAGAGAAATCAAAGAACTTCTTTGAAAATTTGAAGAGAAAGAAGTCCGAGAAGTCCACCGAGCAGCCTCCTCTAGATCCAAAAGTGTTAAAAATGTTGAAGAACCTTCACCAACCCGAGCCAAGGCTTGCATCAGACTATGACCGCACTATTCTCAAGTCAGATGCAGCAAAGCGGTCGAAAGGTAAATCAGTTCCTCAGCTCGGAGAACAGATGAACTCTTGCCCCCCGCTCCAAGTGTTTCCCGATGTCCAGTATGATCCAGAGATCATAGCACTGTACAAAGAGGAGGCCGAAGCTGCAGGTATGTCTGTTGCTCAATACTTAAGCAAGTGTGATTTCCCCACGGCTGAAGTAGTAGCATACCAATACCGGCATGGGAGCCCTCTCGTCAGACCCGAGGAGATTCCGAATCTACCAACAAGAATGCAAAAATTGCATAAGTGGTACATGGAAGCCTCACAGCATGGGCAGAACTGGATCATACTGGGAATTAATGATGAGCATTACTTTCGTGGAACCGACGACATAAACATCGAATTTTCTGAATTATTTCAGTTATACAATCATGACGCCCTCGACAAATCGATGATCAGTACCTATTGTTTGTAAGTATTATTTTTGTAATTAAGTCTTTAGATCATCTCGTTCATTGCATGCATAATTTTACTCACTATATTATGCAGATTAAAGAAACTCAAATGCAAAAGAGGACAAATCTATGACATTGGGTTCATTGACCCATATACCGTGAACGAGGTAACTCTCCATAACCATATCAAGGACACGAAGAATAACTTGATACGGGTGTTAAGGAAACAAGAAACCATGACGAAAATACTATTTCCTTACAACTTCAAGTGAGTGTGTTACTATCTTATACACATTACTATTTTGGTTACTCGATGTTAAGTGTGTGTTATGCGTATGCGCAGCTATCATTTTATTCTGCTAGTTATTGAACTTGGTAGAGGACGAGTACTAGTCATGGACTCGAAACAAAAATCCCTTGAGACATTCAGGGACATGATTGATACACTCCAGCGGTAATTTCAATCATTATGCATGGCACTATATCAGCTACTTTCGTTTATTTCCCGATATCAAGTAATTACTAACTTCTTTATTCATTTTCTTTGCCGGGCAGTGCTTGGAAACGGTTCACGGATAAGGCACCGGGTCCCTGGAAAAAGGAGCTTGAATTTAAACAAGTACCGGTAAGTACTACTAGCTAGGTCCGCGCATCTCTTTGGTTCTAGTTTCAATAGCATTATCATCCTTGATTATTATTTTGATTGAACTCTATTCTCATAAAGTGCTTGAAGCAAGAAGACGGGAATAATTTATATGGATTCTATGTCTGCGAGTTCATGCGAGAGACTTGTTGTGAGAAGAGAAGACTAGAACAACTAGATGTACGTAAACAATATTCACAATTTTATTTTATTACCATCATTTATGTTGAGTTTCTTCATTCATATATATTGATCCCTTCTTTACATTAGATCGAACTGAAGCGGGATCGTCTTCTAGCAACCGAGCGTATACGAGCAATTTAAGAGGAACTGGCGGGATTCTTACTTGATGAGGTCATAGCACCAACCGGTGAATACCATCGGCATTACGAGTTTGGAAAATCGTAGCCGAAATTATATTGTATATATGCATGAACGTGTACAATGTATCATTATGTAATATGTTCGACCAAGCACGATAAAAGATGACACGTACTAGCTTCGATCTCTATATGTATGACGATATTGTGTAATATGATGGTTTCTTTTATATGTGCATCAACGTGTTTGAAATACCCGAAAAAACTGTATTTCAAATGGCTAGGATTTAGGGTTTTAGCCAAACGCGGCAGGGGCTGCCACATCGCCAACCTTTAGCACCGGTTCGTAATATGAACCTGTATGTCCATCGGCAGGAGCTCGTCTACACGCCCACGTGGAGACCCTTTAGCACCGATTCGTAATGCAACCGGTGCTAAAGGGTTAGGGCTATAGTCCCGGATGCGTTGCACCGGTTGCAAAACCGGTGCAAAAGGCAGTTAGCAACCGGTGCTAATGCCGTGTTTTCCACCAGTGGACATACTTGCATAGGTTGCTAACAAACTTGACAAGGCAAACCGGACAACCTAAGGGATATTAGTAGCAATCTAATCTAGGGTTCCCATCCACTCATTGGCGATGCTGCCGGT
Source organism: Dactylis glomerata (assembly GCA_007115705.1). Taxonomy (NCBI): domain Eukaryota; kingdom Viridiplantae; phylum Streptophyta; class Magnoliopsida; order Poales; family Poaceae; genus Dactylis; species Dactylis glomerata. The sequence goes on from QXEO01000302.1 coordinate 1,045,030, forward strand.
CCGTCCTATCTAGGGTTTTTTCTAGGCCAATATTTGAAAAATATCAACGAAAACCGGTTGCCACCGGTAAATTTTAATACCAACAATTTTTTCTGATATTCAAATAATTTTATTAAATTTTGAAAATTTAGACAAATTTATAAATTTGTTAAAAAAATCTAGGGTTTAATTTTAGGGTTTTTGACCAATATTTTTTAAAACCGGATATACCGGTGCCCACCGGTATTTTTTCTCTACCGAGAAAAAAAACCTTAGTCTTGTCTCCCGCAGCCATCGGGGCATTGGACATGTGGCGGGGGCAGTTTCTTCTTTAGATTGGTGATGTGGCGGCATCATCCTAAAGTCACAGAAAAGTTCCCCCGCTATTTCACTTCCATGGTGTGTGTAACGCCATTGGAGTGTGCATGGAGTTATGTGTCTACCGGATCTTTTAGGATTGGTTGGTTTTTTACACTCACTACGGGACGCAGACAAGGTGCCGACGGCCTATAGCCATCGGCACAGCTAAAAATGCCGTCGGCACAGTCTGTGCCGACGGCCACCGTCGGCACATCGCCGTCGGCATAGGCGGGCGTCGGCACAGGCCATATTGCCGTCGGCACAGGTTTAGCCGTCGGCATAGCTATAGGCCGACGGCCATGATGAGCCGTCGGCACAACAATGCCGTCGGCACAGGTAATTTCAGCTATTTTTTAAAAAAATGAATTTTTGAAAAAATCAAAAAATTGTAATTTTTGTTTTATTTTAATTTTTTATTTTCTTTGATTTTTTTTTCTTTGAATTTCTTCTTTTTCTTTGAATTTTTTTGAAATCTCTCTAATGACTTTGTAACGATGACTTTCCGGTCGGTCACCCATCCTCAGATTGCTACAAGCCCAGCACGCTTAACTTCTAAGTTCTATTTGAATAAGCTACCCCTACGCTACTAGGTCCTTATTGATATTAGTATCATATCAATCCTCTTAAGCCATGTGTGTGCAGTATAAATATATGCGTGCATATGTATATGTATATATGTAGGTATATATGTGTATGTGTATGTATATGTGTATGTGTATATGTGTTTGTTAAAATTTTGAAAAAAAATTAAAAAGTTCGCAATTTTTTTTAAAAAAATCAAAAAATTCAAAGAAAATCAAAAAAATCAAAATTTTCAAAAAGATCAAAAATAGAAATTTTTTATATTGGGATGGAAAGGAACCGTCATGGAGGCCGATTTTTGGTTCGTCCCACGAAAAGTGTATTTTCCATTTCTGGAGCGCCGAAATCGGGTTTCTGTTCACGCGGTCCCAAATTGGACGTAAGTAATTCAAAAAATCGAAAAAATGCGAGACTTTCGTGTGGCATCATTTTATGTCACCTAGATGCGGGAAAAAAATTTGAACCTTGAGAAAAGCAGTTTACAAGAAAGTCCCTTCACAGAAATGACTAACCACGTTCAAGGTAGCATGACTTTTAGGTCAAATGAGCTAGGTTTGTACCCGATCATGGCATAGTTTGTCGGAATGAGACCATATCGGACACGCGCGTGGCCATTGGGATGGCAAGGAATCCCACGGAGACCGATTTTTGTTTCCTCCCACGAAAAGTGCCTTTTCTATTTTTAGAGTGCCAAAATCGGGTTTTTTGTGAAGCGGCTACCGAAACGCGAAATCGAATGCTGGGAAGAACACCCCACATAAATAATAGACCATCTAGGATACATATATCAGCTCTCATTTCATTGTGACACCTTCGGAGGTGTATTTTGAATTTTGTGCAAGCTCCTACCGATTTCGCTGGAACCGGGCAGGATTTGCACTTTAGCGGTAATAAGACAAGCTTCTGATTTTTTTCAAAAATTATATTTGGATCCGCAATACGTCATTTCTTCACTAAACTTTGATCGTTAAGGTGGGACTCCGCAACGTCTGGCTACGAGCGGGAGTTCTTGTGCGTTATCATTTCACCCGGGTCCCGAATCGGGCGTAACTAATTCGAAAAAAATCCAAAAATGTGACACCTTCGCGTGGCGTCATTTTATGTTACCTAGATGTGGGAAAAAAATCAAACCTTGAGAAAAATAGTTTACCAGAAAGTCCCTTCACATAAATGACCTATCATATTCGAGGTTGCATGACTTTTAGGTCAAATGGGCTAGGTTCGGCCTCGATCATGGCATAGTTTGTCGGAATGAGGCCATATCTGTCACGCGAGTGGTACATGGGATGGCGAGGAACACCACGGAGGCTGATTTTTGTTTTGTCCCATGAAAAGTGCTTTTCCCAATTTCATAGGGCCGAAATTAGGTTTTTTTGTGAAGCGACTACAGAAACGCGAAATCGAAAGCTTGGCACAACACTCCGCATAAATAATAGATCACCTGGGATACACATATCAGCTCTCGTTTTGTTGCGACACCACTCTTAGGTATATTTTGGATTTTGTGTAAGCTCCTGCCGATTTCGCTAGAACCGGGGAAATGGGAAAGGCACGGGCTGACTATTGATGGGGGTTGCTATATTCCGTGGATATGCGAGATCTGCTATAGTTGCTCTAACTATTGATGGGGGTTGCTATATTTCGTGTGGTTAGTCAATCTCACCAAACACGCCCTTGTAGAGATCCCGGTTAATTAAGCGATTGATGGATTCATAGATGCATTTGTTGTAGTACATGTATGTACGTTCCTAGGCTAGGCAGATAATCGATGCATGCTTCTGCATTGCGTGCGCCAGGGACTAAGAAATTAAAATTAAGGAGATTGGAGCCAATCGAACCCATCATAAAAAATAACAAAGTGAGCAATGAGTAGCAGAAAATAGATGATGCTGCGAGGTACTAAGAAATAAAATATTTGAAACTAATAAATAAATTAGTATAAATATAGAAAAAAAACAAAAAAATCTGTGCCGACGGCCTAGCCGTCGGCATAGGCTGTGCCGACGGCGGCCGTCGGCACAGCTCTGCCATGATTACAAATGAATATAAATATAAAAACCTAAAAAAATAAAAAATCTGTGCCGACGGCCTAGCCGTCGGCATAGGCTGTGCCGACGGCGGCCGTCGGCATAGGTAGAGCTGTGCCGACGGCAATCATGTACCGACGGTGACCTTGCTTGCCTGTCTCATCTTAGTATTGTGCCGACGGCCCCGATAAATTGCCGTCGGCACAGTTTCTGGCCGTCGGGCCCTTGTTTCTTTCCCGTAGTGGCTTCCTGTTACATGACAATCCTTTGCATTTCCTATTACTTTGATTTTCCTACCCTACAAATCAAAGGAGGCCTTACAGAGTAACTACATGGAAGATCCTTCGCGGCACCGATCCATCGAGGTACATCAATGCATATGTAAGCGTTTTCAAAACGATACGTCCATATATACACGGTACAACATACAAATGTAATCACTTTCGACGTACGTATACATCTGAGACGAATGACTAGATGTAGACATCTAGTCGCCTGGCAATGGAGATAGCAGGCACATAGACATGGTTCAATCGTTTGTTGTGGTTGGTGCAACGGTGTTTTCACTCAACACTACCACACTTGCAACAACGGCGATCGATCTGGTTCGGTATAGGCTGGACAAATCCATTACCATAATTCTTGTCGTGATTTTATTTTAAAGTTGAACTAAAACCACGACAAAATAAACTATATGAAACAGACGGAGTATAAGATATCAATGAATGCAAATCTTCGCTGCACGATCGATTGAATGGCCGGCCATGACACAACAGGAAGCGTAACGATGCATATGTGCGCTGGCAGCGGGTCCTAACCAGCGAATTTTGGCCCTTGTTTTATCATCATGTGGCCGTCAAAATAATTTGATCCTCTCTTTCTTTTTCGTTCTAAGATACTAGGGGCCGGTGTGGGCATCGATCCGCAATGATCGATCATAGCGTCCAGCTACCCACGAGTCATGTTTCCTGGATCTCTTATTGACTTGTTGGGAATGATCATGAGGGGTTGGATAATACTACACTGGAAGATCGTGTGATTTGTTTATCCGGCAAGTGGGCAGAGGATGTCATTCATCAGAGTTCTGATTTCTCAAGTGGAGCATGGCGACAAAGGTTAGCATGAATGGTGAAGATGGAAAATGTATCCACAAAACTGTTTTAGATGATCATTTTCCCTCGTTTTCTTCTGAAGATGGCGGAGGAAATACCTCCATGCGCCTTTTCATGTCATTATCATTTTGGAGTCAAATTTGTTGATGATTTTAGCTCCATGTGTTACCACTGGCGCGTAAATAGAAGATAATAAATGGCCCTTTCGTGCTAGCATAAGTCTTTGTGGATAATTACCATGTGCTGAAAACACTGTCTTCGATTAAATTGTTATACATCTTTTATACTACTGCTTAAGAGATGATGTCAAAGATGGTTTCAAATCTTTTAACACCCACCCTCAGCATCAGAAAGTGCCTTCTCCAAAGGATTTAACATCTCATGATGATATTAGGCATGGGCGGGGCAAGGATTATGAAGAAGAGGGCCAAGATAACATTGATTGCTCAAGAGGTAGAATACCATAACATATCAGGTTTCAATAGAGCATGATCGAAGGATATCAATAGATGTAGCTTCTCCTACCACTTGCCCACTGTTTCCAACACTATTATGAATAGCATGGTGGGACGGGGTAAATAATCATGGACAATGTCTAGCCTCAAGATATTTCTTGTTATCATGAATAATTTTCGTTAGCACTTCCCACCGCATACGTCTAAAGTTGTTCTCGAGCTCGCAAATCTCCTCAAATGCTTTCAATTATGTGTTTCTTACTCTCCACAAATATCATTCCCCATTACACCATACTTTTTTATTTTACATATTTGGTGTTTCAGTATATACCTTTTTCAGTGTGTATGCAATTAAATACTATTTTAAGCCAATTTTTTTTACTTGCTCTCAGCAACCCAACAAAAGGGATGGGATCGCGAGAGCATCTCCAAACTCCAATAGCATACCAATATTGCCCCAAACATATTGTGGCTATAGGAGAGAGAAATGGGTATGTAGAAAATTCTGCTTTTGCACATAGCCAAAACTAGTGTAGAGAAAAATCAACACGTAAGACCGACATGGTAGTTGTTTAATTTTTTCATTGTTTCTCTGCATCCTTCACCAAGCCCGACCTCCTGTCCAACCCCATCGTTCTCACCCCGACACCTCCCTCCTCAGTCATCGACATCGCCTTCCCTACTCCCATCTTTGTCTCCAGCTATCGGTGCAGCCCTTCCTACCCCTCCTCAATCTCGGTTACTAGAGTAGCCATTCTGGTCCGTCGGCGCCACCCTCTCAACACAACTTGATGCACCTGGTGGAGTATTTTCCCATGGAGCGTTGTTGCTCGTGTCTGCCTCGATCCGATGCAGCTTCCTAGCCTCCAGAATGTTCGTGCTCAGGTAAGTTGGCCTTCTCTTGTTGGTTTCCCCAATTTTAGGTCGTTGTCTTCCGATTGCTAGCTTGACGTGAAATTTTAGCTAGCTTGCTAAAAAAAACTATTTAGGTCCAGGCCCACTAACTGTTTAGATTCTTTTAGGGTGACTAATTGTTTTAGATGTTGTAGCAAGTTTTTACTCTAATAACTAAAAAACAATTTTTAAGTATTAGGGCTCTTTTGGTTTAGCAGTTGGATATGCTGTCAGAGAAAGAGGGAGTGTGGCCTTCTGTGACTCGCCACCCAGCCTGTGAGATCTGGCCCGTCCCAGCCCGCCAATCCGGTCCAGACAGTCTCGCTTTCTCTTGCCAAATCGAGAGATACGCAGCTTGCCCGGCCGGGCCGACGCTGCCGACCGTCGCCATCGGAGTCCCCTTTTTCAGCGTTTCCTCCACCTGCCCACAAAAGGTTTCAGATTCGGGAGCTGCCCAAAACCCCATTAGAAATCACAGACTCGCAAATCCCACACACCTTCACCTTTCCCTTCCTCTTTGCCCCTCGGAAAAACCCAACCTTGGCCGAGCTCGCCGCGCACCAAAGCGAGAGCTCAGATCACGGGCAGGATGCGGGCGGGGGCGGTGAAGGCGGGGAGCCGGCCGCCGTGGCTGGGGCTGGGCGCGGCGGTGTGGGTGCAGGTGGCGGGGGGAGCCAGCTCCACCTTCGCGCTCTACTCGCACGCGCTCAAGGTCGCGCTCGGGGTCGACCAGAGCCGCCTCGCCATGCTCGCCGTCGCCTGCGACGTCGGGGACAACCTCGGCCTGCTCCCCGGGGTCCTCTGCAACCGCCTCCACCCGGCCGTGCTCCTGCTCATAGGCGCCGCCGCCTGCGTCCTCGGCTACGGCACCACCTGGCTCGCCGTCTCCGGCGCCGCACCGGCGCTGCCCTACTGGCTGGTGGGCTCTCCATCTTACTCTGCTTTAACCCTTACCCTGTTTTTTAATTTGCCAGCACTTGTCCTTTAGTCCTTCTTCAGCGCTTAGGTCAATTTCTTAAAGATCCGTTTTTCCCCCGTAGTTACAATCGGGTAGGTATTTGTGCTAGGTTGTGAAATGTGACTTGAACAGCTCTGCTGTATGTTAGTGCAAGTAATTTCAGGGCAAAAGTAGACTTGAACTGCTCTGCTGTATTATAGTGCACGCAATTTCAGGAAAAATGCGTTCTTTTGTGCCAAGTGGCCACTTTTGCAGGTGCAAGTTAGCGTCTCCTCAAGTTATATAATGCAATTAGGGATGAAACTGTTCCGGGTAATGGATATCCCTTTCCAAGGTCCCAGAAACTGAAATATAATACAGTACTAGCAAACACTAGCAACCAAGGAAAGGAAGCCCTGGTTATATTTGGGAGAAAGAAGGCACCATTTGGCTTCATTTGCCAGCAATATGCGCATATTGAGGGTTTTTTTACTTTACCTTGAACAGAAGCCTTCTGCGGCAGACTTTACTCTAGTAGCATGGTGTAAATTGTCTACTAACCTTCTTGTATTGCATCACAGATATGGTTGGCATTGTGCCTTGCTGCAAACAGTGGCGCGTGGTTGGGAACTGCCGTTTTAGTGACCAACATGAGGAACTTCCCACTCAGCAGAGGTGCTGTTGCCGGCATCCTTAAAGGTTATGTTGGTCTAAGTGCTGCTGTCTACACTGAAATATACACTGGCATTCTTCACGATTCAGCTGCGAGCCTATTGCTTTTACTCACCCTGGGAGTTCCTGTTGTGTGCCTTCTGACAATGTACTTTGTGAGGCCTTGCGAACCCTCCCTGGTGCCGAATTCTTCAGAGCAAGTTCACTTCCTGTTCACACAAATCGGCAGTGTTCTTCTTGGATTATATCTTGTTGGGGCTACAATATTGAATCATGTCGTAGCACTTAGCGATGCTTGGAACTATTTGATTCTTGGTGTTATGACACTTATCATTTTTGCGCCAGTTGCAATACCACTTAAAATGACATTGTTTCCAAGTAACCGAGGAAAAGGCCCCCCGGACTCTTCCGATACTGATAATGACCACACAGAAGCACTTCTTCCGCCTTCTTCCTCTGGATCAAACCTTGTTAATCTAGAAGATGATGATGCCACAGATATTGACATTCTCTTAGCGGAGGGTGAAGGGGCTGTAAAGCAGACGAAAAGAAGACCAAAAAGGGGAGAGGACTTCAGATTTCGTGAAGCACTGCTGAAGGCAGATTTCTGGCTCCTATTTGCAGTATATTTTATTGGCGTTGGATCTGGAGTAACTGTTCTTAACAATTTAGCACAAGTTGGAATTGCAGCCGGTGCTGTAGACACCACTATATCGCTCTCCCTGTTCAGTTTCTGCAACTTTTTCGGCCGTTTAGGAGGTGGTGCTATTTCTGAGTATATTGTCAGGTAACAGAATCTCCTGTTCCATTCAATTGCTTGCTCTGTGAATGAGTAATCTACCTGTCCATGCACCAATTATGCATTAGCTGTTCCCTAAGCTTATGAACAATAGTTAAAGCATCCATTCCAGCTTCATATTACTTGCTAATAAATAATGGATCGGCAATATTCACTCTTATATGAAGCTGGTACTGTGGGGAAGTCCAGTCCCAACTATGTATTCAGTCATGACTTCCTTGCTTGGATGCATGGTTGAAATGCCTTGGTTTAGATTTTGAATTTTAATATGACCATCCTTCCTTTCCAGGTCATGGACACTTCCACGGACAGTACTGATTACATGCACCCAAGTTGTGATGATATTTACATACCTGCTATTCGCTCTGGGTCTCCATGCTACACTTTATGTCTCTGTTGCCTTGCTTGGTGTATGCTTTGGTATCCAATTCTCCGTCATGATCTCAACTGCATCGGAATTGTTTGGGTTAAAGCAGTTTGGGAAGATCTACAATTTCATCTCAATGGGGAATCCAATTGGTGCGGTGCTGTTTAATAGTCTTGCAGGGTATGTTTATGATCTCGAAGTGGAAAAACAGCATTCCACAACGACGGACCTCGATATCGTGTGCCATGGACCCAATTGCTTCGGACTTACGTTTTTTGTTATGTCTGGCATGGCCTGCTTGGGTACATTGCTGAGCATAGTTCTGACCGTGAGGATTCGTCCAGTATATCAGATGCTCTACGGTGGTGGATCCTTCAGTCTGCCCAGGAGCTCTGCACATTGACTGACGGTGATTGGATCTCTCTGGTCCCCGGAGATATGATGATCGGAGAGCTTGCTTAATGTTCTGTTGTAATATATTGCACTTGAACTATGAGCACGGGCTCTCAATTTTTGTTCACTCTGTTGTCATACTGGGACCTGGCTCTTGGTTAGTTCAGATCCAGGATGAGGATTGAGGCATCACATTTTTTGAGTTGCTCGTTAGCAGTGGTTAATGCACTGAAGCATTAACCTGGGGATAAAATAACTGAATTGCTACACTTGTACAATAATACTTTTTAGTATTCTTGTGCACCCAAGATTGTACTACTCGGATGGCCTTACTAGTGCTCTGTACTGCATGCCACTAAAGTTTTAAAAATACTCTTACTGCTGGCTATTTTATATTTCAACAGGCTGTTCAGATTTAACCGGTGTTGGCCACCTAAACTCCACCGAGGTCGTATATCTACATGATGTAGACTAATCTTGTTCATTAAAATTTCAACAAATGCGTTGTGTGTGGTACGTATGGTACTTTTAGCATTGAAGATAGCAAACTGATAACTTTCCTGGTTCCCTAAATTTTACCTGATTTTTTTCTTATTTTGTGGTGAAACATTGTTATCTTCAATGCTAAAAGTAACACATGGACCACACACAATGCATCGGTTGAAATTTTAGTGAACAAGATCAATGCTAAAGATAATAATGAACTAACAACCAGTAACACATGGACTACATTAATATATGTTCTTTCAAGTCCCACACAAGGTGAAATCAAGGAAGTGATTTTCTTCATTAGGATACATACAACATTAATGAAGTTCAGTAGGCAATCAGTAACATCCATATTACAACACTGCATATGGTATAAAATAATACTATTCAGTTAGCTTTAGCCATGGAAACAAAAAAGTAACAAATGAATGGATGAATTCAATGCACTTCCAAGGTTAACATTCGTCAAAATGGTTGGTTATTCTGCCCAGTGTCTGAAAAATTACCCAGGCTCCACTAACCAAAACAGAGCTGCCCATGTGCAACCTTGAATGTCAAGTCAGCACCTCAAGTTGGAAGCCATCTTCGGGCAACTCGATGCGAATTTGCAGAATCTACATTTCCACAACTCCTCTTCAGTCACAAATTTAGGTTCTCGTGCCCCCTGCCAGAAGCTGAGGGCTTCCTGGATTTGATCCTTGAACCATTGATCGTCATAAGAGAACTCATATTCTTCTAGCATGGAATGATCTGGCTGAAGTTCATATCTGCAATTATAAAGGAAAATGGAAGTAGAATAAGTTTTCCATGTTTCATTTGCCAAACATCGGAACAACACAGCATTAACTGTGAATATATTTTCTGCTATTAGGTATTCAGTAGTCACTACAGGTCAGTAATGTTCAGGTTGCACCTTATTTACCTCAAGATCAGCTGTTCTTGAGATTGCGATAGCGTATGGCAGGTAATCTTATAATATTTCAATACATCCCCAAAAGTCTGCAGACAGAAACCATAAGTTCAACATTGCCATGAACACCTACAACTCCAGCCAAATGGCAATTCTACCAATCATTTTTTGAATTCAGTGTACTAAGAAAACGGGATGATATCATTTCCAAATAACAGATGGTTATTTGAATCTCTACAAAATGTTTGAACAGCAATAGAAATCGATTTTTAAAGGTGAGATACAGAACCTGTGCATTGAAACCCACTGAGCTAATGTACCGCTTGACATCGTCGGATAACAAGAAGTCGGGATCCAGGTCAAAATAGCTGAAGAAATTCTCTGCTGGGAATTTCTCAGCAATCGAAGTGTCCCATAGGTACTTATAACACATCAGCTGAAGCCTGTGACAAACATTACCATACATCATACTATCATCATAGTGCATGAAAAAATAAAACATGTTGTTGAAAGCTATGCATAATAATAATCTGAATTTTTGTCCAAACAATTTTCAGCAATGAGTTCACATGAATAGCATAAGATGGGTCTTTTAAACAAGGCTGCACATGAATAATAATCTGAATACATGTGTCGACAAATATTCCTAATGACTGCACTTTCCCAGTACAACAACTTCAAAAATTTAAGTAACAGTCCGGTACATAACTGGAAGGTCGATTCTATAGTAGTTTCCTTAGGAGATGCTATAACTTCATACTTAGTAGCTGTACTTTGTCGTTTTTAATCAAAAGCTCTACATATTAGGATACTAGATAATTTTTTCTCAAGAAAATTCTTAACTCTTTAAGTATTGTCCAGAAGCAAATCATCTTTGTCCTCTCTAGCGAGGGTTTCGATTGACCAGCACTCTGAACACACCAAAGAAGCACTAATCCTCTCCTAATCCAATTTCATACAACTTCAGACGAAATCAGATGTGAAGAATCACTACTATAGGGAGCACAAAATCTAAACTTCACCCACTACATGCAAATTCTAAAACCTAAAGGGCGCTAGCCTACCCGGCCTCCTAGGCCATCTGCGAGCGACGCGTACCTCTGGTTCGTTGGATTCCAGCAAACAGTAATTTCTTCCTCCCACTTTTCACCACAGCCGTTCGATCAGTCAATTTTTTTTGTCACCAGCCGCTTCTCCTGTTGACTCGATGACGACTGGGGCCAGGCATAAGCAGGGCCGACGAATAGAGACGGTCACCCTGGTCATTTGCGTGCCCTTTCTTTTGTACCCAGTGAAAACCTAGATCGGGGGAACAAAACCAGCCCCCCCAATCAGCCGCGCGCCTCCTCTCCTCCTCTTCCTCCCAATCGGCTGACCTGCCATGGCGGCGCCTTCTCTCCTCTTCCCTACGGCGGCTGGTGGCGGGTGGGCGCGGAAGAGCACGCCGAGCGACGGGAGTGACTGGACGCAACAACAGCGGCTGCAAGGAGAGCACGCTCGAGGTCGCCTCTGCGGCTCCGTGGTGGTGGCTCCCGCGTCCAGCTGCCGCCGGCGTTGATCTAAGTTTGGGGAAGGAGGATCCGCCGCCTCGTCGCCTCTACACAGGTATATGGACGGCCCACCCCCACCTCCACCACCTCGTCGCCTCTGCGCCAACACATATCGTCCGCCTCCGTATTCTTTCTCTCTCTGCTCCATTTCCTCTGTTTTAGCGGCGAGCAGCCACATGGGGACGGCCGCGGAAGACCGCGGTGGTGGACCGGAGCGGCGAGAGCGGATGGAGCCGAACAGCGACGGACGCTGATGACTGTGGTGGCGGACTGGAGGAGGTGCTTGAGGAGAGCGCACAGAGGAGGCTGGCGGCGGCGCGTCCCCTCAAGATGGTTCACACAGGAGAGGAAGAAAAATATCTGCGCCGCCTCCGGACTGTTTTCTCGTCTCCCGGCTTCCTCCCTATCCTCTCCCGAGCCGCCGCCCCCGATCTCCACCGTGCCGTCGTCGTGCCTCCTCCTCTCCTACCAAAGCCGCCGCCGTCGCGCCTCCAGGTACATACTCGCTTGCGACCACACCAGGTTCTCATTGTCGATCTCCTCTCCGACTCCCCCCTCGACCTAGAATACCGATGGCCGGATGAGGCATGGAAAAGCGGGAGGGCTGCGTACGTAGGCAGAAGGAGGAGGGCTGACCGAGCGTACTGGCACTTACTAAGGTGATTGTTTCAATTTTTTCGTTTAGTTTGTTTGCTGCCAGCTTAGATCAATCTAATAATCGTTTCTTTCCCATAGGATTGGCTTTGTCTGTTTGGTGGAGCAGATAGGGATCAAGCAGGCATATACGGGAGAGGGTTCTCATGGGACTCGCCGCTGATTTCAAGGTCAGAATCTCCTGCTCCTCATACATATTTTTGCTATTATTGTCTGGTTATTTGCTACTGTGAGAGGTGGTCCGTGGTAGATGTTGTTTTGGGGGCGATTGGAGATGGGTTCACGGGCGGTTGGTGTTCATATATGTTTTTAGGGCTTCCTTGTTGTTTGCCTCAACTAACTGTCAGTGTGGGGTGTGGACGTCGGCGTATTCCCGCATGTGTCTTGCCGATTCAGTCCGCTGGTGAGGCTAATCCTAGGTGCGTTCTTTTTTCTCCTGCAGGCTTGGTTCACATGCGTCGCTGGGATGCCGATTCAATTTGCTGGCGAGGCTAATCCTATGTGCGGTTGTTGCTCTTGCAGTCTTGGTTCAGATATGCCTAGCGCTCCTGTTCGCGCTCCTCTGCCTCTTCTTTCGTGGGCCTTGGTTCGTCGTGGAGAACGCTGGTGCTCCTCCTCACCTTGCTCTGCATCTTCTTCCGCGCACCATGGATCTATGGACTGTGGTAGCGGCACCAGATGCAATTGAGTTTTGTCTTCTTCTTAAGTTGAGTGCAGGAAGACACACCGGAGGGCAGCATCCAGAGCGTCACTTGATAGTCATCCTTGCAAAGAAAAAGGTACATATCGAAGTTCCTTCTTGGTTATTGGCTTATTGCCATGGCTTCTATAGTAAAACCTGTCCACCAAGGCAATACAAGTGCTCTATTATGTGTGCTATCCTGTCTCTACTCACGTTTTATCTCTATCAATGATTTGTCCAAAGTACCATTGAGGTTTATTGTTTGTTTGACATGTAAACTAAACCAAGGGAACTAACTACAGAAAGACAAATCAAATGAATTTGTTTTGTTTAGCAAATCTATACAGTAGTATTTATGGTAAGATTTTCAAAATGGTTGAACACCAATCTGAAGTAGACCTCTGTTTTGAGAGATGGGAATTATATACCTTTAACTCTTTTGTTCTTTATTGCTGAATTTGCACTAACTACCTTTTGTGTGGCTGATTACTTTGCAGGTTTATTGGTTTTACTTCAGATAAAAGAGCTCTAGGCTTAGGAACATCTTGAGATAATTGAGTTGCTGAATATGACGGTATATAGTCGGTTTCCCCACTCTTGTTTCTATCCTTTTTTGTTCATTCTCTAAATTGTACAAAATCATCGATGATTCTACTGTCCAGTATATTCCCTGATGCCATTCCGAACGTTGGACCTACTTTGCTAATGGATGGCCACCAAATTTGAATGTACCACTTTTATTTTTAGAAGATAAAGATAAATGGATGGACAGGATATTGCTTTATTTCATGCCCGCGTTTTGTCAATTGTCAGCTTAGAGAAATGTATGCAAAACATGAGAAGAGCAGCTAAACGATAGATGAGGCGGGTGACTTATTGCTGTTAGTTCTCCATTTTGATAATTAAAACCAATAATCTATATTATTCAACTTAAGGGTATGCTGAATGTGACCGTTAATGAAGATGGTCATTTTTGCTGTTCAGGTGTCCTCTCTCTCTATACTAAATTGAAACCTGTAGATCATTTGAATGAATCTTGGAAAGTGGCTGGGTATGCATACATTTATTTTGAGTAATTACCTTGCTGAGATTCTTGAGGAAAGAAAAGAAAGCTGAGAACACTAGAAACAAAGGCAAAGAAAAGAATCCATTCATGTAGTTGTGGGAATGGCACGCACCTCTCTTCCAATACAACAATTATTTAACTTGCCTGGTATTCTCTTATCAGGTAGTGCACTTATGTGCCTTGATTCAGGTCACCTTTGCTGGAATCCTGGTTTTTAGTAGCTTTTATATGTTGTTACCAGGTAGAAGTGCTACAAGCCTACAACCCTCTTGTCACCAAGAAAATACAATGCTAATTTCAACTTATTTTTACTATAGATGATATTAAGCTCTTTTTTTTTACTCAATACAGGTAATAACGGGTCTTAATGGATTGCGGTCCTGCAGTGCACCTTGGTGAGCTCCTCCTATACGCCATGTGAGATCTTGCTATACCTGATTTTATTGTTTCCGACTATTTTTGCAATGACTATGTACAATGTGTAATATGATCAGGTACCAAAGTAAAGAGTGGCGTATGATTTAATTCTTCCTTTGTAGGTTAGACTCTACTCCTCTCCCTCTCAACAGTGTGCTTCTGCATGAATCTCTTTATTGGTTCACACTGCCTCAGGTAAATCCTCCCTCGGTTCTGCTGTATATGCCTATTATTTTATACCACTTATCACTTCACAAGTTTTTGATGGGTGTGGAATGCAGCGTTTAGGTGGAGCTAATTAGTTAAGTTTTTTATGGGTGTGGAATGCAAGTGGAACGATAGGAGTGCTTCTGTTAATTACAGAACAAGAACATTACATGCACGTTTTTTTGGGTTCTTAGTTGCTCATCTCGCACTTTGACATAATTGTTAGATACCTGCACAACACTTCTTTTCTTTCCTCTTTTTGAGCGGCATGGCGGCCTTGGTGCATGACGAATTTGGTTCACATGAGAGGCTCCTCCATTTTTCCATTCAATTCCGTATGCTCATTAATTTTTCTATTCGTTTGATGCAGCGCTGCCGGACATTAAGGCCAGTAGATACCAGTTCTACTGTCTGCATCATGCTCCAGACTAAGAACTCCGTCAAGGTTTGAGAAATATCACTGTGGAGATGATTGTGGTGAGATTAGGATTGACATTTCAGTTAGTAATTTATTAAGGAATTGTGCATTTTAATGCTTTGTCTCTGATGCATTTATCTAACCATTGTCCGTTTATATATATTTCAGGCCATGGGCTTCTTATTGATATGCAGAGTGTTGCAAAGAATGTATTGGGCTGGTTGCCACTCTGTATTTTTCTTCAATCCCTGTGACCATAGGTATAACAATTTACACCCCTGATGTTAATAGGTGTCTCTGTTATCTTATTTATTCATATTTGTATTTAGTTTAGTTTGACACTCAAAAATGGTTATGTTAGCATTATGTAGAAGTCTTCAGAATCCCTCATTTCTTATCTTTATATTTGCTTCATAGAAGCCTTCCTATTTTATTTTATAGCATGCACGCTTTATTTGTTGAACCTCCCCAAGGGGCTGAGGATTGATTGATCAAGAATTTGTAGTTAGTGCTTTCATAGGCAGCACAGAAGAGTATTAGTTGGATGGCCTAATTGGCGAGATGAAACCAGAGCACTTGTGCGGTGTCACCTAACACACACTGATCATTTTCCTTTGTGCATGCTCACTTGTTTGCAATTGGGAAAATAGCTAGGAGCAATCGCTCATGATTTCAAAGAAAAAATTGCCGACT
Source organism: Dactylis glomerata (assembly GCA_007115705.1). Lineage (NCBI taxonomy): Eukaryota > Viridiplantae > Streptophyta > Magnoliopsida > Poales > Poaceae > Dactylis > Dactylis glomerata. Next base: position 1,060,693 of record QXEO01000302.1, read on the forward strand.
TCACATGTTATAGTTTGGGACATTGCACAGTAGCAGCTTTTGGTTGTGATTATCATATATTTTCAGAGTCTAAATACTTCATATTTATTTTTATCAGTGGCCTTATGAAGCTGCTACTTTATCATTCAAAGCAATTCCAAGAACTCCACTTCAAAGTTGTGGTTATTGGGACGATGACACAACTCCGGGGAAAGTTGTTAGCTTTTCTTTTTATTGATATTTTGCTTTGACGGATTGAGTCTACCTCTTTATGTATATTGTTTGAAAATTTCTGGAAGCAAAATATTGTCTTTTATGTTTATCTTTTCTTAATCAATAGTTTTAAGACATAACGACTTTTTTGTTGTACTGTCTGTAAACTGTAAATTGCTTCCTGACAACCTTATTTTTTGTGTAAAATTTAAACTGCCGTAAATCTGTGTTTTAGGCTAGGGACTCCATTGATTTATATGACACCTTCAATATTGGTCTTTGTAGTCCGCCTATATGCCTGTCTGGAATCTGTTATTCTTTTCTGGGTTGAGAGTTGTAGGTTTGCTTTCTCGGTGAAGAACTAAATGAAGCTTTGATATTGCAGACTATTTTCTTGCCCTCAGCAGATTTATTTGTGATTTGTATCTCGGTTGACGGGATATATCCTATCTGGAACCATGAATCAGTGATTGCAGCCTTATTTTAGTGGTTTGCGATAGGTTTGATTCTTTTATGATTTTGTCCGGTTTCTTTTGGCACCTTTAGAATATGTTTTCCACACTAGCAAATAAGCTAGAATTTAGACTAGGCATTTCTGGTTTTAAAGGAGTAATTAGATGTATTGATGCTGCTAATCATGATAGATACCATTAATGCTGCTTAATTCGTAGTTAATCATATTTAAAGGTTTTAAGAAAACCTACTCAAGATTGTGTTTTTTTTTTGCGGAATAAGATTGTGTTTTCTGTTGATGGAGAAAAAACTTTTTGAATCAACACACTTTATCTATTTCCATTTTACCTACTACCACTTTGTGACATATCTACATATATAAAAGTTGTCCCTCTCAACCTTCTCTTATAGCCTTTATATAGTTGTGGGTTTTGTTAGCCCATGCTCTAGAGAGAGTGCATATAACCCAAGTTCTTACCGCATGATGCTTAATTGATTGGTTGCCTATACTTCCTATGTAGTAACTCGTTTCTTATAGCTAAGCCTGGTGACTTCTCTGCTTAATGGGAATCATGATAACAACAGACATATTATTTTGAGTTTTTCTGTGAAGCATTCCTTTTGAGTTCATTTAAGGTGTTACTCCCTCTAATCCAATTTAATCAACGCAAACGCTAGCTGCCCCGCTGCTGTCATCGAAGTGTCCGTTGTGTCAATTTAAATGGAACGGAGAGAGTACATGAGAGCAACAAATAGGGTATTTAAGTTGTTATGTGAAATATAACTTTTGAGATCATTTAAGGTGTCCACACTTTATGATAGTTATTCAGTTTTGGCTGCAACAAAACTGAGGTAATTTCATTGGTAAATCTTCTGAATGGGCTGTCATAGTCTGTCAATTTTGTGCATGAAAAAAGGACTCTCCATCGCTAAAATCATTGAACAACATCGCTGTTCAGTCTGGATCTTATACCTTGCGTTCTCAATTGCTCTTCTGTGGTATAGATTTGTATTGACTTAAATGCCTCATATTGTTGCACTCTTCAGTATGTCTTCTACAGGTGAGTGCAATTTGTATTCACTTTCTCTCCATAATGGGAAATTAATGTACATATGAAGTAGCAGCTTCCTGGAAGATTTTGAAGATCCTACACATACAAAAGCTTTGGAAAAAAATATGGAAGCCAAAATCAAAGTTTACTTCTTTTTGGTTTTACTGGGACAATCCTTTTCTGTACAACAATTGTATATATTTGGCAATGGAATCTCCTTTGCAAACAAATGCTTACTGTTACTGAGCTGCTGAAATCATTTATAAATCCAAACAAATGTTCTATTGTTCAATGAATTGTCCACAAAAGCCCTTGCTTAATCATGTGTCAATCGTAAGGATTACTGGATACTATATACTTTTCGCCAGTGGATTCAGTTAACCATACTTGGATTCTCAAGTTAACCATACTCGGATTCTCAATTACTTTCTTAATGGCTAAACAAAAAATGTTGGTATAATCGAGGTGCTTGAACATTCATCTAAAAACTTGGATAGCATTAGGTTTTCAAGACTACTATTTTTATTTAAATTAGAATAATTTACTCTTTGCGGTGCCAGTGCCGCTTTGGATTTGTCTTTGCGCCAGTGGCGCAACGGGTCATCTAGTAACATAAAAATGACATGATTTGCCCTGCATTATAATCGCTAGTAAAGCTGTGATAAAGGGGAAACCTTCCATTTCTTTTCTGTGCTTCCGAGGGAACTGTTGCTTTGAAACGTGTCTTTGTGTCCACTAGAATTGGATGAAAAGAAATTCCATCCACGGGTATTCGGAGTTCATCAATAATTCCTACCATCCATGAACCTTCAACAATCCCAATCCTGCCGGACAGAATATGCATCAAAATTAAGAAGAAAGATTACTTGTGAAGCTCATAAACCTTCATTATATTCATTCAGAAAACCAATATTACAGTAAAACATTTTCATATACAATGAATATCATTTTACAGTTGCAAGTTTAAAGCATATTAGCACATACACTGGGAGCTCCCTTGTCAAGCCATTGAACAATAACTGGTTTGTTCCCACTATAAAGTTCATGAATTTGACTGCCCAGGATTCTTCTGCAGATCTAATGGCAATATCAACTCTCTCAATAACCTGCTCCAAAATGAAATAAATGAATCTCATTATTTTCTTCGTTTTTTAAAAGATTTAGACCTGTTTCGTTCTCCAAACCCTTCATAAGTAACAATGACTTATATGCAATCCATATATACAACATGATTGGCAGTAACGATGACTTATATGATCACATATCAAGTTCGCCAGAAGCTAAAAGACACCCTAGTTAATTCAGTATCCATGACTCATGTTATCTATCATCGAGAATATTCTAAAGATAGGAAAAAATGATTCTTAGGACATCAAATATGTCTGAACAGAAGCCCTGAATTTTGATGTCATGCTGAAAGCACAAATAATACAGCATTACTCACCAGGGAAAGGGAAAATCGGCATTATCATTCAATATTGGGTCTGATTCAAATTTCCAAGAGAAGCGTCTCTTAAGAGGACCAAAACAGCAGAGCTCACCTCTTGCTCGAGCTGGGCGTGGCGTTCAGAGCCGGCCCTCATCGCCTCGGTCCTCTCCGGCTTGCCGTGCTCCAGCACGAACTCCATCTGCTTATCGCACCACTCCTGCCACAGAAACGAACGAGGGGAGGGGAATCAGTCAATCCGTACACATGATACATGGAAGAGAGAACAGACGACGACGCGGCACATTCGCCAAGGAGGCGAAGAGTCGAGAAGGGCGCAAGCAGACCGTGGCGGTGATGTCGGTGACGGCGAGGGCTCGGCGCTCCCGGAACCGGGACAGCAGCGACCTCCGCAGCGGCGGCGCGGAGTCCTCGATGTCGCCGGCGGTCGAGTAGGCCGCGCAGGAGACAGTGGCGGCGCCGCGGGCGACGGCGGAGGAGAGGAGGCGCCGGGCTGCGGCGGCGGCGAGCGCGGCCTCGATGATGGCCATCTCGTCGTCGCTGACGATCTCCACCTCGAGCTCAGGGCGCATTGCAACCGAAAGGAGAGGAGACGCCGGATGCGGGCCCACGCGGGTTTCTCACAGTCTCAGATTGACTGACGGTGTGTCTGTGTCCCGACAGCTAAGAAAATGGCCAAACTCGTTTTAGTAACTCCGAACACTTCACTGAAACTACCAATCCTAAATCCAGATTTATCCATAATCCAGATCAAACTAGTTCAGAATAAAAAATAGATTTATCAATTTCCTGAGTTATAGAAAATCATAAACATTGATAAAAGTATTTTGGTATGACATATTCTGAGTTATATGAACCACTTTGGCCTCGCCAAGAGCAACTCGGTCACGAACAAAATGTAAGTCTATCTCAATATGCTTCGTCTGTTGATGTTGTACAGGGTTTGTCGACATGTGGGTGGCGCTGATGTTGTCACAATAGACAACAGTTGCTTTAGTAGCTGGATGATACAACTCGAAAAGAAGCTGTCGGAGCTAGACTGATTCAGCAACCCATTGCACAATATTTAGCTTCAGCACTAGAGCGCAACACCATTTGCTGTCTTTTTGAAATACTGATGTCTACGCACGCGTCTGTTCTTGTTCTTGTTCTTGTTCTTGTAGACAGTGTTGGGCCTCCAAGTGCAGAGGTTTGTAGAACAGCAGCAAGTTTCACTTAAGTGGATCACCCAAGGTTTATCAAACTCAGGGAGGAAGAGGTCAAAGCTATCCCTCTTAAGCAACCCTGCAATTATGATACAAGAAGTCTCTTGTGTCCCCAATACACTTGTCAGATATATAGGTGCACTAGTTCGGCGAAGAGATAGTGAAATACAAGTAATATGAATGATTATAAGTAGTAAATGCAATCTGAAATAAATATCGCGGCGAGCAAACATGTAACAGAACTGAATGTAAACGGTGTGTTAATGCTTAGAAACAAGGCCTAGGGATCATACTTTCACTAGTGGACACTCTCAACAAAGATAACATAATTGAACACATAAATATCATTCTTCACTATGTTATTCTAAACTATTCTCCACCGGATAACGAACACTAATCATGTGTAGGGCTACGAAGCATTCCTCAAAGTTTGCATTTCCCCAAACTAGATTGTCCAACACTATCACCTTGAGCGCACTAGATGGTTCCAACAAACACCAACAATTCATAGAGACACTAGCCAAAGAGACACACATAATGCGCACACTGTCACCTTCACATCATGGTACAAGGTGTCTCCGGAGATTACAATAATAAAGCACTTGAGTAGCATAATATATGAAGAACAACATCTACCAATTCAACTAGATACAAAGCTCACGATCACATATAGAGCACATCATGGGAGAGAGAGAGGTGAACCACATAGCTACCTGTAGAGCCCACAGCCCCGGGGGAGAACTACTCCCTCCTCATCATGGGAGACAACAACGTCGATGGAGATAGCGGTGAAGTCGATGGAGATGGCTCCAGGGGCAATTCCCCATCCCGACAGGGTGCCGAAACAGAGATTTCTGTCCCCCGAAATTGGTCTTCGACGGCGGCGGCGATGCAGAACTTTATCTGGGAAAACACCGACTGATTTAGGGTTTTTGCGTTGGAGGCTTTATATAGACGGAGGGGCGATGTCAGAGGGCACCAAGGGGTCCCACACCACAGGGTGGCGCCCCTAGGGGGTCACCCGTGCCACCAGGTGGTGTGGCCACCTCGTGGACCTTCTCCGACTCTTCTTTGGACTCCGTCTCGTGTCAGGGGAAAATAGAAACTTTGGGCTTCGTTTCGTCCAATTTCGAGAATATTTCCTGTGTAACTTTTCTGAAACACAAAATCAGCAGAAAACAGGAAACTGGCACTGTGGCATCTCGTTAATAGGTTAGTTCCGGAAAATGCATAAAAACGCCACAAGGTGTAATCAAAATACAAAGCAATTGGTGTAAAACAAGCATGGAGCATCAAAAATTATAGATACGTTTGAGACGTATCAAGCATCCCCAAGCTTATCTCCTGCTCGTCCTCGATTAGGTAAGTGATAACAAAACAATAATTTTTAAGGTGACATGCACCAACATAATCTTGATCAAAACGATGTAAAGCATTAAGTGCTGAGATCAAAGTACTCTAAACATGAGCATAAAAGATATAATCTTGACAATAGAACTTAGCAACCATGTTATAACATGAAAAGTAACTAAAATAAAAGATCATGAGTAATAATGCATTGAAAGTCAATTTTTTGTTTCAAGCATATAGAAAAACATAGCAAAGTGGTATTCAGCTTGTCCTTCATGGAGTAGCAAAACATAAATGCATAGGACACCTTCAAGTTTAAGAGGGCGACTAGATACAAATAATTTGAGAATAAGCAAAACCATAATCATGAATCAATCAATAATAAATTTTGAGACTATTCACATTATACTCAAAATGACAACTATGCTCTCTTAGACGGTGCATAAAGGTAGAAGGTGAAGACTCGACATAAAAGTAAAAGAACGGCCCTTCACAGAGGGAGGCAGTGATTGCAAGTTTTTATAAACCTTCCAAAAATTATGGTACTTACTAGCTTTGAGCTCTCATTGCCCCCATCATAGGCATCTTGAGTGGTTAAGGTTAATGCGAGTACAAATATAAGACATATGCTTGACAAATCATAAGTTGAAAATCTCATGTCCCGTGAATACGAGTACTTAAACAATTCTAGTCAACTTAGGTCCCAAGCAAGTTCTTATCATTGTAAGTATATGTGTATCATTGAGAATGCCAACGGGGTACCTCTTGCCCGATGACATAGAAACTAGCCCACATCAAAATTACAAGACAAACAGACAATGAACACCTCAACATCTCTTTTATTTACCATTGGGTATAGCTTTTTATTTTGAGATGCGTTACCGAATGTCCACCATGGTTATGCTGTAAATTTCCACCATAAATGATGCATGGTTTAGATTAGCGGCCCGGGCGTTTCTCTAACACATATACAAACTCCATGAACTCCACAAGTTTCCAACTCCTTTCACACAGATAAGCATCCATAAACAACAGATCATAATATCAACTTAAATAGAAATAAGTGCAATGTTGAAAGCGTGCCCCATGACAGCATGGCTGAGCTAACTCCCAACTTACAAATTGCAAGCATATAATCAACATAAGAGAGCCACAATGGTCAAGTTTATTAAGTGCAAGAAAGTAAATGTGTCATCAGGTTCGTGAGAGCTTTACTAACTAATTTTCACATAACAAAAAGTTTAATTTGGAAGATAGATAAAAGCAAGACGAATGTACTTGGAATAGCAAATTGCTAATAGGTAGATATGGTGGACACATTGGAAAACTTTGGTTTTTAGGAGTTGGATGCACGAGAAGTATTCCCTCTCAGTACAAATGAAGGCTAGCAAAAGACTGGGAGCGACCAACTAAGAGAGCAATAACGGTAATAATCATGCATAGCGACAAAACATTATTAACTAAAGCATAAAGTGGTATCACAAGTCAAAAACCAAATGATTATAGAGTCTTAAGGTGACTGGTTAAAGTCAAACATGGTGTAAGCATGCGCCAAGTCAACCCAAATAAAGCATCAAAGGAGAATACCACAATAATATGCTCCCATATAATAAAACAATGCATGATTCTTTCAAAGGCACACTAAGAAATCTTAGTCATTTGAGTCAAGTCATGCTACAGCAAAAACTACTAAGCATATAATCAAAATAACATCAAGCATGACATGCAAAATTCTAAGCCACAGTCTAAATAAGCTTCCATTTGTACCACTATAGGCATGAAACTTTTTACTCTTTTCCAACACCAATCAACCTTTTTGAAACAACTCTTAAAGATGAAAAGCAACATACACCAGAGGTCTAAACACACCTAGCTACAAAGAACTAACAAGTTCTGAACAAAAATCAAGGTGAAAAACGAAAGCTAGACGCAGTACTAGAAAAAGAGAACACTCGTTGAACGATAAGAGTGAAAACTAGAGTGTTCTTGGCAATGAAAAAGGAGTGTGTCTTCTCCAAAAGAAATATGTTGGGGTCCAACCATTTATTTCAGCAAACAAAACAAAAGAAAATTGAAAGCAAAAATAAAGACACTCCAAGAAAAATGCATAGTATACGAAGCAATAAAAATATAGTGTCTTGAAAGATGACCTGATATTTTGTTGATGAAGAAGGGGTGCCTCGGGGCATCCCCAAGCTTTGATACTTGTACTTCTTGGATGTGTCTTGAGGTGGCATGGGCATCCCCAAGCTTGAGCTTTTGTCCATACTTCATCTCATCATTCTCCTTTCCCTACACTTGAAAACTTCCTTCGTACAAAACTCCACACAATTCTTATTAGCAACATTAGTGTATGCAAGATAGTAAATCCACCCTTTTGTTCAGTTTCAACTCAAGTATAACACCCATTAAAGCATAAGCTACTGTAGCAACTTCCTCAAAAGTTCCATGATTAAAAGAACTCAAAAAGAAAGAGATCAAGAGGCAAACACAAATAGTGGTAGAAATCTGTCAAAACAGAACAGCTGGTAAAGATCGATTTTTTTGAAACTCTTATGTTGCTCAAATCGAAAAGTGCAAACTAATGAAAGTTAGACAATAACCTGGGGCATGTGCACAAGAAATCACAGATAAAAAAGACGATCTGGGAATTTTTACAAATTTTTACAGTACAACGCAGAAATCTGTTTCAAGATAGCAACTTCCCCAAATCTTAGCTTCCTCTAATTAGAGGTTTTTCTTGGCACAAAAAAGAAATAAAAATGATAAGGAGAGGTCATTACAGTAGTAACAACTTCCAAGACTCAACAAAAGAAAAATTACTAAAAGAAAACATGTGTTATCTCCCAAGAGTGCTTTTCTTTAACGCCTTTCAGCTAGGCGCAGTAATTTGAGAAGATGCTCACATATGTACCAGAAAGAACTTGAAGCAAGAGAGAGCATCAAAAAGAAAATATGAAACAAATTTAAATCTAAACCACTTCCTATGAAAAAGAGTCTTGTATAGAAACAAATCATCAAAGCACAAAGCAACAAGCATAGGAAAGCAAAACAAGTGCAACTTCAAGAATTTCAACATAAAGAGGGGAAACTTAATATTGTTGAGATGCATAAAACTATGTTTCCCTCTCTCATAATAACTTTCAGTAGCATCATGAATAGAATTAACAATATAACTATCACATAAAACACTCTTATCATGAGCCATATGCATAAAAGAATTAATACTCCCCACATGAATATAGTCATTATTATTAATCGTAGTGGGAGCAAATTCAACAAAATAGTTGTCATCATTTTCAGAATTGGTACCAAAGAGATTTTCAATATCAAAAGTAGAGTGCTTTTCCCAATCATGATCACTACTATAGGTAACAGGCATAGGAACATCATCGAGTTCAGACTCATCAGCAAAAACTATAATAGGAGCAACATGCTTAGGGAAAAATACTGTTTCCTCTCTCCTTTTACTCCTCTTCTTCTTCTTCTTCTTCCCTTCTTTAAGAGGGAGAGGCTTGAAAGGAAGCTTCTCCACATACCCTGGTGAAAGGATCGTATGAGCGACTAGAGGGGGGGTGAATAGGAGCTACCCAAATTTTTACTCCTTTTCAAATTAAGGCTAGACAAGAAGGTAAATTCTCTAGATGTGCTACTAAGTGAATTTACCTAGAGTGACAAGCAAGCTAGCAATAATAATATAAGTAAAGGTACGAGTAAAGGATAGAGGTAACCGCAATGGAGGCACGAAGACACAAGGATGTATTCCCGTAGTTCCTTCCTTGTTACGGGAAGTACGTCTACGTTGGAGAGGTGTGGTGCCACAAAGGCCACCAACGCCACAAAGGCTCACCCTATTCTCCGGTGAACAAGCCACAAAGGCGAGTCCACGCTCCACTAAGCGATGCCCTTGAAGGCGGCACGACACCTTTACACAAAGTATTGGGGCAAGCTCCACAACTCAATTGGAGGCTCCCAAGAAGCCACGGAGGCAAGAATCACCACAAAGACAAGCCAATCAACCACTTACAACACCTAGGGTCACAAGAACCCCAAGGTGCAAATCCTCCAAGCAAATGGAGGTGGAAATGAAATTCCTTCGGTGAAGATGTAGATCGGTGCCTCCTCCTTCAATCCTCCAAAGATCAAGAGCTTTGGTTGGCTAGAAGGGGAGATCTATGGAATTTGGTGTTTTTCCAATGGGGGTAGGTGAGAGCTTCAAGAATGAACAATGGTTGGTGAAGTTCTAACCCTACCCCAGCTAAGAGAAGGGGTATTTATAGGTAGGTGGGAATCTGGCCGTTGGAGGGAGCACACAGCAGCAATCCCGGCGATAAGTCCGGCGCCGCCGGCCTCTGGGCCGGACGGCCCGGCGGTAAGTCCGGCGGGACCGGACACCTCGCCGGG